>JAMPIV010006124.1:292500-511270 GCA_024509875.1 Oreohelix idahoensis | reverse complement strand
TTTAACTGCTTACCTGGTTAATTTATATATCTTTTGCTGTTATACCCTACATTGTTCCTTTAAGTGGGATAGTTGATAAGTTTTGGTAACTCTGTTTAAAACCACCCTCTCCTTTCCATTTGCTTTAGTATAGTTAAAGTGGAAAAGAAAAAGAAGGAACAGCTTGGGAAGGAAAGAAACAGGTTTTTTTTCTCTATCACTTTTATACCTAAACCTTTGGTAAACCACCTCTTTCAGGGGAGTAATTAACTTTACTGTTAGTTGTTTTAAACGTACCCGTGTTCCTGATATTATTCTTTAATTCTATCTTTGGACCTGGGGTTTTTTGTTTATCTTTGCCTAAAATACGCGGGGAGGGCTTAGGTCGATACACAATCTTCTTCACACTCCTTCCAAATTGTGTTATTTGGCATTTGTTGTACTTATTGATAATTTTAATTGTAAATATCTGATATTTGTTAGTGATATTTGATGTTTTTTTAAATTTTTTTTAAAGTGTAACTAAAAATCACATAAAAACTCATTTTTTAAGTTCTGTGGTGTTGGGATATACCCAAAGGCCACCAACTTTTCCCTATTCGTTTAATATTAAGTTTTTGTATCAAACGTTCGGAGTCGCTTGTTTGCGTTGGGGTCGTGTTTGGTTTTCCGTGTGTGTGTTTTGAAAAATCACACAAATCGGTGTGGATGCGCCCGCGCAGATGCGAGTCTGGAAAACTGGCAAATAATTGTTTGACCAGGGAGAGTGAAGAAAGAGAAGATTGTAGAAGAGAGACAGGATTTGTGGCGTAAAAAAATAAGTCTGTTCTTTTACTCTCCTCCAGCACACTGCTGTGAAGTAAATATTGAAATCTCTACATTTTTCTTCCACTGAGCTTTTCCATTCATCATTTTCCACTCTAAATCCGGACCACTATTTCTACGACTCTTTTTCTCTCAAAATAAATTTACGTCAGTTTTAACAAAGCTTACAATATGGGGACCTTTAATTTTGTTGGACCTAATTGACCATGCCACCGGGTAGGGTCCTCTTCCACTCGAAGGCTCTATAGTTGAATGATTTTTTCTTCCCGGAATTTAATCATGGTCGGAGTAAAACGAACCGCTACCAATTTTTCTTTTGGGGCTTTCTCCCCCACTTAAAATTCTTGATGAGAGATTTCCTCTCTACATCCTCTTCCTCCAGTTTGTTTAAGTCCGATTGAGGGATTGTCGGCTTATCCTGGGGTAAGACATCTTTTTGCACTCTCCGCATAGTGGCCATTGTAAAACAGTTAAGTGAAGCTTGTCCGTGAAAAGGGGCTTCACATTCCATTTGGTCCACTTTATCAAATCTATTTTTCTTTTTATTATCAGGCCTAATTTTGCCCCGTGGCGTGTCCAGGTCCTGATCCATGTTCCCACTTGTTGGATGTGGTTCCCTCAGTGGGGGGGCTATGCTACAAAATTCTCCCACCTTTCTACAAAAAAATTTTTAATTCTCAATTGTCCCACATCTTGCTTTGGGGGGCCAATAAACACCAAAAGCTAATTAATTGTGTGAGCCACCTTTTGAATAGATGTGGTACCTATTTTCCTCATGGTCCCCCCCCATCTGGTTTCACATTTAGGCTCCTTATTAAATTCTGTCCTAATATCTTTTTTGGGAAGAACCAGCTGTGCCCGTTGGTGAACCTTTGGATCTAGCTCCAGTCTTCCTATACATCAACTTGTAGTTTTTCATGTTAAAAATCTCCCCTTCCCTGGAGTTGTATGACAAGTTGACAATTTCGCTGAAACAAGGCTTGAGTTGTTTTATCCCCAGCCTGTGCCTTCCTCATGCTCTTTCTTCTGGAGTGGTATTCCAAACATAATATCCTCCTACCACCTTTTTCCTTGGTTGAAAGATTTTCTTTCTCATCATATTTCCTTTCATCGAATTGTGGGAATTTATTTTTATTTTCATACCGTGGCCTATCAAATTGGTGCTTACCTTTGTTTTGATCCCTAGGATCAAATTTATTAAAGTTCTGTGGTGCCCTAAAGTTATCCACTTGTTTCTTTTTATTACCTGTTACCTCTGCTTGAGCTGCTTGATACCTTTCAGCAAACATTTAGCAACTCACCCAGCCTCTCTGCACCTTGTTCCATGAGAAACTTTCTCAGGTCTGGAGCCATGGACTCTCTTAATTGCTCTATAAGGACCATTTCCTTAAGATCTTGGGTTTTCCCCAGAGAAGTCCATTTCTCCAAGTATGTCTCTATTCGTGCAGAGAACTGGTGATAGGTTTCACCTGACAGTAGTTTGGCATTCCTAAATTTTTTCCTATAAAATTCTGCATTCTTTTCATATCTTAACAAAAGAGCCTGCTTTAGCATGTCATAATTTTCCTGATCACTTCTGCTCATTTTTGCAAAAACTTCATAAGCTGCCCCACGAAGTCCCTGAGATAACTTTAAGCTCCACCTTTCTCTCTCTAACCCATACGTGGTAGCTAATAGTTCATACCTATTTAGATAGCTCTCTCTATCATCGTCTTTCTCAACAAAATGATCTAAATGAAAATTCATAGCTGAGGTTGAGGCTCCTTGGCTAGCAGTGGCATCAGAGGCAAAGGGACTGGCACCATTTTTTTTCAGGGAGCATGGCCTTGAAACTCAAACTAACCTCTAGTCGTAACTATGTTCCTCTTTGTACCTTTTCTGCTTGTCCCTTTTCTCTCTGCAGCTAATCTGCTTCTCTAATCTTCTGTCTCTTCTTTAATTTTCTTCCTTCTTTCTGCATTGCTAGATTTTTATTGCTCTATTCGTTATGCAGTTAATTTCTTCTCTTGTCTTTTTGCTACAGCTGAATGCTTTCTAGCATTTTTTTCAGCACGCTCAGATCTGTAAACCTTATCTTACGTCTATTACTGAGCCTCAATTTGTTTTCACACCTTTCTTGCTTGTTGTCTTTTTTCGGCTTAATCTGGCTTTCGCGTCTTCTGTGATATTCAGCAGCAATCGAATCTTGCAAACTCTTTTTCAGGCCTCAGCTCAAATCTAGAACCCTTCGGTAGGCCTAAGGGCCTCAATCTGAAACCTTCTTAATCTCTTTTTTCGCTCTCGCTATTCTCTTATCTATTCGGCTCCAATCGTTTCAGATTTCTAAATTTTTCTTTCGGCGCCTTTTTTATTCTAATCTTCTTTATTTTTCCCGTTTTCATATATATTTGTCACAATTCACGCATGAGTGGACACATGATTAGAAAAATCATAATTTTGCCCGTGCCCATTCCTAACTACTGAATTTTCGCAGTGCTATTGTACTAAGCAGGCAGATCGAAAATCATTTTGGGCCAGTTATTCGGCCGCATAGTTTAAACAGATTAAAATATGGGTTCTTACTATTATCTTAATCTAAATCTATTAATTTTATTCTATGGACTAATTAAACTCATAAGGACAAAAACAGGGGCATTGTTGTGAGGCTACAACCTTATTTATTTTCACCCAGGATACCTTTAGTTTTAATTCTTATTTATTTCCCTGAAGATGGAGGATTGTACCCACTATATTTTGTAATAGGGAGAGATTTCAAAAATTCCCAAGACCAAGAAGAAGAAGATATCCAATATATCTCGGTGAAGTGGGGAGAAACTCCCAGAATATATGTTGGTTTGTTGAAATGAGTGGTGGGAAAGGTGGCGGATATGTTCTATTATGTGTTGTTATTAAATATTTTTAGGGGACTTAGGTTGGTGACTTAGTGTACTGATGAATGAGATCAGCTTGTGAAGGTTATCTATATCTAATAACGAGTAGTGTAATTATATAGGATATAACCTTACTTTCTGCCCACATATAGTATAGTCTATAGACCTCAGTTCAAGAATATCTATTCTGGGAATATAGTTGTGTGATGACTACGTTATACGTTATGTGGGGTCTAGGGTATGTGTATGATGAAGTGTGTGCTAAGTTCATAACAAACAACAGACTGAATAAAACAATTTAATTTATCCCATTTCCACCATTATCTTGACAACACTGATGTGACATAGGAGGGTGGTATAGAGTTTAACCACTGGTAGGAGCGGCTATTATCCGTCGTAAACACAGACCCACCTGATTAGAAGTAACTGAAACATCCTCCACCACTCTTTGGCCAAATAACAATGCGATGAATTTCACGCTTGGGACGAGATCAAAACAAGCCGTTTATGTTCTGTTCACTGATTTCTCAAATTCAAAGGAACAAGTATTGTTTAACAATCAATTTGTTATTACAAAAGTGCTGGAGGGTTGACTGAAAATTTAGGGGAAATATGAATGATTAAATGAGTAGATTTTGATTAAAGCAGTTAATTAGTGACAACAAACCTCTTGAGAAATTTTTAGATATCCTATAAAAGAAGTATGTTGAAGTAGAAAATGAAATTGAAAGAAAAGATAAAATGAAGAAGAAAGAACAACCACCCACCAACAATGGAAAAGACAGTATTATTGGGTTATGTTAAAGTGTTACCGAGAAGAGAAGGAGGAAAGGTGAAGGGTGATGGCTATCAGATGTCCATAACTGAACGTGGGTCAATAATCTTCTCTCTATTTCAGTACCTGGGGGAAAAATTTGTAACTATAGTTTTGCATGATGTTCTCACGTTTATTGAGAAAAGTACCTTCTTTCTTTATCTTAAACATCTGCATGTTGGACTGTTTTTATTTTTCACAAGAAATGTCCTTTTCAAGGTTGTAAGGAAAAAGGGTTGCGGGTATGTCAGGCCGGAAAACGATTCTTGTATTGATCAAATATTCACCACTATGAAAGCAATTATCGCTAGAAGAAAGAGAATCAGTGGAAAGGCAATCGGGGGCAATCGGCCCCCTAAAGACTTTTTCAATGGTTATAGTTCGATTCTCGTCGATTTTCAAAAAGGCTAGTTTGATAGCAACCTTTGATATTAGTCTACACCGGCCTCATCTTTGTGGAAGAAAAGGATGGTAGTCTTCATCTGATGGTTTTTCACAACCAATACAAAAAAATGTGATAATATGTGAATATAACCTCAAATTGCGAGTCTATGACTATGCATTGTCAAGTCTTGTGCTGTTAGGTCGGTGTACGGGTCCGTGTTCATTTAGGGAAATTACAGGTATGGTTCTACAGTATGGCGTGGTTTGTTTTGATTGTTGTATATTTTGTTTTCAGGGGTTCTTTTTGTTTATCTAAACTAAGGTTATTATGTTACCAATCCTTTCATGGTTTATCGTTCCCTTTTTGTATTTGGGGGTTATTTTTGTAATCAATGGAAAACGAAGAGCTGTATTGTGAGAGTTGATGAAGAAAGATAGAAGATACCGAAAATGAGTCTACTGTAAGAAATGAGAGGGAAGGAGAGAACGGAAGTAGGGAGATCTTGATTGAGAAGTTATGGGGAAGAGAGAGAGGAGAGAGAAAACTCTTACCCATCAAAGATGAAACAATTAGGGTTATAAAATGGGACAAACATGGGAAAACATTCCTGGGGGACCTCTTGGATAATTTCGCAGATTGTATTAGTTAGCCATTCTTTAAAGTATGGTTTTCAACACCAAGACTAAATCCATCAGCTAAGAATAATTGAAATACATTTTGTGTCATCCTTATCCTCGTTTCATAATTTTGGTATTTGGTCTCCTTAATAAATGGTTAAATTGCCTACTAAACTAAAGCATCTGTATGACTTTCCTACAGACGAGATTTCTTGATATTCTAAGTCTTTCATTCACGGGGAGGGAAAAAAAAGAAAGATAAAGGGATGTTTCCCTTAGGGTGAACAGTGGAAAACGGAGGAGGAGTTAAAAAAATAAAAAAGGAAAAAAGAAAAAGGAAAAAGAGATGAAGAAATCCTAACCGAGAAAAGAACTACAGGAAAGTTGAACAGTTTAGCTTTCAATTTATTTAGGCCAGTTTTTTAAAAAATGGGGACTTTCAGGAGAATGGTTTGTGGGACCACAACAAGAAGAAATTTCCATACTAGAAAATTGGCTTTGGCAGCTAGCGCCTTCAATAGATTATCTAACATTTGGACATTCCGATCATTGAATATACATACCAAGCTTCGTCTGTTTAATTCAAATAGTTATCAATGGATTTTCCATTTATCCAGGTGGTTAACAAACATTACGGCTGGTGAGAGGTTTGGAGTGGAAAATAAAACACAAAAAATCTATTGGAGGTGGAACAAGCTGAATTTTTTTTACATTCGAGAACAACATTGTTGGTCTAGAAAAGAAATAAAACTTCAAACTTTGAAAACATCCAGTTGGAAAGAATTCCAGGACCTTCTAAGAGGACAAATAATCGAGGACATAAATAAGAGAGGACTCTAGGCAGGAAAAAAAACAAATATTGGGGGTCTTCCGACTATATTTACAAACACGATGGTTCTCGATACTAAACACGACTCCTAATACTATTTATTATTAATGTTTTTTTCAAACACGTTATAAAAATTTTATGAGCAGAAATGATTTCATGCTGTCAGGCACCCCCACTATTTTATTTTGGCCATAACTTGGTAATTCCTAGACTATTTGCGTAACGTTTTACATATTCTTTGTCAGCAAACCCTAAGGAATCCAAATATACGAATTTAAGGGAGCTAGGTGGCTGCGTTCAAAATGTGCATTTTCTACCACCTCCTGTTCACTTCACTCCCCATGTGGTGTCTGGGTACTGTCATGTTTTCAAACGTAAACCCATCTAATGTCATCTTTCCCAATAAGCGTTTTTCAGGATTTTAAAACCTAACTCTGGGAAGGGTAGTGAATTTTATCACTGTCGATTTGAAATAAAGTTAGTGCATGTGGCCTTACACGCGTGATGGCAGCAATTGTGTATCGCGCGACGCGTGTTTAGTGTTGCACGTGTCCCTGCTTTCTGCCTCTCCCTTCTCTCTATCCTTTAGTCCATCTGTCTTTTATTTACGCCGTGTATAAAATGGAATGAATGAAATATTAAATTTAGGTCATTGATCAGCTTGCGTATCTCAAGGTTTTTCCAAGAAATACAGTACACGTTTCATTGAAGAAAGCGGGTAATAATACAGTAGGCTTTTACTATCAACGTGAAAGCGTTACAATTTGCAGACGAAGTAGAAAACAAGGGGGATTTCGAGTACAGGCATTATGACAGCACTGTTCTTTACCATTCTTCTTTCCTTTTATTAAATTTATTTGTTAGGCTTTGCATTTACGTTTTGATTTATATATGGGGATTAGAATAATTCACGACAACAGTAAGGTTCTTCTATTCTGAAATAGCCTTTTCCCAGCTGTAGTCTGAGAAGTTTCTTATTACTGGGAATTTTCAATTCCCTAGATATCTGACATTTTCTTGTTGGAGCCTTGAACATCTTATATGCATGTCTTCCTTTCAGATTTTTATCCCACTCTGCTTTCCATTCATCTGTTATTAAATCTTTAATTAAGCTCTTAATCTCTGATTTACTCATCCCTACATTTATTCGATTTTTATCAGATCTACCTTTCTTGGCTTCTTTATCTGCCTTTTCATTTCCTTCTATGCCAACATGTGAAGGTATCCAAGCAATTAAGACTGAACATCCTCTGGAATATAAGTATGTAGTAGCCAGAAATATCTCCTCTGCTATATCAGGTCTACTACATTCTCGTAAGTTTCTAAGTGCTTTAATTGTTGAAAGAGAGTCAGTTAAAACTGTTAATTTTTTGGGAGGGTTATTAGAGAATATTTCTAGTGCTTTTAGTATTGCCACCATCTCTGCAGTGAAAATGGATGTATTTTCCGTGATGCTATATTCTTTTGCCATTTTCCATATTTTTAATATATATTCCTATCCCCAATTTGCCATCCTCTCCCTTGGATCCATCTGTGTACACAGTAATGCTGTCTTTTGATATTTGTTGTATATATTTATTGGCTGTGTTTTTAATATTTTCTATATTATTTGTTTTCTTAAGTATTTCTGCTAGGCGATAGTCCGTGTCTGGTTTCTTGATCTCCCAGGGCGGAAACACTGGCTTGTATTCACAACTGTTATTAATTGATGTAATTAATGTACCCAGATGGACAATTTCCTCCATACACTTCCTAGGTCAAAAAATGTCTTTGCGAATATCGCTATAGTAATAATCTGTCTGACTTGTACCTTATCCCCCCCCCCCCCCCCCCCCCCCTTTTCCACCTCTCATTCTCTCTTATGATCTCTTTATCCCTGTCTCTCTCATCACCTTTTAAAAACAATTATTCATTCCGCTCATCCCACTAACTTCCTCTGCCAACAATCAACAACATTTCATTAAGCTCATCTTCCCCTCTCACCTTTCCTCTCTCAATCTCACTTAACGAACAACACTTGTGCCAATCTAGCACCCAGTGTGTGCCTGTACAACCACTATTTACGCAACATTTTCTGCTGCATGAGGATCGAATGAACGTGAGCTGGCCCTTGCACTTCAAATAACGGAATGATTTACGCCCAAGCCTCTTCCCTCCTCTGGAAAGAAATTCCGTACGCTGTGAACTTCCGTTTCAGATAGAGCATTGTGGGTTGTGTTTCAGCGACGACAATCCTTTGTTATAGAGATTAGTGACACTGGTGAGGTTGTAGTTAATGCAGCAGCATCTAGACTTTCGCTTTTGGGCAAAAAACTGCGGGCTCTACTTGTAATCATACCGCTTTGTCTGAATACTTACATTGCAGTCTTTCTGATTTCTTTGTTTAGTTCCTATGTATCATTATTTAGTTACGAAGTATCATTATTTAGTTCCGAAATATCATTAATTAGTTCCGAAGCATCATTATTTAGTTCCGAAGTACCACTATTTAGTTCCGAAATTTCATTATTTAGTTCCGAAATTTCATTATTTAGTTCCGAAATATTATTGTTTAGTTCTGAAATTTCTCTATGCCTAGTCGTTTTATTGTGCAACCGGTAAAAAAAACCGGTGTTCTCTCTTTTGTCGGCTTGTTCAAAATCACCGTGTGTAAATAGTGAAGAGAACAACGGGTCATTTCATTAGATTAATTCAGCGGTAGGCAACCCATGTAATTTTGGAATCTACTTTAGAAACACAAACATCTCCAAAGATATACTTTGAGAAAAGTATGCCTGTTTTCAGGCTTCAGTGTATTGAAGAAATGCAATCTATATGTAACATCTGTATCTGCCAGACGATCTACTTCCTGCAGCTCCGTCAACAGAAGGGTGGGAAAATTCACATTAAATATTACTTTACCAAATGTTCACTTCACAGAAAATTTCGCGTTCATATTTTATGCAGTTCATACATAACGTGAAGTTTAGTCGGCTAGCTTCTAGGTTTTCTCGGGGAACGCGGAAAAGGTATTTTTAATACTGGGGATACGGTCCTTTGACATGGCGGAGGGAGAGAGGGAGTCCAAAATGTTTGGTGCAGGGAGACCAGCTGTAGTGGTGGTTACATGCTCCGGAAGGAGCGAACAGGAAAATTACGATAATATAATATAGTAATTAATATAACATGACAGATAGATAGATAGATAGATAGATAGATAGATAGATAGATAGATAGATAGATAGATAGATAGATAGATAGATAGATAGATAGATAGATAGATAGATAGATAGATAGATAGATAGATAGATAGATAGATAGATAGATAGATATGTGACAGATAGATAGATAGATAGATAGATAGATAGATAGATAGATAGATAGATAGATAGATAGATAGATAGATAGATAGATAGATAGATAGATAGGTAGGTAGGTAGGTAGGTAGGTAGGTAGGTAGGTAGGTAGGTAGGTAGGTAGGTAGATAGATAGATAGATAGATAGATAGATAGATAGATAGATAGATAGATAGATAGATAGATAGATAGATAGATAGATAGATAGATAGATAGATAGATAGATAGATAGATATGTGATAGATAGATAGATAGATAGATAGATAGATAGATAGATAGATAGATAGATAGATAGATAGATAGATAGATAGATAGATAGATAGATAGATAGATAGATAGATAGATAGATAGATAGATAGATAGGCAAACAAACAGACAAACAGATAATCAGACAGACAGATAGATTGACAGACAGGGAGGGGTGAATAGATGGATGGACGGATGGACGCATGGACAGAAAGACAGACAGATAGACAAAAAGATACATTCGGCTTATTATATTATGACTTTATTTTTTTTTAAATACGTAAAATAAGGTCCTGTACAATGAATACGTCGTAACGATATGTAGAATGCCGTTCCGTACACTGATTATTGTCGTAATTTTTGATTAAATAGGTCTGAGAAATTTATGGTCCCATCCGAGCAGAGGTGATAGTGATAACTCTGAGAGAATAAGGGGTAAGAAATACGTTGCTGTTTCACGAGGGTGATAGGGTAAGAGGAAGGACAGTCTCTGAATCGAGTAGTTGCTCTAATCCAGCCTATCTTACGACATTAATTTAACTGCAGACACAATTACTCTCCTTGCTAAACAATTTTTACAAGTTACCCTACACTCATGTACATACACCAATTTGGTGACACAAATGCACAAACGTGAATACAAACTACGTATAACATATAATGGGACAATGGGGTTGACCAACACGGTAAGTAAAGGTTTATTATGTTTATTATCAGTAAACAAAAAGCACAACATCAATCATGTTACATTTATAAAGTATAGTTACAGACAAGGTGGGGAAAAAAATAGTATCTCAATAGGCCCTCCCCTCTTGTAAAGGAAAACAACCCAAAGAAAATTACTATCAGACGTAATTAACCTAAAGAGAGATCAATTTTTAAAGATGGGATTATGCAATAATCAGTAAGGGGTATAGGAACAGGTTTTTAATTTTTAATCTATCCCGTGACTAAGCAGATTAGGGAGGGAAAGAAAAAAACACAGAAAAAGAAATTAAGTATACTGATGTTAGCAAGAAAAAAAGAAAATTAAGGTTATCTAATTTCGTTCATTCAATGCACGCTTACAGTAGCCACTTTCATCTGCACTTACCAATCGTTGAAGCAGGCATTCCATGGAATAAAAAAACTCTAGTAAGTACTAAAACAATCAGAGTCTTTTGCTTTGTCTATTTCAGCCCCAGACTGACGGGGTTTGCTGTCGGCTATTTTTCCGTAGTTGCTGAAATCGAGGAGTTACTTTTTTTGTTCCAGGATATTCCTCTTTTCACTGCAGTTAGTGTTTGGGGTAAGGGTTCTATGGGGTAGCACTGTCCTCAGAATTGAATATATATATATATATATATATATATATATATATATATATATATACATATATATATATATATATATATATATATATATATATATATATATATATATATAGATAAACATGTAATCATAATATAAATCATATCCTGACACGCGTTAATTTTTTAGGTAAGACTATTTTAACCACTACGGTATTTAATTATATATATAGATTTTAAAAAAACCCGCGAGTGTCTAGTTAATCTTAACGGTTTAAAACACGAGATATGAACGCTAGTCGTTTTGAAAATCACACACGTATGAATAGAATTAAATTGCGTTACATCAATTATCAATCTCCTAGCGGCTTATAAATTATTTGAAGCATCTTTCACTGGGGACATAGCGGGTAATTAAATTTCCCTTTACCGCTGGAGAATTTTGCTACATGTTTATTTAATACGTTTCAATTAACACAAAAATCCCAGTGAAATATAATGAAACTTAAACAATTAAATCACTTTGATGCTAATAACTATATATTTACCGCGGCACAAGAAACTGAAATAAATCTCCACGTACTTCTATAGGAAATCTAGATAAATAAGACTCCAAAAATCCGCGCTAGACCATTCAAGAAATCCTGATAGCAAACTGACAACTGAGTTTGATGAGCATGACTATATATATGAAATGGCGGATTTTTCTCTCCCCTATGAGGAAATTCACACCTCTCGTAGATTCTTCGTTCAATTCTTGAATCAAAGTCAAAAATCACACCAAAGCCTACCGTAGATTCGTTTCCCTAGCGAGCGAGCTTTTAGGTTCGTTTCCCTGGGTGAGCAAATTTGCGTCTCGTGGAGCACGATCAAAGGACTTGCAGTCGGTGAGTGGTTAACGCCCCTTGATACTGCAATTAACTAACCGTTCTCTCTTTAGAAACTACAAAACCCGTGGCCTCGCCCTCCCCGTGTTTCAGGGATCAAGCGCTGACGTGATGGCGTAATCTGACAGCAGGTAAACGTCTTTTTTTTTTAAGAGAAGACATTTAATTATGAATAGTTGGATTATTAGTGCTTGAAACAAAGACAGGATGCATGGCTAAACTAAGAATCGGACAGTTGGCAATAGAGACCTGGCTTCCACGTGTTTAATTGTGCATGCTTAATTAGCCAGCGAGGGAATTCCACGTTCGATCGTTGCTTGAACCCAAATAGTGAGGGGCCCCGATGAGAATAAAGTGATCGATCAGGGTTGCCTCAATTTTTATGTCACAATTATGTGGAATAAAAGACTCCCCAAAAAACTCCATCGCAAACGACATGCGTTTACAAGTGTTAAGATATAAGGTCATGTCAAATTTAAGCCGGTCATTATGTTGATAACTTTATGGAATGATCAGACGCGTTGTTTCATACAGTCTTCGTCTCCATTTGGCTCCGTATGGATCATGGGACCCCCACGACAGCTAGTCCCCTTACAGGAAGCCTGTAGCAGGCATTCATGAACTCGTGTTGGTTTATGTAGCAATGTTTTTCACACGATGACGTTGTCAGCTCCATGCTGTAACATATTATGAGTCGTCTCTACAACATGCCTGAGTTCATAGTAGTCTTATTCTTTCTTTGTCTCCCTGGAGACCACCGTTAACAACATTGAGAGTGTTGTCACTTTATTCACTTTTTTCCAGATGCATCCAATATTGTTCAGTTTTGTCACATTAAATCTTCTCCATGATTTTGCTCTTTCTCCCTTGCACAAGAGTGCACAAATTATAGAGGAATAATGTTACTATCAGTGCCAGGAAAGTATTAAACAGGATTATACTCGAGAGATTAAAAGAGTCTATAGACAAGAAACTGAGAGATGAACAAGCAGGTTTTCGACAAAACAGATCCTGTACAGACCAGATAGCCACTTTGAGAATAATAGTTGAACAAAGTCTGGAATGGAATTCACCATTATACATTGGATTTGTAGACTACGAACAGGCATTTGACAGTGTAGACAGAGAATCACTTTGGAAATTGATGAGGCATTATGGAGTTCCCCTGAACATCATTAATTTAATAAAGAAAACATATGAAGACATGACATGCAGAGTTCTTCATGAAGGACAGCTTACAGAACCGTTTGGGATAAGAACGAGAATGCGACAGGGATGCCTCTTGTCCCCATTTCTTTTCTTACTAGCAATATACTGGGTTATGAGAACATTGACAACACACAACAGACATCGAATCCAGTGGACTATGACTAAGCAGTTGGATGATCTGGATTTTGCTGATGACTTGGCTCTTCTGTCCCATAACCGTAATCAGATGCAGAACAAATTGAAAACACTCGATGAGAGGTCACAGCAACTGGGTCATAAAATACACAGGGAAAAGACAAAAATAATTAAAATAAATACAGGTAATGATAACATGATTGAGGACACAATTGTCCTTTTGCTGGTTCTTTTTAGAAGAACTTAGCTGGTATAAGTGAGTCCTGCAGCCGTGGTTTCGTCAATTCTTCGGTGATGATGGCACTTCTCCACACAACTCGTCTAATCCAGGCGGTTACTGTTGATTCCCTGCTTTTAACTCACAACTAGTGGCGTAGAAACTTTAGTCTTGCAGCTTCGTACCATGAACTTTAGGAAAAATAAAAGAGCAAATGCCTCTGCTAAGTACATTTGTGGGCTGCAAATTAACAAGCGCATTGCTCACTGTCCACCCACCAATGTTAGCCTCTCTCAATATTTAGATCTTTTGAGTATACACAGCGTAACTTAGGGAACATGATTAGAAAACACCAATATTCTTCTGGGTATTAAACTGGTAAAATATGTGCTTGGACAGAGCGAGGGCAATGGCCTTCCTGAATTACAATTAACAAGGTACATATTTCTCACAAAAGGATACAATACACTTGATGCACATGGGATGTGATCATCACTCATCACTGCTCCAGGGAGCCGCGCTAGCGTAGTGGTTACCACACCGCTCTAGCGACCGGGTGATCCAGGATCAAACCCGGGTGACGGCATTTGAGGATTTTTCGTCGACCGGGATTTGGACTGGATTAACTCGAGACCTGGCGAGAACATTTGAAGGAGTGTCGTCGACCAGGGATTGGCGGCTCCTGAGCCGACCCAGCTGTAATGGGTACCTCCGAAATCGGAGAGTATTTGCCTGAATGGCGAGGGACACCTGTCTCTGTACAAGAAAAAAGGGATACTCACGTAAAATCAATGTCAGGTTAGACATAAATAATAACCTGAGATTTCGCCTCGAGTATTAGCGGGCGTACGAAAAAAAAAAAAAAAAAAATCACTGCTCCAGTCGGAGTCTGGGGTCACCTCTGCTGTCGGTTTTCTGTACGAATAGCAAGAAGCAATCACCTGCGCTTGCTGTAGTGGTTTGTGAATATACTATTTTCATATGTTGAGGTCGCCAGCCTTATATATAACCACTTAGCAAGAAAAACATGTAAAATTCACATTTGTAAAGTATAGGTTCACAACTTACCCCATATGGGATCTATCTCCTGGAACATTTAAAATGGACACAGCAACTTAGGTTAGATGCTTTCGAATCACTTGGTCTGGGAAATTTTAGTATTCCTCTTATGACGGGTGATCTGATTCCTTAGGTCTCCAGTCTTTGTATTTAAAAATGCGGGTTTACGTTTAAGTTTCAAAGTTGCCCAAATACTTTGATCTGTCACTCATAATTCTGGAATTCTTAGTCCGATGTCTCTCTGGCTTCTAGGAGTTGCTAATTTGACGCTGCGATGTAGTCTGGTATGTGACTTCGATTTCGCTAGATTATATTGCCATTAGTGGCTAAGAGGTATGGCGTCCGCCTCGAAACCTTAAGGTACCTGGTTTGATTCCCAGTACAGGAAATATACGTTATGGAATTTTTTTTTTTTTAAGAATTAGTGGTCTTATTTATGTCATACTCCCCCCTGGTCTACTGGGTAGTGAGATGGAATCCATGGCCTTCTCTGATAAAGCTGCAAAAATAGGAGGTCCCCTGTGCAAGTTGAGCATGTTAAAAATCCAACGACAGTTGGAAATCATAAAGAGTAGGTCATAAGGCCGCTGCCCTGGCAAAATTTTAAAAAAAATTAGAAACCTACCCACCACAAAATTATTTATAGAATGTGTGATTCCTTTATACACACATTGGCATTCTCCCCAGTGCTACAGAGTTCTTACACTGTGCTGAGATCTGCCTAGTGTGATCTAAGGGAGGATATCACTGATAGAGTTGTCCGTGTGCATTGAAGATTGTCCTTAAAACCAGACCAAACAAGTTTTCATTACACACTGGTCAACATGCTAAAGAAGACTTAATTTTTTATTAAGTAGCACGTGCTGATGACTTGTATCTGTTTGTGGTAGACCAGTCAAAATAGAGTGAAATACGTTACATAATTTCTAAATTAATCCTGCACAATAATACCTACGACCAATACAATATCATCATCACTATTTTCCTAGAGCTCCTCGCGGAGCATCGCGCCACTACTGCATATAGTTCCCTGCAGGAAGCCTGCATGAAGCATTCACGTGCTTTTTTCTCCATGTAACGATTATAACAGCAGTACTTAATATACTACTCGTCAAAAGTCAAGGGCCACTTAGAAAAACCTTGGTTGAAACCATAAAACAAATCTGATATAAACGTAATTGGTATCAGTCAAAATGGCATTTATTGAATACCAAATTGACATGTCACGTAAAGAAATGGAAACACATTCAAACGCAATGAAGCTGTGAAGTGTGTCACCCACCTTTTCAAAAGTCACACAAGAGATATTGGACAAATAGACATTTCAAAATCGGGTATGACCACCGTTTGCAGCAAGGCATTCAAGACAGCGTAGACGCATCGAGTCCACAAGGGTCCGAAGAGTATCCTGAGGAACAGCTTGCCATTCCTGAAGCAGAAATGCAGTCAGCTGTGCAACATCCATTGGCAGGGGGGTGATTTGTTGACAATCTTCGACCAAGGACATCCCAGAGGTGCTCAATCGGAGAAAGGTCAGGTGAATGAGCTGGCCACGCCATCCTGATGATCCCATGTTGCTGAATAAACTCATTCACCACACGAGCTCGATGGGGTCGAGCGTTACCATCTTGGAGGATGGCATTACCACCTATGGCCTCCAGAGCAGGTTGAACAATTGGTCTCAAGATTTCGTTCTGGTATCTTGGGCCGGTCAAGTTGCCTTGGATGATGTAGAGTGGGGTCCTGCCGTGTCTGTAGAAGCCTCCCCAGCCCATGACAGAACCCCTACCATAACGATCCACCTCTCGAATTGTGTCATCAGTAAATCGCTCTCCTGGTCGTCTCCAAACTCGAATCCTGCCATCATTGAATGACACAGTGAAGTGAGATTCATCCGTGAAGAGAACTTGACTCCATTGTTGCCTTGTCCATCGGATGTGCTCACGACACAAAGCAACACGGGCTCTGCGATGAGCAGGAGTAAGAGGGATTCTGACTGCAGGACGTCAAGCAACCAGTCCAAATTCATGTAAACGTCTGCGAATGGTGCTTTGACTGACATTAACGTTTACAGTTTGTCTCAGCTGACATCTTAGAGTGGAACAAGTCACTGTTCGATGGCGCAGGGCTGACAACAAGAGTTACCGGTCATCATGTCTATTGGTGCATCTAGGGCGACCTGGCCGGTGGCGATCCTCCACACTTCCTGTGGCCTGAAATATCTCCAAAATTCTTTGGATAGTAGAGTGTGACACTGCAAGCCGTCTAGCAACCTCACGGACAGATAAACCACTTTCAACCCACGCTATAGCCCTCATTCTTTGTAAGGTGTCAAGACTTCTTCTCGGTGGCATGGTTTTTGCAAGTGATGAAACTACCCTAAGTCTGCTGATTGTAAAACAAATTAAGAGTGAACTCTGTTCACGAAAAGTCGCCATTGCACGTGGAATGTCAATCAGCACGATTACTTCCCCTGTTTGGTTGTACGGAAGTTTGAAAAAACAGATTAAAAATGTGAATTTATGGTCAGCAAACCAAATTGCACGTGATCACCATGGTTGTCGGTGAGTTGTTTTTATGCTTAACGTGCATAGAGGACTGTCAGGGGAAGATATTGCACCCATTTTTACTAAAAACTTCCTTCATTTAATCCTTCTATGCGCTTATATAAAAGTGTATTGAAAATAATAGGGTGGCCCTTGACTTTTGACGAGTAGTACATTCTAGTCTGGATCTTTACTGATAGATCTTTTGGGTGCTCTAGAATGCTGATGAGTTTGAGCAGATTATCTGTCCATTTCAAGCGGTTTGTCCTTGTTTGCACAGTGAATGACAGAAGGGTGAATATGAAATGAACTTAGTTTCCCTCCAGGGGTATCATATGTTGTTGACCTGCATTTCTCCGCAAGGCTTCTGATCTGCTCAGATTAAACATGCAGATGTGGCTCTGATATCGGCGCGTGAACTGAATTTAAGTGGAAAGTATTCCTCATTGGTTCTGGTTTGATATATGATGTTAGAAATGAGGTCAAATATTTATATTTTCAGATATCGACTTTTTAGTTCGTTAAAGTTCTCTTAAAGTGTTTAGATACCACGTAAACGACGGGCTTAGATTTTAAAATGACTGCCATGTTTATAGCCAGTTGTGAATTGGTATCTGACTCTGTTTCTTGACATAGACAGGGAAAATACAGCGAGGAAAGGAACTGGTCACCAACTCTTCATGTAACTCAGATCTCGTAATGATGAAATCTCTAACACTTCACTCCTCTACGTCAGTATCTGCTATAGGATTGCCTTTCCGTCTTAACATGTTATTCTACTGAATTGTTGATCTGAATGATCAACTTTTCTTTTGCATTCAGGTGAATGGCAAACATTTTTATGAGATATATACGAGTAGTGTTGCAAAGAACGACCTGTTTAATTAGTTGCTTATAGTAATTACTCGGCTATATGGCACTAATAAATGTTGCTCAGTTTGGACCTGTACCTGTCATGTCTGTTTATTTTATTCTATGCCTTTTCTCTCGCATCTGCTGCTCTTTTCACAGGTGCATTTCCATTTATCTCCGGGCTTGCCTTTTCGGATTAGTCAGTAGGTATCTGTCATCAAATATTATAAATATTCTTCATTACTGTATGATGTCGAAACATGGATAATGAACAAGAAATTAGAAGAAAGAATTGGGGCATAGAAGAATGGGGAACGTCTCAAGGAAAGAGAAGAAAACAAATAAAGAGGTCCTAGAAAAACTAGGAATGAAAAGAGAATTATTAATTGAGATCAAAATTAGACAGCTAAAATAATTTGGCCATGTAAAAGGATATCACACTTTACTAAAGACCATAATAGAAGGCAGAGTTGAAGGCAAACGTGCAAGAAGAAGGCATCGCTATAAGTGGGAAGATAACATCACGAGATGGACAGGAAAGAGTCTATCATGGTGCACCATCAAGATAAGAGACAGGAAAGAGTCTATCTTAGTGCACCATCAAGACAAGAGACAGGAAAGAGTCTATCATAGTGCGCCATCAAGACAAGAGACAGGAAAGAGTCTATCATAGTGCACCATCAAGACAAGAGACAGGAAAGAGTCTATCATAGTGCACCATCAAGACAAGAGACAGGAAAGAGTCTATCATAGTGCACCATCAAGACAAGAGACAGGAAAGAGTCTATCTTAGTGCAACATCAAGACAAGAGACAGGAAAGAGTCTATCATAGTGCACCATCAAGACAAGAAACAGAAGAGATCCATTGCAGCCGACATTCGATGTGAAGATGGCACCTGACGATGATCTCTCTTTATTCTCCCCCCCCCCCCCCCCCCCCCCCCCCAATCCTTTTCCTCTAATGACGTAGGTTTCCATCTCTGGATCATAGATCTGCCACTAATTTTAAAAAATAACCAAAACTTCCAGAACTACAAATTCAATCCTAGATACCGATTTAATCAAATGTGTATTCATCATTATCTCCCTTCAGCTCCTCATGGAGCATAGGCTATCAACTAAAGTATGCGAAGTCTTCCTGTTCCATCCCATCAGCCCAAGGTCTTACCATGTCATCTACACCCCCTTTATGTATGTCTCCAGTTCTCTTCTCCGTGTGTTCTGTCGTCCCCCTCTACCTCTCTTAGCTTACCAGGGGGTTCCTTGTTCTAGATACCCCAGGTTAGGAGACGTAGAGGAAGAACAAAAAGCACACGGAGAAGAGAACGGGAAACAGAAATAAAAAGACCTTGAGCTGATGGCACGTGACAGGAGGGCGTGGCATGAGTTTGTTGAAGGCTGGGAAGTAAAGACTATTGATTGATTGTATTATTTATTTATTGAGTCAGCGAATGAGTGAGTTTGTGAGTATGTGAGTGAATGAGTGAGTGAGTGAGTGTGTGAATGAGTGAGTTTGTGAGTATGCGAGTGTGTGAGTGAATGAGTGAGTGAGTGAGTTTGTGAGTGTGTGAATGAGTGAGTTTGTGAGTATGCGAGTGTGTGAGTGAATGAGTGAGTGAGTGAGTTTGTGAGTGTGTGAATGAGTGAGTTTGTGAGTATGTGAGTGAGTGAGTTTGTGAGTATGTGAGTGAGTGAGTGAGTGAGTGAGTTTGTGAGTGTGTGAATGCGTGAGTTTGTATGTGAGTGTGTCAGTGAGTGAGTGAGTTTGTGAGTGTGTGAATGAGTGAGTTTGTGAGTATGTGAATGAGTCAGTTTGTGAGTATGTGAGTGAGTGAGTGAGTGAGTGTGTGAATGCGTGAGTTTGTGAGTATGTGAGTGTGTGAGTGAGTGAGTGAGTTTGTGAGTATGTGAATGAGTGAGTTTGTGAGTATGTGAGTATGTGAGTGAATGAGTGAGTGAGTGAGTGTGTGAATGAGTGAGTGAGTTAGTTAGTGAGTGAGCTAGCGAGTATGCGAGTGAGTGAGTGAGAGAGCAAGCGCGTGAGTGAGTGAGTGAATGAATGAATGAGTGAGTGAGTGAGTGAGTGAGTGAGTGAGTGAGTGAGTGAGTGAGTGAGTGAGTGAGTGAGTGAGTGAGTGAGTGAGTGAGTGAGTGAGTGAGTGAGTGAGTGAGTGAGTGAGTGAGTGAGTGAATATGGTGCCCATGTGCGAGGCCTTGTGTTATTCTAGGCCGTGGATAGGAGTTGTAAAGTGCCCTACTGCCTTCCGTTTTTAGTTGTCTAGTGCGTTGTATGTTTTCGAATTACTAGTAATGTAGTACTTTTCTGCTAACTTCATCATTTAAAACAAAGTACTACACAAACCACTACTGCGTGAACACATGAATGCTTCGGTGCAGTGTTCCTGCTAAAGGGACAGTTGCAGTGGTAGCTCTATCCTTCATAGAAAGCAGAAACGGAAATTATGATGATGATGTTCTGCAGACTACTGCAGCCAAAATGTTTCCTAGACATAAATGACAAACCCGCCCCTTAAAGAGAAAAATCAGATTTTTTTTTTTTTTCAATCAGACGGGTAACATCAGAGCAAACGAGCAATTCTCGCGAGAATTGTCAAATATTTGTAACCTCTTAAATTTGCCGATCACGAGCGCTTGTCGTCTGCTAGAACTTCTTTACTGTTGATGGGCAAAATAAATGTAATCCGTGAAGTTGGATCATCATAACCACGATCTCCCATCTCCAGGGAGGATGTAGTTAATGTGAGGAATACATTACAGATTTCTTCCTCAACTTCTCTTTTGTTGCTGTTTTTACTTCTATTGCTTCTCCTTCTTCATCTTCTTATCTTCTACTAGCAAGGCTGCTGTTGATACTATTACTACACTGCAACAACAACAATGATCTAGATATTGCTGATGACTTGGCTCTCCTGTCCCATAATCGTAATTAGATGCAGGACAAAATGAAAACTCTCGATGGGAGGCTCACAGCAATTGGGTCTGAAAATACACAGGGAAAAAGACAAAAATAATGAGAGTATGTGCAGAAAATGATAACAGGGTTGAACTTGAAGAAACACCACTACAAGATGTAGAATCGTACACATATCTTGGCAGCAATGTAGACAAAGTTGGAGGGATAGACAGTGATATCAAAATAAGAATACAAAAAGCAAGAGGAGATTTCCTTGCATTGGGAAATATATGGAGATCTAGAGAAATCCGATCCAAGACAAAAAGAAGAATCTACAACTCAAATGTCAAGTCAGTCCTATTATATGGCTCTGTGATGCGTGCCCTATAATATATAAAGTTCCGGAGAAGGTCTCCGTGGCCAAAGTACACACTAGGGGTAGTCCAACAACACGTATCAGCATATTTCAGTGAGCTGACAAACACCTCCTCCACAATTTACAATACGCAGTTTATTGTACTGGACACAAAGCTCCATGATAATAGAATATAGGCCCAATGGCAAATCCAGTAATAATCAATCGTCCAGTCCGTTCACTATCAATCGCTGGTCAATTGCAATCATACAGTCTTTATTCTCATCGTACACTTGACATCTTCGTAACTAGATATGATTCCTGACTAGAATAGACTAGGGACACCTCACCAAAGTATCTTGGTGCCCTAGTGATGGAATGATACAGGAAAATCACAGTAGACTGCAGGAGCTCAATACACATACGTCCGCTCACATTCAAACACTAGCCGCAAGTCTTCTAGCAGACGATCACCCACCTCTGCTTCAGATATTCGCGTCTGCTTCTACACCATATCGGTATGACGTCACTTCCTTTATTAGTAAGTAAGTCCGTATAAAATTATCAGAAAAGGAGCCCTGTCGAGCTAACTATAATACCTACATAATCTTTATGAATTTTAATCATAACGCTCTGAAACATGGAGAACAACAAAAACAACAAAGAAAAAGCTACCGACTTTCATAAATGAGTGCTTGCGTAAAATAGAAGGATTAAAATGGTGTGACACGGTTATCAATGGGGAACTGATGACAAGAATCAGACAAGTGCCATAGGCACAAGAGATGAGAAGAAGACGATGGCGATGGATAGGACACACACTAAGGAAACCTGTTGATAGCATTACAAGGCAGTCCTTGTTCTGGAACCCCCAGGGCAAGAGAGGCAGAGGTAGACCAAGAAGCACATGGAGAAGAGAGCTGGAAACAGAGGTGAAAATGATGAAGAGAACATGGAAAGAACTTAGGATGATGCCACGTGACCGGAGCTCTTGGCATATGTTTGTTGAAGGCCTATGCTCCTTGGGGAGCGGAGGGTTATGAATGAATGAATAAACAAGAACTACTACTATTTCTTCTTTAACTTCTACTGCGACTACTGTATCTACTACTACTACAACAACAACTACTACGACTACTGTAACTACTACTGCGACAACAACTACTGCTTCTACTACTTCTTCTTTTACTACTACCACTACTACGACTACTACTACTACTACTACTATTAATACTACTACGACTACTGCTTCTACTACTACTACTGCTGCTACTACTACCAAGAGTTTCTCTGGATTTTTTTTCTTTCTTCTCTATTGTATTCGCTGTTTACACTGGTAAGTGTATCAAATGATGTTGATTTTTAATTTCCCAGTCCAGTATACAGACCTTGAATGCTGATAAGGTGAATGTCCCCTCCAAAAATACTATCTCCTGAAATTCTCTTTACCTGGTCGCTTCCATATTGACTAGGGACTCTGTACCACCTCGGCACTAATGTACTGTTGTAACGGAGGTTTCAGTTGCAATTGGTTTTACATGATTGTGGTAAAGTGGGATGATATAAATATTTATAGGGGACTTAGTGTACTGACTGAGATCAGCTGTGAAGGTATCTGTATCTAATAAGTGTGGTGTATTACAGATGACCTTACTTTGCTACCACATTTATACCTCAGTCAGACTTATTCTGGAATATTGTGATGACTACGTTGAATGTCTAGGGTTATGATAGTGATGAAGTGTATGTTCACAACAACCAACAGACAGATAAACAATTTAATTTAATCCACAATACTTTACAACACTGTGACACTCACATACATAGAACACTCTATAAGACTATCTTATTAAGTCAAGTGTAACTTTTAAAAATATGTATTAATTCCTGTCAATAATAGATATCCTGATTCAACTACAAAGTGAACCAGGAATCACAATCAAATGTAATCACAAGTTGTATGTACACAATTTATCGATAGGATCTTTGTATTGACATATATTATTATTACCATATGTGTGTAAGTAGTGATGTAGTACTATGAGGTAATACTGGCTATTCAAGCTATGTTGTTGTTTGTCATCATGACTTCAAGTGTTTGTTTCTGGTGGAAATAATATTGGAAAGGTTCACAGTTTGTTTTTATTTGAAACACATAAATGTCCCTCTTGATTTAAGGTAAAGTCACTTTTAGAGGAGGGGCATACACAAGATTGAGCTGCTCTGGCCAACGTAATCTTAACTTCTGTGTGGGCGGCAGGAAACAGTCTCCTATGCTCGCTTGCTTCACAGTTTTCTTGAGGAGCAACACTGGTCGATATCTTGACCAAGGAGTATGCTATCAGCCTCTGGATTCAGCAAAACTCAGACCATGTGCTGCTTTAATACGTTAGTACCACGGTCCCTGAAACAAGAAGGTTGTACCTCCTACTTCAGAACTAATTTATAATCTATTTCCACACTGAAGCACAATACATAACAAACACCGAGTTCAGCGCGGTAGGCCAACTGTTAGCTTCTCGTGTAACAGTATACACCAGTATTCCTCTCCCTAATGGTTACAACGCCTCTGCAATTCCAGCATTAATTCCTTCTATTCAATAAGATAGGTGTCATAGTACTATTTGGCAATCCCATGCAGTTATACTCCTCTCCGACAAGTTTTTCTCATGATAGAGCAATATCTAGGCTTTGCCTCATGTTTGTTACTGAACCACACACATACAGACATAAATTTATCAATTCACATTCAATTTTCATCTAAAAGATATCAAATATGTCTAGCTTACCACAATTCACGGAAATATTAAACAAATACGTTGACTGGCGATGAGTTATGGCACAATTCCGATCTGCCTCTGTCCCAGGCTTTTATTAGAAAAATATGAGCTAGATCTCAACGCACTTGCTTTTACAAATTGGATTTTCAAAAAAGGGGCACTGAACTGACGCTCCTAATTGACTATATTAAATGGTCTAGCCAATAAGACCATGTTTACAAAAGCATTTGAAAAAAAGTACCCTTCCTACCGTTTCCCTTAACAACCAGAAATAGTATTTGCAGTCGACTAATCATGTTTCGCCTTACATATAATTCTAGCCAATCAAATCGAATTTAACGTGGTGGCCTCATTTTCTCTAAAGCAGTGTCCAAACACGCCATTATGAGCAAATATGATCCTGTGTTGTCAGACAACACCAGTATAGTATTTTGGCTATAATTTGTTAATTATTGGACTATTTGCTTAACATCTAACATATTCTTTGTCAGCAAGTCCTAAGGCACCCAAATATATAAGTTTAATGGAGCCAAGTGGCTTCGTTACAAATATGTATTAATCTAGGATAGTCGTGTAATTGTTTTTTTATTTACTGTCTTAGAACCGCCACCTGTTCTGCCTTTTCGACTGTTCTGTCAGAATAAAGTCAGGATTTCAAACGTAAAACAGTATTGTGTCATGTTTCCTAATAAGCATTAAACATGTTTTCAAAATCTAACCGTGTATTGGTAGTGTTTTTTGTCACTGTTTATTTGAAAAAAAGCAAGTCTGCATGCCTTTCGCGTGGGTGGCATTAATTTTATATCGCGTTGGTAGTATTGCATGCGTTCCTCCGTACAGCTCTCTCTCTCTCTCTCTAAGTCCGTCTGTCTTTTAGTTTACGTAGTGCATAAATGACATTAATGAAATATTAAATCTAGGTCATTACGCAGTGTGTTTATCTCAAGGTTTTCTAAGAAACACAGTACCAGTTTTATTTTTAGAAACGCGTGTATTTTATACAGTAGGCTTTACTATCAAACGTGAAAGCGTTACAATTATGCAGACGAAGTAGAAAAAGGGGATTTCTTGTTAGCTAGTATGACGTTCTATAACACAGGCATACGCTATTGTGACCGCACTGTTCTTCTTTTACCATTCTTCTTTCCTTGTATTGAATTAATTCGTTAGGCTTTACATTTCCTTTTTAATTTATATATGTGGATTTAGAATGTTTCACGACAATGATGAGGTTCCCAACCGCATGACCAACTGTCACGTAGGGTTTATATTCATTTAATTTCCTACATCTTCTTCCTATTCTTTCACCCGAAATTCTCTCTTTTATTATCTCTGTATTTCCTTTTTCCTGTATATTTTTCATCCATTCGTTTTTGCGAATATTATTTTCATATAATTCGCAAACTTTACCTGTTTTCCTTTCTCTAAAACTGAGAATCGCGCTAGGACGATATTACGTAGATGTCAGGGCTGCAGGGCGTCAGAAGGCGTGATAAGTCGGTTCGCTGAACATAGGACGTAGCAAATCGTCTACATTCTCACCGAGCGCGCGAGCTTCTTCTCGGCATAAGTCCCGGTGAGGTGTGATACTTTACATCTGCACCGGTCAGTATCCAGACATTTGTCTGGAAAATCCCAAACTGACACGGCGCTCACGGCGGGCCATGGTCAGCTGTAGTGTGAAAACTGCCCTGCATTGGAGTCAGGCTGTCTGGGATTTGAAACTGACACGCGTACATCGTGGTCAGTAGGTGACAGTTACGACACGCGTTAAGGGGACGTAAATGTTGGGAGTAGGGGAGATAATTTCGCTTGGCGAAATAAGTTTGGGCCCTTTGTCTGATTTTAAGATATTGGCCCGAGTTTGAAACTTTAATTTCATTCTCGCTCATAGACTCACAGTAGATAGGTTGCTCGTAAACAGAATAGCTGTTAGCGAAGATCTCAGTTTGTTTCGGCAATTTGTCGAACTTCTAGACTTCCAGAAATATTTTCAGCATTTTTATTCTTAAGTTGTGCGACTACCTGTAATTCTGTGGTTGAGGTAATTAATATGATAGATATATAGATTTTGTGAGTGTTAAAGTGTTTAATCGCTTAATTCATTTTAATCTATATCTTTAGCGCAGAAGAGAAATAAAGTGGTAGGCTATTATATTTTCTAGGGAAGCATTCAGTGGAAAGCAGAATAAAATTAAATTTCTAGCTTATAACGGAAATTGTAGCTAGTTATGAATTTGATTTAACTGCTAATACTCAGTCGAGTGTATTTTTCGAAACTAACGTATAAACTCTAGAATCGAGCCTCATAAATGGTGACGGAATACGCACGTGTTCCTAATTCATGAGGATTGCTGATTTTTAAATATAACTTACGACACGGGAAGTTTAAATGATAAGCAAAGCTCTCTGCTTGCAAGTTTAAATGTAAGTTATAACCAGTACAGATTCTGTTTATTATATTATATGTATTATTTTTCCTCCACACAGTGAAAGTTTTGGGGTGACCCTAACTTTACCAGCACCTAGTAGTAGTTTCCATACTTGTGAAGAAATAGACAGTCCTTATTTTGAACCACGTGGGTTTCTTAAGTACCACTGGTCTAAACAGTGCATATGCAACTCGAGTTAGCCAGAAATACTATATCCCAATAACGGGTTTTCAAAGACTGTAATGATAAATACTGGACCTTGGAGCCAGATCTTAATTTCTTCTAGAAACTCTACGTAATTTTTCCGCCTGGTGGCGCGAAATACTTCTAGTATTAACTAACATTTCCCGACTATAGCTATATATTCTTGTGGACAAATCTGTGGTGTGACTAAAGTGAATCCTATACTGAGGGAAGGCACCGACCTGACATTCATCATTTCTAGAAACCTACGCTATTGACACTGTACTCTGCTAACTCCCGCGCCTGGAATAATTGTTAGGTGACTTAATCAGACATTTGAACAAATTTGCACACCCAAGTAGTCGTTCCCGGAGACTCCGAGTTAAATACGTCTTTTGGAACTGGGGACTTCTTGGCAGAAGACTGCATTTTTTTTTTTGAGTCTGTGTGAAAATCTAAAATCAGTGTGTTCCAAGAGGCAGCGAGCAAAGTCGTGAGTACCTGTATGAGAGGCCATGGCGGAATGAATGAGTGTACGCTGGTTTGAGTGATATTTTCACTATTATATCTTTGACACCCTGTTGCTGTCCTATTTTTTTTTTCCAATCTGCATAATTTGTTGCTAAGGCTAGAGTTCTTGTGTTTTTGTCTTAGGTTAAATCAGATTTTTTGCAAACTCTGTGCATATAATTACGAGATAAAACGAAGAAAAACTCTTAGACTCAAACCCTATGTATCTGTGACTCGGGCGCCATCATCTGTTCTCTTAACGGGGCCGGGCTAAACCTAGAGTTAACACTATAACGGGGCTATCATCCTTGCAACATTTCCTTGATTTTTTTATGACTATGTGTATATGTATTTTCCTTGATGTACTTTCTTTGATGTTGTGAGCCGATTTTTCCTGATATTAAAATCGCTCTTGAACTTAATAATCGTGTTTGGTCAGCTCGTTCTAGATAATATATATATCATTGTTATAGTTTTCCCACGTCTGTGTGTTTACCTGTCGTCACGTGTATGTGCGTGCCTGTGAGTGATAGAAATATACGTAATATGTATATTGGTGTAGTCTGTCTGACGCTGTAACAACTGTTGTAGAAGATAGGTGAGAGAGAGAAGAATTCTTTTCGCTTTCAGAGACAGCCACTATATCAAAATCTATCATCTCACGTGTGTGGAAATTATATTACCTTTCACTAACTCTCATTGAGTCTATCACCTATTCAAACCTATTCTGAAGGGACCAAACCTAGTCTTAATTCTCCTATCGAAAATCTACGACAAATGGTCGCTCGTTACCGGGAATTGAACCCAAAATCCTAAGGCGATACGACAAATGAGGGCTCGTTTCCGGTCTTTGAACTTAGAATAGGAAGACGAGTACGACAAACGTGGACTCGTCTATCTGGATTTTGGACTTAAGATTCTGTATTCTGATATAGAGTAAGAGTGTGATGTCTTGTGAGTTGTTATATCTTTAAAAAAAAAAAAAATTTATCCCCTAGACTAACGATCTGTTTACGGGCGTGCTGACCACACAAACTAATAAGTTTTTTTTTTCCACAGCATCTTTGAATAATATACATTTTGGTTACAGGTTGATTTTGTCGGGATATATGTTAACTGTTGATTGTAATACTAAATGCTGGTAAAGTGGTGAGTGTATAACATTCACTGGGTACTGAGGCAGAACGGCGTTTGAACTAAGTTAAGGAGTGTGTTTCGGATTTTTTGTCCAGATTAATTCCCTCCCTTACCCGATCTGACTTCAGGGGCGAACTTATAGTGGATTTTTAAAAATTAAGGGATTATTTTTCTCTTTAATTTTTGCAATATTCGTTTGCTTTTCCACTGTAGCAACTTATTTTTCAGTTGTAATCTTAACTACCATTTATTTGGCGTAGTCGTGTTTTGCATTGAGTGCTTTATTGCCGAAAATAGCAGCGATAGTTAGATTTTAATTTGGAGGAGGTATCCCAGGGTTAAGGATATCATCTTTTGATTTTTGGTAATTTTTTTCTCGTAAGTGGTAGGAACCAGTGTATCCTTTTTCCTATTTTCTTTCTCCACTAGTCTCAGTCACTGACATAATATGGCCGAGAGGGCAAAGCTTAGACAACTTCTCAGGGACGAAGCGAGAGAGGAGGGACTGGAAGGCGAAGAAGCGAAAGGATTTGTCAGAGACGAACTCGAGAGATATGATGCGGAGAGGAAAGCAGCTGAAGCTAGAGAGCAGAGGAAGATGGACGAGGAAATGGAAATTCGCAGGGCGAACGAAAGAGAGAAGGAGAGACAACAGGAGGAAAGAGAGAAGGAGAGGGATGAAAGAGAGAAGGAGAGACAGCATGAGGAAAAAGAGAAACAGAGACAGCATGAGTTAGCTCTTAAAACTCTGGAATTCCAAAGTCGTGGTGCCGCCTCTACCTCCAGCAATGGAGAGTCTTCTCCTCATTCTTCCTTAACTGACCCTGCTAACACTCAATCTCTTCAACTAAATGCTATGTCTTTCACTCTTGAATCTTTTCCTTGTCCAAATGAGAAGATTGACACATGGTTAGAAAAATTTGAGAAAATTGCAACTCTGTACGGGTTAGAGAGGTCGCGTTGGAATATGAAACTTTCCCAGGCCCTAAAAGGTTCTGCTTATGATGTTTATTCTAAGCTGGAAAGTAGCCAACAAGACGACTACGATGTGTTGAAGAAAGCGTTACTGGAGCGCTTTGAAATGAACGCTCGCAAGTTTTTGCAACTGTTTCGCAACAGCCGGAAAGAGAATTCTGAAACTTTTCACCAGTTCTCATCTCGTCTTAAGGGATATCTAACAAAGTGCCTTGAGCTTTCGCAGCTCCCCTCTACCTATGAAGGTCTTGAGGAACTTGTTCTAACTGAACAAATAAAGAACACTTTGTCTGCTGATACCCGGAGATTTCTCGCTGAGCAGGGGGCAGAAAAACTTGAAGACATTTTGGAAAAGTCTGAGCGTTATCACAATGCGCTGGCTGAACTACCGGCCACAAAGCGGAAACCGACAGAGGAGCATTTTCGAAAACATAACCTAGAGCAATCTTCTCAGGCTTCTAACCAAAATAACCACAGAGAAACTGGACCTCAAAACCCCCCTCCTGAAAAATCCAAGTTCTACAAGAACAAGTACCCCAACCACCCCAAACAGTCTGATCAACCCGACCGCCCTACATGGCAGCGCAGCCAGAAAGGACAAGGTGGCAAAGGGAAAACCCCTGAGCACGGGACATATGATCAGACCGAGCACACCGAGCCAAAACGCATCGGATGCTTATTGACAGTCTCGCAAGGCGGAATTATTGACAGTGATTCCCAACCTGTTGGGGATAGACCCTCAACGCGAGGTACTGTTATTTTGAACGGTTCTCAAACTTCTTGCTTATTTGACACGGGGCTTTCTTACGATTGCATTGTTGCCAGAAACCTGGTTAAACCCGGTCAAGAGACAGGAGAGACCGTCAAACTTTGTGGAGTTCGTAAGAGTGATGCACCTACAGCGCTTCCCATCGCATTGGTGGAGATACACTCTGACTTTGTCAGAGGTGTGATCAAAGCAGCTGTTATGGATGATCCCATCTACCCAGTCATACTTGGCGGGAGATACGTGTGTATTGGGAAACCGGAAGAGCCGATTGTGGCAGCGGTAACTACAAGAGGGCAAACCAAGAAGGAACGGGAGCCTGCGCCTAATTTGTTACCTATGGAACTTAAAGAAGCGCAATACAAGGACCCTACTTTGGCACCCTGCTTTAGGAAACTGCCCATGGCTAAGGAACCCAAACAGCACGGGGACATTTTTTCTAAGGATGGCGTACTTTATCGGAGAACGGGCAAGCCTGACCAAGGTTACAACCAGCTCCTAGTACCGAAACAGTACAGAAGCCAAATCCTAGAAATTGGGCACTCTCTTCCCTTTAGCGGACATATGGGACAGAACGCCACAAACCAACGTATAACCACTCATTATTGGTGGCCAGGAGTGAATACTGATATTATCAGGTACGTCAAATCCTGTGCCCAGTGCCAACGTGTACCACCCAAGCAACGGACACCCCCAGTCCACATGGGTGAAATGCCAATAATGGGAACACCATTCGAACGGGTTGTGATCGACATTTTAGGGCCTTTCGAAAGGACTAAAAGAAGGAACAGGTTTATCCTGACCTTAGTCGATACATGCACTTTATGGGCAGAAGCTATCCCGCTAACATGCGCAGATGCCAAGCATGTCGCAGAAGCCCTCGTGCAGATTTTCACTCGGTTGGGATTCCCGCAGCAAGTGTTGACGGATAATGGATCTCCATACCGAAACCTGTTGATGGATGAGATCGTTAAGATCTTGAGGACCCAGCACATCCACACTAAGCCATATACTCCGGCCGGAAATGGGCTCGTGGAACGTGCTAATGGAAACCTCACCATGATGCTAAGTAAGCTGGCACAAGTGAAACCTGAAGATTGGGATCTCTGTATTCCTGCAGCATTATTTGGCTACAGAGAATCTCCTCATACTTCCACAGGATTTCCGCCAGCTACACTCTTATTCGGCAGACCCATTAAGGGCCCGCTTGAAGCCTTACTTCAGTCTCTGACAGACGAGAAGGCTGATGAGACAGTTGTCTCAGCCAGTAAATATGTGTCGGTTTTAAAGGAACGGTTGAAACTAGGGTGGGACCTAGCAACGACTAACTTTAAGCGAGCACGCACCAAGCACGCTAACCGATACAGGAAAGTCGCGGAAGAGAGAGAACTGGAAGCAGGAGAGAAAGTTTTGGTGTTGCTCCCTACCGAGAACAACCAACTGAAGATCGGATGGCAAGGGCCGTTTACCGTCCTGAAAAAGATTTCTAAGGCTAACTACCAGATCTCTATTGAAGGAAAGGAGAAGGTTTTCCATTTAAATCTCTTAAAGAGATACTTGGAAAAACCAGTGCCAACCTCCGACCATCTCCTGACGATCGCCAAAACTGACGAAGATGACGATAGTGGCAGGGATATTCCACCGCTATCACAGGAAATCTTTCAAAAATGTCAGAAGCGGCGATGCTCTTTCAAGCGCGCATATGAGACATTCCAGGGGAAGGAAACTTTGAGGAGTGGACTTGAGTAGGAATTGGACAGAGATGGAGGGGGAAGAGGAGAGGGAAGAAGACAGACACCCTGAAGCTACGGTTATAGGAAATTAAACTCCATAACGTAGACATGGAGTGCTTCCATATCTTAAAGGGGGGAGGCACTGTCACGTAGGGTTTATATTCATTTAATTTCCTACATCTTCTTCCTATTCTTTCACCCGAAATTCTCTCTTTTATTATCTCTGTATTTCCTTTTTCCTGTATATTTTTCATCCATTCGTTTTGCGAATATTATTTTCATATAATTCGCAAACTTTACCTGTTTTCCTTTCTCTAAAACTGAGAATCGCGCTAGGACGATATTACGTAGATGTCAGGGCTGCAGGGCGTCAGAAGGCGTGATAAGTCGGTTCGCTGAACATAGGACGTAGCAAATCGTCTACATTCTCACCGAGCGCGCGAGCTTCTTCTCGGCATAAGTCCCGGTGAGGTGTGATACTTTACATCTGCACCGGTCAGTATCCAGACATTTGTCTGGAAAATCCCAAACTGACACGGCGCTCACGGCGGGCCATGGTCAGCTGTAGTGTGAAAACTGCCCTGCATTGGAGTCAGGCTGTCTGGGATTTGAAACTGACACGCGTACATCGTGGTCAGTAGGTGACAGTTACGACACGCGTTAAGGGGACGTAAATGTTGGGAGTAGGGGAGATAATTTCGCTTGGCGAAATAAGTTTGGGCCCTTTGTCTGATTTTAAGATATTGGCCCGAGTTTGAAACTTTAATTTCATTCTCGCTCATAGACTCACAGTAGATAGGTTGCTCGTAAACAGAATAGCTGTTAGCGAAGATCTCAGTTTGTTTCGGCAATTTGTCGAACTTCTAGACTTCCAGAAATATTTTCAGCATTTTTATTCTTAAGTTGTGCGACTACCTGTAATTCTGTGGTTGAGGTAATTAATATGATAGATATATAGATTTTGTGAGTGTTAAAGTGTTTAATCGCTTAATTCATTTTAATCTATTTCTTTAGCGCAGAAGAGAAATAAAGTGGTAGGCTATTATATTTTCTAGGGAAGCATTCAGTGGAAAGCAGAATAAAATTAAATTTCTAGCTTATAACGGAAATTGTAGCTAGTTATGAATTTGATTTAACTGCTAATACTCAGTCGAGTGTATTTTTCGAAACTAACGTATAAACTCTAGAATCGAGCCTCATAAATGGTGACGGAATACGCACGTGTTCCTAATTCATGAGGATTGCTGATTTTTAAATATAACTTACGACACGGGAAGTTTAAATGATAAGCAAAGCTCTCTGCTTGCAAGTTTAAATGTAAGTTATAACCAGTACAGATTCTGTTTATTATATTATATGTATTATTTTTCCTCCACACAGTGAAAGTTTTGGGGTGACCCTAACTTTACCAGCACCTAGTAGTAGTTTCCATACTTGTGAAGAAATAGACAGTCCTTATTTTGAACCACGTGGGTTTCTTAAGTACCACTGGTCTAAACAGTGCATATGCAACTCGAGTTAGCCAGAAATACTATATCCCAATAACGGGTTTTCAAAGACTGTAATGATAAATACTGGACCTTGGAGCCAGATCTTAATTTCTTCTAGAAACTCTACGTAATTTTTCCGCCTGGTGGCGCGAAATACTTCTAGTATTAACTAACATTTCCCGACTATAGCTATATATTCTTGTGGACAAATCTGTGGTGTGACTAAAGTGAATCCTATACTGAGGGAAGGCACCGACCTGACATTCATCATTTCTAGAAACCTACGCTATTGACACTGTACTCTGCTAACTCCCGCGCCTGGAATAATTGTTAGGTGACTTAATCAGACATTTGAACAAATTTGCACACCCAAGTAGTCGTTCCCGGAGACTCCGAGTTAAATACGTCTTTTGGAACTGGGGACTTCTTGGCAGAAGACTGCATTTTTTGAGTCTGTGTGAAAATCTAAAATCAGTGTGTTCCAAGAGGCAGCGAGCAAAGTCGTGAGTACCTGTATGAGAGGCCATGGCGGAATGAATGAGTGTACGCTGGTTTGAGTGATATTTTCACTATTATATCTTTGACACCCTGTTGCTGTCCTATTTTTTTTTTCCAATCTGCATAATTTGTTGCTAAGGCTAGAGTTCTTGTGTTTTTGTCTTAGGTTAAATCAGATTTTTTGCAAACTCTGTGCATATAATTACGAGATAAAACGAAGAAAACTCTTAGACTCAAACCCTATGTATCTGTGACTCGGGCGCCATCATCTGTTCTCTTAACGGGGCCGGGCTAAACCTAGAGTTAACACTATAACGGGGCTATCATCCTTGCAACATTTCCTTGATTTTTTTATGACTATGTGTATATGTATTTTCCTTGATGTACTTTCTTTGATGTTGTGAGCCGATTTTTCCTGATATTAAAATCGCTCTTGAACTTAATAATCGTGTTTGGTCAGCTCGTTCTAGATAATATATATATCATTGTTATAGTTTTCCCACGTCTGTGTGTTTACCTGTCGTCACGTGTATGTGCGTGCCTGTGAGTGATAGAAATATACGTAATATGTATATTGGTATAGTCTGTCTGACGCTGTAACAACTGTTGTAGAAGATAGGTGAGAGAGAGAAGAATTCTTTTCGCTTTCAGAGACAGCCACTATATCAAAATCTATCATCTCACGTGTGTGGAAATTCTATTACCTTTCACTAACTCTCATTGAGTCTATCACCTATTCAAACCTATTCTGAAGGGACCAAACCTAGTCTTAATTCTCCTATCGAAAATCTACGACACCAACCTCCTGTTATTCGCCTCTTACGACATATCCGGGGCGCAGTAGTTCTAGTCTTTATTTTTATCGTCAAAGACCACGTGAATTGCACGGAGCAACGAGATTACGTGGGAACATAAAATGTAAATCCTGGAATATAAACATCAGCAAAGTTACCTTTTTCTTCCAGTGGCGTGTCGGCTTTCATATACAGTCATGTATCTCCATAACTTGTGGTTATCGATGCAGTTTATTCGTTTATTGTTTCCTCTATTTAGCATTTTTTCTGGGACGAAAAAATTTAATTATGCAAAAAAGTATAGGAACACAAACAGAATACAATATGTCAACGAACAGCTTCCTGCACAAAGCATGTAAATGAGCAACATAAAGACATTTCTCGTAAATCTGTGAGCGAAAAAGAAAAACAACAGTCCTCTTCTACCAGTTGCGTGTCGGCTCTCATATACAGTCATGTATCTCTACTACTTTTGATCATCCGTATAGTTTATTGGTTTAATTATTTACTTTCTCCCAATTCTTTTTGATTAGCCTCTGTCGTGTCTATTTTTTCCTCTATTTCGCCTTCCTTTCTGAGACGAGAAAACTTGATGATGCAAAAGGGATATTAACACAAATAGAATACAGCATTTCTACGAACAGATTCATGCACAAGCGCGTAAATGACTATAACATAAAGACTATTCTAGTAATCTGGGAAGGAATAGAGAACAACGCAGAATGCTGAACTTGATACATAGCTACCGCCATTGATGTCTGCTCATGAAGATGGCTGTATATAAAGATGAAGGTGTTCTGTAGGCCGATTTATGTGTGATAAAGTTATACGGTCGTAACTATTACTTGGGACTAACCGTTGCGTGATTTTTAACAACAAAAACCAACAACAACAGCTCTTTCATTTTTTAGGTTACTTAACAGTTTGGATAGAAGATACGATATGTGTGATAATTCAAGATGAAATATATCAAGGAATGTCTTCTGAGTGGTGGTGGTAGTAGAAAGACACATGTTTATTTTACCTTTTGGTAATGCTGAGAGACACGTGTCTTGATGAGTCAGAACGAAAGAGAAACGGAGCTTTAGGAACACCACTGATCATAACTGCGGATGTTCTACTGCATCCTGTATCATCGTCAGAACTGTTCTTGACGGAAATTAACCACGCTTTAGAAAACAACGGAACTGATTAACCAAGATGGGTTTCTCAAGAATAACGAACACTAAAATGACAGATAGCACTGTTTACGGTTCCAGAAAATGTCCTTGACATTGTGGTTACTGAATTTATTCAATCTTCTACGCGTGGATTGTTGAGCCCACAACACATCCGGAAACATAGAAAACACAAACATTGTGCCGGAACCAAAGACGGGGATGTATACATGGAGAGATGTGAGGAGGAATGGCAGAGACAAGCGAGGAAATGGAGCATGGGGTCACATACCTATGCACCAAAGGTTATCAAGGGCATAGATGAATGAAGGTTACAGTGAGTTATTACGCGTGGGTTCAAAGGTTACTGAAGTTGTTTTCTTACGTTCCGAGTTCTTTAACTAATGACGTTCTGATAATACATCTAATTTGTCTTAATGGCGTTCTTAAAATACATGTAATATGTCTCAATGACTTTCTTATAACACATGTAATATATTCTAATGACGTTCTTAAAATATATGTAATATGTCTTAATGACGTTCTTAAAATACATGTAATATTTCTTGATAACGTTCTTAAAATACGTGTAATATTTCTTAATGACGTTCTTAAAATACATGTAATATATCTTAATGACGTTCTTAAAATACATGTAATATATCTTAATGACGTTCTTAAAATGCATGTAATATGTCTTAATGACGTTCTTAAAATGCATGTAATATGGTCTTAATGACGTTCTTAAAACATATGTAATATATCTTAATGACGTTCTTAAAATACATGTAATATGTCTTAATGACGTTCTTAACATACATGTAATATTTCTTAATGACGTTCTTAAAATACATGTAATATATCTTAATGACGTTCTTAAAATACATGTAATATGTCTTAATGACGTTCTTACAATACATGCAATATGCTAAATAAATAAAAATGCCATAAATCTCTGTATCACAAGCTTGAATACTCACACATTTTAAAGTACTCCAGAAGCCAGTAACGTTTATCACTAGGACAAAACAAAACTAATATTATTAAATTCAGGAAATCAGTAAAATACATTGCTTACTATTTTCCTACCTTAATCATCATCATTTTTTGTTTGCTACTGCTGGAGCATGGTGGCACCAGTTCTGCTGGTTCCCTTGCTAGAAGTCTACGCCATGTATTAACTTGCTCTTACAGCGGAGGTTTTTAAAGCAAATTGGTTTACATGATGAGGTTGCCAACCTCATGTACAACCTCATGCACAACTTCATATTGGTCGAATTATATAACATGGTTAAGGGAGCAGTTGTTCCCATTCTTTCTTTGTCTAATCAGAGGAACCCCGAGACCTTCATAATGTTCCTACCTTAATTAATATACTGAAAACCTACAAATATTAATAGTACACAAACCATTTTATCCTTAGTACTAATAATATCAGATTTATCGTACTCCTGAAAGAGAGAAGGATTGTAACAGAGAGGATTGGCGAGCCTGAGAACACAAACTTACACTCATCTTATTTGATATAACTGAGAGCCGCGGTAGCGCAGTAGTTAGTGTTTCCTAGCTCGGTGGTCCATGGTTCGATCCCCAGTTCAGGTCGGATTTTTTAGACCGCAAAACGGCTCCGGGGTCGACCCAGCCTGATGAATTGGGTGCCAGAGCAATTTCTTGGAAGGTTAAGACGGCCGGCGTGATGCTGATCACATCACCCCTAGTGTGCCGATGGTCAAGAAAATATGGGCCTAAAACCATATTCCCAATATGCCTCAATGGGCGTGTAACGAGATCCTTTACCTCTTTTACCTTTTGTATTAATAGTGAAAATACCTGAAGTGTCTTGTATATTAAAGCGGAGGAGTCTTAAGGTATAGTAAAATAGCATTAGGAGATGGAGTAACGGACACTATGTCCAAAAATTCATTGCCTGGAATCATTACAGTCATCAATGTTTTTTTCAGCTGCCCATGTATCACATGTTTTCAACAAACATATACCAAGCCTTCCTATCCTATACCATCCGCCGCAGCCAGATGCATGCAAAACTTTCGAGGAGGCATTACAGATCTCGGTTTGGGAAATGAAAATATAGTCTTTTGACTTACAACTTAGCTTCCAACTTGCTGAAATGTTGGTGTTGCTGGTCCGTCACTTTTGTCTCTGTGGCAAGGGCACGTCGAAAAAAGGATTTTGGATGTAACCGCTTCCGGTCAAGGCAGGGATCTTCACCACCCGTGGGATGTAGGTTTCACGTGTCGATCTCAAGCTTCGAACCACCGACTAGTACAGCTGATAACTTGAGTAGAACCTCAAATGATCTCTCCAATCCGTACCACCAACCGAGTAACTAGGCAAATCTTAGACGTCTTGCACAGTTAAATAGTCTTGGCAACTTAACACAAATGCCTCGAATATACGTTTGGGATATTATTTCTTATTTTAGAATTCCTCTGTGACTTGTGAGTAGTTTTAGTATGAGTTCGGTTCCCTATTAATATTGGCGAGTTTTCTTTTCCAGTGGATATAAGATGCTCTAATACGTTTTTCCGTTCCTAAAAATTCAGAACCCTGAATCTATTCTTTCCTGTGGCAAGGTCATAGATGTCTACTTGTGCCGATTTCTGGAATGCAGTGTCGTATGCTAGATGTTCTACGTTATACAAGTATAGTAGCTCTCGGCCCATGCTTCCTGCATGGCGTTCTGACAAATCTTCCAATTGCGTGGTTGTTTGACGCTTCAAAAGCCAGCCAATACATTCAAAGTTCGTGTTATGAAAACTTTTCCTCATGCAGTATTCTGTATGACTCATGCGTTTAAAAATTTCAAACAGTCATCCTCCGTATATGGAGTTGCTACATCCGACAATTCTTGGTAATGTTTACGTTACAACTTCTTACATTTTTCCAGTCGAGTCGGAAATAATTATGCAATCTTAGCGAACACTTCGTGCTCACATTTACCTGGAGTCAATGTGGTATTATCACGTTTTATGGACTCAGTTCATCTCTCAGGGATAAGCGATACCCTTGTCTGGCCCTGTCATGCATCGAAGCGTGAAACGTGAACAATGACTGTAGGAAAAAAGGGTAACAACTCTGAGTAGAGGATAGGCACGAAATTATGTGCGTTAAATATGCCAAAATAATAGATAATAAAGGCGATGAGAGGAAATTACGAAAAAGCAAACCAGCCGAATTGTCACAGTTCTTGTCATACCATTTTAGTCTTTCTATTCTGCACAATCACCCATTTATGTAAATCGATTCCGAACTCTGCTCTTGAGTTGAAGAAGCCAAAAGCAGCAAGAAAGGGTCACGCTACCTTTTAAACCCATGATATAGTATAGAAAAGTCTCTAACACTACATACGACTACGGTAGTATCTACTGTGGGGTTACCTTTACATTCTTATTGCGGAAATTTAGGAAATGGTCACGGATCTAAGACAAGAGGGGGTTCACAACAAAAGTCATAACAGCAGAAGTAGGCGCAAGGTGTCTTCGGGCTGCCTTAGTATGTGATTTACTGAAACTAATGAGTCTCAAGGGGCAGTCAAGTACATGGGCACCTTAAAGACGGTGAAAGTGCAGAAAAAACCTCGTGCTGGCTGTGGAACAACCGCAACGGGCAATGAAATTCAGGACAATTGGTTATGCACAACAAATTATTTACTTTATAACCTCGCTCAGGTTGGCTGAATAGATAAAACCAGGAGTGAAGAACCAGTTTAGTAATTGCAAACAATATGGAGTGTCCTGTGTAATTCCCGAGGGCCTCTGATGAGACAGAAATAATAGGACTCTTACTTCGTCAGGCGAGTAATATGATGTTGTGCCTGGGACTAGCCACGTTTTCATGGAAAACAGAAACAGCCACTACAGGAGCACATGAATGGTTGGTTCAGGCTTCCAGCAAGGGAGACTAGCTGTTATGGTGGCTTCATGCTGTCTAAGGAGAAACAGAGGAAATGAATGAATGAACAATGTGGAAAGGGCGTAATTTCTAGAGAAAACAAAAGGACGATCACACCTGGGAGCAGGGTCGTAGGGGCAGAAAGGGTAATTAGCCCCTGGTTATTGATTCCATGTGAAGAGATAAGGTCAGCGTGAAACCAGTCTACTGCTGCGCACCCTCGAAGGTAGTGCTCAGTGCGCCCTGCCTGGGAGTTGTGACCGAAGTGTTTGCATCAGCCTATGGCGGTCTTTCTCGACCTTTTTATCCTGGAGAAGCCTTTGAAATAATTTTCAGGTCTCATGGAATTCCTGTAAAATAATTATTACATCTACAGCTGATGGTACGTTGGAGTGATCAGTAAGTTGTAAATGTAATAGTGCAATACAAATTGTCAATGCTCTTTTGAGTAGAGAATGATTTTTTCTGTGGATCTGTTTATTTTGACCAACTTATTAGCCTACGCTTTTTGTGTAGTTTCACCTCTCCACAAACGATACCAACTCTAATGCAAGTCAGTAGCATATTTGATTTTTATTTAAACGTATCCAATGTCGTGATTTGGTCTGTCTTACAACGCGTCATACCGAAAGCCTTACTGTGGGAAACTGTCCGATACAATAGCCAATCAAAACGCTCCTTTCGTGGTGTGTATATTGGAACATTTTATGCTTAACATAGAGGCCCATTTTGTGTAAATGATAGTACGAATTTATTTAATTTCTTAAGGACTAAAGATGTTTAAACGGAAAGGTATAGATATTTCAACAACGGTAATGTTACTTTAGAGGTAGGTGCAAAGACTTCCTCAAATAGTAGTTCCTTTAGAAAGAGAAATCGTTTAAAATGACGTCTATACATCAGGGTAGTCCCAAATTTAGTTAGTTAAAGCATGCATAGATTAAAATGCATTTTGCTACCTAAACAATTATTATATAGAACGGTAGAGATAAATTCACAGTATAATTCTAGCTTTAAATGATCAAAATCGGTCCAGAATTAAGAAAGATAATGAATATTAAAAATTTTGCTAATTGAAATGAAGGCAAAAATACGCCCCAATTTTAGATTCCTAACACCGCTTTTACCCCATGCCATCCGAGAGGGACGATGCGGTACTATATAAGTCCTTGAACTTGGCTGAATTGAGGCCACAACTTTTTCAAAACCGAGCTGAACATTCGAAGAGCGGTAAAAAGTGTTACTGTCATTATACTTTGCCGCTGCATCTGACTAGCAGACCTAGATGCATATTAACAGCCTGTTACAGCTTGTGTGTATTGCCTGAGGGTAAGAAAAAATATATATATTTATGTATTTTTGCTGTGTTTTAATCCAATGGTGTGTTAGGAAGTGCATGGCATGTGTTACAGAACGAGTGTGCTGCCGGTTGAAACGCAGGCATGTGTTGACTTTTAGAGACGAAAGCCAGTATTGTAAAATGTGTAGAATAATTGAGAATGATGGCACAAATACGACTGTAAGTTTAATAATGTATTTGAAGGAGGATTTCTTAAAGAAATGACATTTATCAGGAACCTAAGGAAGGATTAACAGGAATTGATGTAATGAATCGATCAAGATATTACTTAGTAGTTTTATTACTAGGCCAAATCATTGTATGGAAGCAGATCATGGACAATTGGATCTAACTTAGGATTTATAAGTAAATTGTAGTCATAGTGAACTGGCTGTGATTGGTAGTGAGGAAATTGTCCTGTGCATATGTTAGCACAATGTCTGACACTGTTTGTTACGTCCATTGTATGTAAGGACAGAATAGTGCTGGACCATACAGAGGTTGTGATTTTTGTATTCCAGGTTTTATCCTGCAACTACCAAGATTGTACGAGACATCCACTTCGGTGGGACTCTGTGGTACGATAGTTCTTGAAGTTCATAGAACTGGTTACCCTGTTTTCCCAGCCTGGAGATCCAGACATTGAGTGATCCTGGCTGGAGTTGGATGCATCTCACCCCAACAAGATAAGTGGAATAGAAATTCCACTGGTCAGCCTATTCAGACTCTAACACAAATTTAAGAATAATAAAAGATACATGTACAGTGTATGATGAATCCTTGTGGATAGAATAAATATATTACTACCTTCAACAGTTCAACTCAGGGACAATATAGTGTATTATAATAATTAATCAGTGTAGAGAAAAATAGAACTTTCAAGACAGGATTCTGTTTGATAATTAAAGTTTCTATGTTTATTTATTTTATGTTTATGTTTAAATTACCTAACCGAAAAGAGAACCGGTATAGGTTTAATAAATTGTAAATATGTACCATCAGACTTTCTGAAATTATTTACATTGAGTTACAAGTTTTGTTGGATACATATTATAGTTATAGAGATAGACAATAATTAATACCCCTAGAAAAATTAGCCAACATAATCAAATAATAATACATAATATCATAGGCGGATCTTGAAAGGGAGCAAATAGACTTTCAGGACATTCACTCTCATCACTCCTGGAGGTTTATACAGCTGATCCTAACCTTTGATGTCGATACACCCTTATTATGTTCAGAAAAGCGGGTATTTCTTGTAAGACCAGTCTCTTGCCTGGCACTATCCTGGTATCATCTGATACATCTTTTTAACCAGGATAACCTTATTCTTTACTACAATAAGACCCTTTCGCTACATCCAATTAGGCCTAAAAGTCTTATAACAAATTTCTACTCTACAAGATGCTAATGAATATGGTATGCGCAATTAACGCGGATCCTATTGCGCACTGCCGTCCAGGGCTGCTAGGTCAATGCCCACCACTGCGAGTGCTAACATCGCCTGGTGCTAAGTTCCAAAAACCGACGTTCATTGATTTGTCAATAGCGACCTCTCGCTGAACCCTAGGGTAGAAACCCTCTCCTAGAGCTTCAAGAAGATAAATGAAACGAAACGCTTGTCTCACAGAGATACTACATCTGATGATCCGATTGTCTACTGTTTTAATGCTCTGTATAGAATTTCCTATTACCGTTATTATTAAAGGTCATTTACAAACTTGTGCAATAACAAAAGTAATTCAAACCACACAAGCCCACAAAAAGCTACGTTAGTTTAAAGCATAGATACCTTTTGAAAAATCAATATTATATTATTGGTATCAGGCATTTTGTGTGGGGCTACTACAATGAAGTTAAGTTTACGTGTATTTCTAAACATTTTTCTCCCAGCGGGCATAATTTTCTGAACACGTTAATCTCAGAACCTCAGTAATAGTTAATAAACATAGTTCACTAGTAATCACTGTAATCAGATGAAAGACAGAATGAAAGGGCTTGATGTGAGATCACAGCAAGTATGTCTGAAAATACACAGGGAAAAGTCAAAGATAATGAGAATAAATTCAGATAACTGTGACAATTTTAAACTTAAAGAAATGCAACCACAAGATGTAAAATAATACATGTACCCTGGCAGCAATATAGACACCGTTGGAGAGACAGACAAGTGATATCACTACAAGGCTGCTAAAGGCTAGACGAGCTTTTATTGCAATGGGAAACATATGGAGATAAAAAAGAAATTAAGTCCAGCACATAAATCTGTATCTTCAACTCAAATGTCAAGTCAGTCCTATTGTATGGCTGTGAAAGACGTAGAACAAGAAAAACAACAACCAAACAGATACAGACATTTATAAATGGGTGCTTGCGTAAAAAAGAAAGAAGAAGTGGTTTGACAAGCGCCAGCGGAACAAGAATTGAGAAGAAGACGCCGGAGATGGATAGGAGACACATACTGAGGAAAACCTGTTGATAGCATTATCACACAGTCCTTGTTCTGGAATCAACAGGGTTGAGGGAGACGGAACATCACATGGAAACCGGAACCGAGGACAAACATGAAGGGGGGTGAAGAAGACATGGAAATACACTGAATTGACGGCACAAGACAGGGCGACTTGGCATACGTTTGATGAAGGACTATGCTCCTAGGGGAAAGAAAGGTGGTGTAAAAGACTGGTAATCACGTGTTTCATTCGTTTTCTCTCTTACATCATCCTTATCATTTCTCTGTTCGTTCCTTATGGAGCATGGAGGTCAACGCTGAAACTTGTTCTTGTGCTGGAAGTTGCACCAAAGCATTCATGTGCTCTCGCAGTGGTAGTTTCTGTAGCAGTGTGTTTAAAATTAATCTCTTTGCCATATTGCCAACATTGACATCCGCCTCCAGATGCATCGTCCCTACTTCACCTGTACTGCGGTGTCTATCTTCTATATTCTGTTGGAGTAGAGGCGAGTTTGATTATTCTGCTCTTTCTTTTTCTGCCCAAATTTGGACATGCGCTCTAATATAACCAATGGACCTTGTTGAAAGAAGTGCGCATCACCAAACAAGGCAAAACTCCAATTTCTTTAAAAACCTTCAAATTCCATTTATCACTGAAGGTTATACGAGTATAATAGGCCAGAGTGTCCAAGGCGTGTCTACCAAACCTTTATTTATGTTGATTGTTTTACTATTTATATACTTATATTTATTTACTTATATATTGTTTGATCGAATAGTGAGTGACTGAAAGTCGGAGATTCGTGTACGTAGCCAGGTCTATAAGTATATGCTGCTAGCTAGAGAGAGCACAGATACAGACTGACATGCGAACTAATAGATAGATGGACCGACTGATGACAAGGAAGACATAACAGACAGACATACTGACTAACTGAGAGAGGATTATTGAATGGACGGATGGATCGATGGATGGATGGATGAATGAATGAATGGATGGATCTGGATGGATGGATCTGGATGGATGAATGAATGGGTTGGTGAATTGATAGGTGGGTGGATGGATTTGGATGAATGTGAATTGAATGGATGAATGTGTATATGAATGGATGAATGAATTTGTTTATAGACGGACGGGGAATATGTATATGGATGGATGAATGAATATGTATATGAACGAACGGATGAAAGTGTATACGGACAGATGAATGACTATGTATATGGACAGATGAATGAATGTGTATATGGACAGATGAATGAATGTGTATATGGACAGATGAATGAATGTGTATATGGACAGATGAATGAATGTGTATATGGACAGATGAATGAATGTGTATATGGACGGACGGATGAAGTGTATATGGACAGATGAATGAATGTGTATATGGACAGATGAATGAATGTGTATATGGGCGGACGGATGAATGTGTATATGGATGGACGGATAAATGAATAAGTATATAATGGATGAATGAATGTGCATATGGATGACGGAATGGATGGATACTGTTGTGGCCATTTGTTATGAACGGTATTTGGTGGTGGTTGTTGGGGTTGTTCCCTGCGATGGCCACCACTTTGTTCTAGTATTCTCTGCTAACTTCTGTGTGCCAGTTTCTGACCACTGTATTATTTGTGCTCTTAATTTATCAATACTTCTCTAGGGTAGAGCTTATGGTGCTATGATGGTAAACACGAATGGTGGGCCAACATTCTGAACTTTCAACAATATCAATGGATAAGTCCTTGGTGTTCAGAGTCCAAACGAATACAATTTAATAACGGCATAATATCCAATTAGACAGTTCATCAGCATTCAAATAATACATAATAAATCGTCACTTGAGTTTGATTCCTTAAGTCGTCGTACAGTCAAGTTATTTACTCGTGATTCCTCGATTCGGCAATCCGGTAATGAACAACTCGACTTACGCGGTTAATGTGACTTTCTTGGATACTTTCAATAAATGTTGCTCCCTTTATATTATATCCACCTAGAAACATATTCCATCTCATCACTGAGGCATAAACTTGTATCCACAAATAACAGGCTGACCCATAATGCCTTAACATCAAGAAAATCCTTTATATAAATATCCTTCTCATGGGCGACTTCAAACTTGCGTCCGTCTAGGACCAAGGCTAACAAAGTAAGGGTACAATTACAATGTCGTCACGTGCTACCTTATCAACGCCACACGTCATACTAAAACTAAGCAAATTATACTCCTCGCTTTCAACACCGTGAAGCGCAAAACCATAATATATCTCCATTATATTTCAAAACCCAAAATGTGCAACTTTTACCCGATCTCACTACCTAGTGGCTAAAAATCATATATCCTCTCGAAACAGATACCATTATCGATTTTCACTGTTCGGAAACCAGACAAGCCTCATTAGTGTAATCGACTATATTTATGTTCAATTATAATTTTCTTAATTACATAAAATGTTATTAATAACGGAATACTGTTTCACGTAAGCTTACGTTGCTACCGCTATTTCTGTTCACTATAATGGCGATTGCAATTTTGCGAATATGTAGGCCTAAACACTCAGTAAGTTTTAACCTTACTTTAAAGCTAAATAACAAGAACATCACAATAAGAAGATTGCACAGGTGCAAACATTGGGGGGGGGGGGGGGGGGGGGGGGGGGGGAAACTCTAACAGATCTTAAGAGTGCAATAAAACGAGATAAGGGAAATAACCATATCCCAGGGTTTCTTAACCTTTTTTGTGCCATGAACCCGTTTGGTGGACGGACACCTTCTTGGGAAACAAAAGCATAATAAAAAAGAACTTTACATTTTAAATTTTAGGTTAAGTGCAGTACATGCACCCTTAGAATCAATTAATAGTCCCCTAAGGGTTTTTTTTTTTTTAACCTGCGGCACTCGAGCTTTCCAGCTCTTTTGGCCCAATGACACGTCATTGCGAGGCTGGGGAGCCAGTGGACTTTCCTTCCAACCCGGTCAGGAGCTTCGCTCCTTCCCATTCACAGAGGGTTTATCTGCAGGAGCCGTTCAGGTTATTCAGTCAAATTCCCGGTCGATGACACTCCTACAAATGCCGGAGCCCGGGCTTGAACCTTGAAAACCTGGTCGCTAGCGCAACGTCTTAACCATTACACCAGCGCGGCTTCCCCCTAAGGGGTTAGTGGACCACAAGTAAGGAACCCTGCAAAAGCCAGTGGGCGCTTGCGAAGAAAGTGGACATATAATGTGTGGCTGTGCCTGCATGAACTGGGAAGGTGAAAATGAAACGAACCAGCCCTTAAAAGACACAGGTACAGAAATTATAGAGCGTGCATTGGCAGAGGGGTTAGAGTGCTTGCTTCTCGAAGCAAGGTTACCGGGTTCGAAACCAGGTGGTGACACGCTCCCGGACTACAGAGTTGATAATGAGTAGCTGATTCTGCTCTCTAGGAAAGGTAGCGAGGAAAGGAACCTGTCACCCCACGTAATAAAGTTAGGCATAGTATAGTGAAGTCTCTAATACTTCACACCCCTACGCCAGTATCTGCTATCAACATCATTTTTTATTTTCGCTCCTTATCGAGCATAGAGCCTTCTGTCTAGTCCTCTTGTAGGATGCCTTGTAGCATACATATGTTCTTGCAGTTGTGGTCTCTGTAGCGACTGTTTTACACGAAGAGGTTGTCAGCCCCACGCACAACCTCATATTAGTCGCCTCATACAACATTATGAGGGAACAGTAGTTCTATTCTTTTTTTATGTCTTCAGAGATCTCCCCCCCCCCCCCCCCCCCCCCCCCCCCCCCCCCCCCCCCCCCCGCCCCCCCCCCCCCCCCCCCCCCCCCCCCCCCCCCCCCCCCACTGTCGTGGTTGAGTAAAGTGTAGAGTATTTGTCGAGTTGGACAATAGTAGTGAAATCGACAAGGGATAGTGAACTGACTGAGTTATAGATTACACACACAGAAAGGTGTAAATAGGAGATGGACTTGAGACAACCTGGAAGAAGATTTACCAAAATGATCTCTCTCTCCAAGCCTCAACTCACTTTTCACTGTCTAAGCATCTCCAGCTCTCACTCTTTTCTCTTATCATACATAGAGATTCTAGTAAAGAGCTAAAAATTTAAATTATGGATGAAAAGGGTCGGGAACAGCGCATTAATAAATGTGTAAACTTTATTAAAGAAGAAAAGCATGGAATTAATGCATATCATCATACACAGCATAAATTACATCAATAATTAAATAATCATCAATAGTCATCAATAATCATCAATAACCACCAATAATGCAAATACACACCCACAAACACACACACCACCAACACTCATAAAAACCCTGTAGAACACGGAGAAAATAACTAAGCTGTCCGACAGAGGGTCCGCTTTCGGGGACCAAAGGCGCTAGCTCCAGAGAGTGTCTTACCGATAAATATCCTTCATGATGACTGAAGTGAAATACCGAACTTTCCTTGTCGGGGCTAAACGTTGGTGACCCCTAATTGCGCGAAAGAACACTGGAAGACGTTGTTTATCTCCTGCTGACCAAATACGAACTGAGCGACAGCCTGTCTGTTGTTTTTCGTGGGACCAAATGTGCTAGCTCCAGAAAGTGCATTACTCGTAGATCCTTCGTGAGGGACTAGCCTACAAAACTTTCTTTGTTGGTGCTAAACGTTGGTGACCGCTACTCGCGAGAGGGGGGCTGGAACTCTGTCCATAGATGGCTGCTCATACGTGCGAGGTTTTAAGTATCCAGAAAATACACCAGAAGAAGTCACTTGATGACAAAGAGTCCCAGGCGCGCTTATCCGGCGCTAGGCTCGGCTTGGCTGTAAATCCTGTTTAAACTGGTTTGGCTGTGGTTTGCTGAGTGCCCCGTTTAGGCACAAAAAAGGCGGGTGATATGGAATTCTGCTATAGGCATGCTGGGCGGTTTTGATATTCTGGAAGCCGCGATGCTCTGGCTGGTAATCCAATAGGCGAGTAGAGAACTACTACTGCATTTGGCGATTCCAGATTTTGCGTTGGCTCCGTTGCACTGCGTGAGCTTAACTTGGCGTTGACAAAAAAAGGGGTTTTGATTCAGGAACGGGGTTGACGATTCGTGACGCTAGCGGTATTCAGAAACCCTCTAGATCGAAGAGAATATTTCGTTCTTCGCCTGACTGGAGTCTGCTCTAGCGATTCGGTCTCCCTGAAACTGAGACCCAAAAAAAAAACCTTTTACCTCAAGCAAATAATAAATCACATTAACTTTATACAGAAAGTTTCGCTCCACTATGGGATTAAATTTATTGTAGTTATTGCTATGATAGTTTAGGGCTGTCTTTAACCATGTCTCCTGTTCCTTAAAAATATCAATTATCAACACGCGCCCGCATAGGCTTAATATCTTTTGCACCCCCAGGTACCTGTCAGTAAATGTTCTGACATCAAAAATCTACTCCTCTTCTCCCAATCTCAACATACAGGAAACCTAACCTGTAGTTACAGTTAAATGAATATGCTTATTCATCTTACAACATTAAATGAATTTACATAAACAGATTGCAGCATTTGACATTACACAAATAAATCGTATGTCCCCTTTGGAAAATATATTAGCATTCCACAAAATGAGTACAAAGAAAATGCAATGTTCTTGCTATAATAATACATTTGTGGCTAGATCATAAGATATAATTATATCTATGCCTGGTGACTGCTTTCAGTGAAAGTTATAGACTAGTGCCTAGCCACACAAGTAAGCATAAAATGATCCTCCCTTGCCACTAGAAATATCTATCAAAAGGAATAAGTGACTATCTCCTATAATCCAGAGTTATTACCTGCATCTCACTATTCAGTTTCTTTAGTGAACAATCCACACCTGACATTATCTTACAGAAATGACAGTTAATTTAGCCCATTCTTAACCCATGATAAGCATCTGTGGACTGATTCTACGCCTAATATCTGTTATTGTAAGTTTAACATTTAACCCATGATAAACCGTAACAGTTTAAGCACCACTTAATATGCCGTAGACAGCGCTACCTTATCACTGAATAAAATTACTAGGAGAAGTCCTCAGAAATGAATTCACGTCACTTCCTATCAGATATATAAAAACTAACATGAATATATCATATTATAATAAGATATGTCAACTCACCCCGAAAATGACTAGAACATAGGCAAACACATTCTAGTATTGTGTTAAAGTTTGCCTTATCTCATGATGGTCATCTACGGGCCAGGAATATTTACGAATGTCTTTGTCTATTAAACCCATCACTCTTATAGATCACAAAGGACGCTCCCCCCGGACACCTGGCCTGCATATTTCTACAGAAGTTCGGCGAAAGACGTAATCTAGAGTAAGACAAAAGAAATCGTGCGAAAGTTCCCCAGGTAGAGAAATGCATAACATTATGCTCTATCTTGTCTAAGGGGCAGAAACCCAAAGACTGACCGCGGGTTTGTCTCCCCCTGTTTCCAGGATGCATAATATTATGATCCGAAGCAGCGTTCTGGAAGCCAAACACAGGGACCCTTTCGCTCGTGATCAAAGGCTTTAAACGTAAGAGATATTCCCCTGGTCAGACCAGGTGCGGCTTAGATAATATTATCGTTCGCTGACCGCTACAGGCCGGAACGTAACCAAACCTCGGGTGGGGTTTGAGAAGGTGAAAAAGTTTGGCCACGAAGGTAGAAAATGAAAGAAAAAGAATACAAAATGACGAGGAAAACCAGGACATTTAAAAGAGTAATCAAATTATGGACAAGATGGTAAAATAGATTATCGGTCACGTGACAAGTGCCCCCCCCCCCCCTTTTAAAGTTCGAGGAATGCGGACAAAAATGACAGTAATTTATCTTTTCCATCGATGTCCGTTACATGTCGTAAGAACCTTCTATAATCATAACCAAAATCGTATCGAATTTATGTCAGTACTGTCTGACTAGCTCCGAGTTCATTTCTTTTCTTCCCTCTGTCTAATAGACGTTCAGCGAATGGGATTTTGCGAGGCCAGTCGACACTGACGCCTTCCGTTTCCGTGTGAACCTGACCTTGCTTCCGCAATTCGCTGTGCCTGTTTATGGTCCGGAAAATTATCCGCACCTGTTGTGGTTTTCGGCCCCGCCTGAACTCACTGGCCACTACGTAGATAATCCGCCTGTTATGTGCAGTGTAATCATTGATGGGCTCCGGCTGCTTACGTATATATTTACCTGTCACGGGCGTGGACTTGAATAACCCTCTATAGCTGCAGTCTATAGGGATTTTTCGCGCGCGTGTAATCCTAGTTGGCAAATAAAGCCGTTCGTTGGCCGAAGAAATGCTAGCATTTTTCTTCTGCCTTTCCCCACCTACTCCCCTGTTTCGGTGGGAGCATTGATCAATCTTCAGACCTGTGCCCTCTAAAGGTGGATCTGGAGCTTTCCTTGCCTTGCCAGTCACAACTCTGGCTTGGTCAACGGAAATGATCAAGTTGCTCTGTAATGGCCTGGCGGAGGCGACTACTTTGCTGTCCATCAGTGGGGTTGAGACCACTGGAATAATGCGATTTGAATGAGAGAACTCAGCTGCCTGAAGCAGAGAGTAATCGATCGCATTCTGAGGTTCTACTAAATCATAACAGATCTCCGTAGCTTCTATCCGTGGAGAAAGATAGGTAATATCTGCGAGTTGCAGAGTTTGTTGAGTCGCTTTACCGGTACTAGCATGACGTGAGCCAAGGCTCTCAACCATGGCTCCTTGTACAGTAGTAAGGCAGCTTTTCTCACTGTCTTCTGCCCTGAGAAGTGTGAGAGACTCAAATGGAATACCAGGGATCCCTTCGCATGGAACACTGTGTCCACTATAAACGTCAACTTTGCCCTCCCCTGAGGAAGTTACTGGCGTCAGTTTAACTCTGACCTGCAATGCGAGATCCACTTCCTGGTTGACAGGCCCCGCAGACTGCATGCAAAGGACTGGACGGTTTGAGATCCCGTTAGATCGCGAAGTGCCCGAGAAAAAACTCTCGGTGTGTTTTTCCAAAGTTCCTTGGAACGGTTTGGAAAGTTTAACCCTTTTAGCAGGCGACTTATTCTTGCACCTTTTAAGCTCAGGGTGATAAGAGGACGGCGCCTCCATTCTACGATCGTTGAGTTGGAGGGATGCGCCTCTGCATATGGTTTTTCGCTGTCCGGCCCGGAATCTTGCGAAATATAACGTGATAGGGTGTGGCTCCCTTTTCTCGACGTCACGCGTCGGTTAGGTGCTGCTCGGTCTGGAGCGTGAGAGGCTCGGGGTTCGCCGCTTGCCAGACGGGAACAATCCGTATTACAATGCTTGTTAGCACCTCTCTCACCTTTGTGCAGTTTCCATGCCTGGGAACGTTGCGTAATTTTCCCCGTGGCCTTAGGTCTGCTATCCCGACGTAAATTCTTTCCTTGTTTGGGCTTCGGATCCAAGTCCAAAGGAAAGTCAATTTTCTGGAGTTGGGGTTCGGTTTTAGCAGGCAAGTTTTCTTTCATGGGCGCAAGGTTTGCAGGGGTGTTGACCGTTAAAGGCACAGTAGAAGGGGAAGTAGAGTGACTACATTTAGTATCTGTTTCCACCCTCAGAATTTGGCTATCCAGTTCATCCATTCTGATTTGTGTAGCCTGTCCCATTCTTGGCTTTCTCTGTCCCTTTCTTGTCGCTCCATTTCCAATTGCTTGTCCCGTTCTTGTCTTTGCTTTTTCCTTTGCTTCTCATCTTCTATCACTTCTTCTACATACTGTCGGGTGAATGCTTCACTCTCCCCAGTTTGTTTACAGGACCATGCCAAGATTAAACGGCTGTCAAACCAATTGTCTACCTCGTATTGATCCTGCAGGCTTACTGCAAATTCTAGAAAGGGCTGGATTTCGCTTTCCTTGTACTCCATGTACTTAGCTACCTCGAGGGCAATCCTATGCACTTTATCTAGATCGGCCATTATATCAGGGTGAGCAAACACTATAGAAGAATAGAACCTAGAGATCTTAGTTACCTAGTCCACTAGGTGCTGATTAACTTAATAATCAATAAAATCTAGGCTAGCCTGGGAACTTTAAAACCAAGAAAGTTTGTAGCTACTCTGATCGACAAGCAAAAACCCCAAAAAACTCCAAAAAATGTAAGTGATGTAAAACTTATTACTATCACTTCACCCCAGTTCTGTCAGTACTAAGCTATTGAGAGGATTGGTTACTATCATCCGAATGAACACCCTCCCTTGGTACAAATGCACGCTAGTAACTGACTATCTGTAGCTTCTTATCTCAGATTAAAGAACTACTCCTGAAAAAAAATATTAAACCTTAAAAAAAAATGTCTGACTTTTTCAACAATAGTCGTCAGATTTGTCAACCAAAAACTCAGCAGTGATACCATCAACCTTTACCAGCTGTCTCGTGTGTAACATGAACAATAAATGTAACTTAATATTTATGATTGCTGTGGAGAAAAAACGCTGTTCCGACTTCCACCCAAAAGAAATAGTTCGAAATGTCTAGGGGAAAGAAATTCCTATAATCTGCCGAACACTAAACTCTAAGAATCAAGATAGAATCTTGTGAGAGATTCATCCTCGGATCGAGCACATATTAATTGTCGTACTAGATGGGTTCTAGAATCTCGGACGGGCTCCCATTAATTGTCGTGGTTGAGTAAAGTGTAGAGTATTTGTCGAGTTGGACACTAGTAGTGAAATCGACAAGGGATAGTGAACTGACAGAGTTATAGATTACACACACAGAAAGGTGTAAATAGGAGATGGACTTGAGACAACCTGGAAGAAGATTTACCAAAATGAACTCTCTCTCCAAGCCTCAACTCACTTCTCACTGTCTAAGCATCTCCAGCTCTCACTCTTTTCTCTTATCATACATAGAGATTCTAGTAAAGAGCTAAAAATGTAAATTATGGATGAAAAGGGTCGGGAACAGCGCATTAATAAATGTGTAAACTTTATTAAAGAAGAAAAGCATGGAATTAATGCATATCATCATACACAGCATAAATTACATCAATAATCAAATAATCATCAATAGTCATCAATAATCATCAATAACCACCAATAATGCAAATACACACCCACAAACACACACACCACCAACACTCATAAAAACCCTGTAGAACACGGAGAAAATAACTAAGCTGTCCGACAGAGGGTCCGCTTTCGGGGACCAAAGGCGCTAGCTCCAGAGAGTGTCTTACCGATAAATATCCTTCATGATGACTGAAGTGAAATACCGAACTTTCCTTGTCGGGGCTAAACGTTGGTGACCCCTAATTGCGCGAGGGAACACTGGAAGACGTTGTTTATCTCCTGCTGACCAAATACGAACTGAGCGACAGCCTGTCTGTTGTTTTTCGTGGGACCAAATGTGCTAGCTCCAGAAAGTGCATTACTCGTAGATCCTTCGTGAGGGACTAGCCTACAAAACTTTCTTTGTTGGTGCTAAACGTTGGTGACCGCTACTCGCGAGAGGGGGGCTGGAACTCTGTCCATAGATGGCTGCTCATACGTGCGAGGTTTTAAGTATCCAGAAAATACACCAGAAGAAGTCACTTGAGGACAAAGAGTCCCAGGCGCGCTTATCCGGCGCTAGGCTCGGCTTGGCTGTAAATCCTGTTTAAACTGGTTTGGCTGTGGTTTGCTGAGTGCCCCGTTTAGGCACAAAAAAGGCGGGTGATATGGAATTCTGCTATAGGCATGCTGGGCGGTTTTGATATTCTGGAAGCCGCGATGCTCTGGCTGGTAATCCAATAGGCGAGTAGAGAACTGTTGAGGATTGCTTCATGTCTGCAGCATGGCGCATTCCTCAAATGATTATATCTCCGCGACTGATGTCGATGATTGTTTCATGCTTACAGACATTTGGATTTGTCGACGATCCGAATGGCTGTATCATGGAACACCTCAAACGAATAGAGATATATCTCATCGACCGATGTCGATGATTGTTGCATGTGTGCAAGCATTTGAGTTTGGCCAACTCGGATTGCTGCACCGTGGAACATCGCAATTGAATATATATTAACGACGTAGTATGCATATCTCTATGCATGACGCGTGTGTCTTTGTAAGGACATTCGACTTGTGGGTTTTGACCCGAACGGCAGTGTGTTTTAGATGTGTGGCCATTGCCACTTATATTGTGTGGTATAACCACTGGAAAGTGTGTGGCGTAGTCCACTTTTTTAATTGTGTGGCTAGGAAGCCATTTGAGCAGTGTATTTCTTGAACCAAACGTAAGTCGTAGTAGGAATAACGCAGTTTGCATAATTATGGCAGATTAGCCTGGCGTGGTATGCCAAAGGAACATTATATTACTAGCAATAGCGTAAGACTAGTATAGATGGATATTGTACAGCTAGCGGCAAGCGTAAGCCTAGTGTAACGGATATTAAACGACTAGCAGTAGACGTAAGCCTAGCATAATAAGTGTATTGCTGACTAGCAGGATAGTTAAGTCTAGTTAGCCTCTGAATTTATGCCAAAGGACATTGGCCGTTTAAAAAAGGAACTGACCTCTAACCAGGACTCTAGATAGAGATTATGAACATGTGCTTATGAAATAATGAGAACTCTTACAGATCGTACATGAACGTGATGTGACTTTTGTCCCATGTAGTTGGTGTCTGCTCATGGTATGAAATTACTAATTAAATATTTGAGTCGTCAAAATCACAGTGTTATCAACTATCGTATTCGGAGTTGAGTTAAATGCTATTCATTCTCAACTGATCATGACCAGTGATGATTAATGTCTTAACACGCTGCATCTCACACTGCCAATATAATTAATAAGACAAGAGATTAATACAGGTCAGTCAAGGGTCGAATTTAATATGGAACACATTCAGCACATAATGAATCACAAGGGTTAAAGCAGACATTATCGATACCAACGAACAGTATTACGGAATCCTACAAAAGTGATAAGAACCCGAGGGACTTTGACTCTATAAACTGAATACGAATATAATAACTTGGTCATCCTCAAATACTAGAAGTCATCGAAGCACCCAGAACATACTGGGATCCCGAGAAGCCCGTAACATTCTGGTGTCAGAAGTGGTCTGGATTTCGTGAATACTGGATTCCCCCCTTCAAGTATCGAAAGTCAAACTGATGATGAACGTTATGAAGGCAAAATCATTCTTTCAAGCCTAACCGGCAACTGAAATGCGCAGGACAGAAAGTGACGTCACTACATCGATGCCGTCAACTCTAGCAGACAACATTGCTTGAGAATCTGAAATTTTTCTTCCATCAAAGAGACTGATTCACGCAGATAGAACGGTAATCTTCCACTCAAGAACCTGAACCAGTGGAGAATGTATCTCTTCATCAAATTCATCTGAAGCTGCGACGCAGATCGTTTGAAGAAACTACGTTTGAAGACCGAAGCAAGACTTTCAAACGGTTCCCTGCTGCGAAGGTCAAGGTCTACCATCAATGGACCTCAGCTGTTGAAGATACTTGCTTTAGAATTACATGCATTCATGTATTTCTCAGAAGGACAACTAAACAGATAAGTTCTTGATTTTACTAGAGCGCTTGAACATTATCATATCGTCCTTGTATTATCTTTGGTCTACAGTTCATCATCACTTTACTTACTTTTACTATCATCTGTGTTTCCCCATTCATGTTTTTCGTATATTTGTATACTCGTATTGTTTAATATTGACTGGAATTTTCCCAGGAAAGCTTCAGTGAATGTTAACTTCTATTAGATTTGCATGCTTATTTTACTAACTGAGGATCTGACTGATTATATTTTTTCTTTTGAGTCAGGGAATAAATGTTTCTTCAGTTAGTATTATAACCATATTTTGTGTGCTTAGCAGTTTCGTCAAGTGAGTTACGTCCTCTTTATTTACATAACCTAATTTCAGTACTGTTGACAATTGTTGTCGTGTGTGATCTAAATTTACTCATTACTGTTTATAAGTCTCCTTTATTTACTTTATAAGTGTAAAGTGTTGTTGTATAACTGAAAAATCATTTCATTGTAAATCATTTGAGTGTTTTCACTGTCTTTGTCACATGTTCTTGGAACTTGTTTGTTATTGATTAATATATTCATGTACATATTATAGCGAGTTCTATAATCCTGGTGTATATTATAGACTATTGAAGGTACTCAGAAACCTATTATCATGTCTACACTACAGGAATTCATTGATATTGGAAAAAGTTATGGAAAATCAGGGGCGGAACTACAAAGTTTTGCAGATACAAAATATGATGAATATAATTATCACGTCTGGAAAGAATGGAACAGCGCGAAATGACTAAACGAGCTGATGAGCTTAGGAGGTTTGAATTAACCCAAGAAAGGGAATTGAAAGAAAAAGAGATGGCTCAGAAGGAAAAAGAAATATCCATGAAATTGGAATTAGAACGACTGACTTTAGCTCAACAAGAAAAAGACAGAGAATTTGAGAAGGAAAAAATGGCTCAACGAGATAAAGAATTAGCTCAGCAAGAAAAAGAATGAGAACAAAAAGATAAGGAAATGGAATTAAGGAGAATGGAACTTATGCAACTTGATCAAGCCCATAAAAATGCCATGGAAATGGAAACATTAAAACTTCATGCAGAAAAAGAAAAAGCTTTAGAATTAGCTAAAGTGCAGTCTGAACAGACTAAGACTGCGGCTGCTACAAATATTTTTTATCCTAAGTTAAAAATGCCACATTTTGACCAGACTCGCGATTGTGTTGACTCTTTCATATCTAGATTCATCATGAAGGTCACAGCTCTGAACATACCCAAAGAAAGATGGAGCAGTCTTTTACTTGATTTTTTGACTGGTGACTCACTTAAATGTTTCATGAGTCTTGATGAGAAGAGCAGAAGCGATTTCGATGTCGTAAAAGAGGTATTACTAAGACGTTTCCAGTTAACTGAGTCTGGATTCAGAGATCGCTTTCATGCTGCTAAACCAAGCAAGGATGCAGATTTTGGTGAATTCATTGCATCTATTAAACATTTCCTTAGCAGATGGATTGATTTATCAGGTATAAATAAAACATATGAAGGTGTTATATATCTCATGCTGCGAGATAAAGTTTTATCCGCATGCAGCACTGAATTAGAAGCATTTTTACAGGAAAGACATCCTAATTCTATTGATGAGTATGAAAAACTCGGAAGACAGTATCAAACCGCACATCAGAATAAAGATCTTCATAGATCGACTATTCGAGATCCTATGCCTGTATGCGCGGTACAACATGATCACAGACTTCGATCGAAGAGCTTTGATGGACGTTGTCGTTCAGATTATTATCAATCCGACAGAGGTTTTTATAACTTCCGTCGTCATCGCTCTCCTTCGAATTCATATCGACGAGGTTATAGAGGATATTCACCTCATGATCGTGGGTATCACAGAGGCAGGGATTATGATGGTTCACATCAAAAAGGATACTATAAGCAAAGATCATCATATGGTAGAGATGCCAGGAAGGATGACTCTACTGATTTTTATTATAACAATAAAAAGTCAGTCAATAATAACAAAGGTAATGCCAGATCTCCGTCAAGAGACAAAAATAAACAGAGACATGCAAATAGTTGCAGTGTTAAAAAGGAAAAAGGTGTAACTCGAGACATCTGATTGGAGTATGAATGGAATACGTATATTCGGTAATAACAAAATAGGTGCATTGCTAAATAATTTCTTAATTGTTACCAAAGCGCTTTCGCAATCTTTGTCCCAACGTACCTTATTTGGACTACCTTTGGTCAACAGTGCGGACAAAGGTGTAGATAGTTGTGCGAAATGCGGGATGAACTTATGGTAATAGTTTATTAGGCCTAAAAGGCTTCTAACTTGTTTCTTAGTAGAAGGGGTAGAAATCTCAAGAATTCTTTTGACTGTATTGTCGTCAGGATACAGTTTGTGGTTACCTATTCGGTGACCAAGAAAAGAAATTTCCTGACAACCAATTTGGACCTTTGAAGGTCGCACAGTCAAACCATGCATACGTAACGTATGTAGAAGGGAAGTAAAACCATCAATATGGTCTTCCCACGAGTCATGAAATAGGCAGATGTCATCGATGTACGTGATGACATCTTTACGATCGCCAAGAAGGCGGCGCATCATGCGCACAAACGTCGCTGGCGCATTTACCAACCCAAAACACATATAATTCCATTGGTAGAGCCCAAAAGGAGTTGTGAAAGCTGTGTAGGGTTTGGCATTTTCGGCAAGAGGAATTTGCCAGTAGCCTTTAGAGAGATCTAGTTTGCTAAAGAAGGTAGCATTAGATAATTCTGACAAAAGATCCTCTAAAAGTGGCATAGGCTTACGTAAAGAATCATCCTTCTTTTTAACTATCACCATTGGGAATGCATATGGTGATTCCGAAGGAGATATCACACCTAAACGTATCATCTCCTTTAACTCTTTCTCTACCCTATCTTTGTGGTGTAAAGATATAGGATAGGGTCTGAGTTTGATAGGTTTATAATCAGTAAGAGTAATATCATGGGATATAAGCGATGTCTGACCTGGAAGGTCGGTGAGAACATCATTGAAAGAAATGAGAATATCCCGAACTTGATCTTGTTGAGAAGAAGACAGTGAAGAAGAAATAGTCACGTCTTTCCAAGATTCCGATGATTGCAAAGAAGGTAGTTGAAATTGTAAAGGGATAGACGAAGTGGTATCTTCTTCATGAACAACTGCAAAAGAAGCAGTATGATGTGAAGAATCATCAATAGAGTTAATGACAGGAATTAATTCCTGTGGTCTTTCAACTGCTAATTTTAGCATGTTGACATGGAAGGTTTTGAGTTTACCTCTAACGTTTACCGAGTAGTCAACATCTGTGACTTGTTTGATAATATCAAATGGACCTTGCCATGATATCAGTAATTTGTTATCGTTATGAGGTAGCAACAACCAAACTTTTTCCCCTGGTTTGAATGATCTTAATATTCTCTTTTGATTATGTAATAATCGTGATCGTTGAGTGGCTGATTTTATACTCTGGGATGCATAAGTGCACGCATCGATGATTCGTTGTCGGAGATCAATCACTAACTCGTAGCTGTTTCGAGTGGCTGTATCAATTGATGCTCCAATCAACAAATCTTTGAGTATCATCATTGGTCCGCGCGGATTCGAACCATAAACCAATTCGAACGGAGACCACCCCGTGCTCTCGTGGGGCACTTCACGAAAAGCAAACAGGGCCGCCGGCAGAAGCCGATCCCATTCACGAGGGCATTCTTCAGTTATCTTAGATAACATCTGTTTTAGAGTGCTATTGTAGCGCTCGCACACACCGTTTGATTGAGGCCTATACGCACTACAAAACGAGTGGTGAACAGATAGCATGGATTCTAAATCCCTCATAATGTTGGAAGTAAATTGTGATCCTTGATCTGACAAAATCTCTTCCGGAAAACCGATTCGACAAAATATCGAAAATAATGCATCAGACACGGATGCAGTTGTGATGGTTTCAACGGTATGGCCTCTGGCCAACGCGTGCAAAGATCTACGCAAGTTAAAATATAACGAAATCCATTATTTGAAACAATTGATAACGGACCCACTATATCTACTGCAATCTTTTTGAAAGGTCTCTCAGGCACGTCTGTAATCTGTAAGGGTGCCGTATGGAACCTACCCTTACGTGCTATACCTTGGCATGTTGTACATGATTTGCAGTATAACTTTGTATCTTTATTAACCCCAGGCCAATAAAATTGTGACGTAACACGAAACAATGTTCTTTTGATCCCCATATGCCCTGCCATAGGGGAGTCATGACCTGTTTGTAGGACCAATGGTCTGTATTCTTTAGGTACTATCACTTGATGTATAATTGTTTTGCCATCATCATAATATCTAGTGAGTATTGATTTCTTTATCTTGAACCATTGTTTAGCCCCTCTTGTGTATTTAATAGTTTTTTGTTCTGCTCGGCTAAACAATCCTTGTAAAGTTGGGTCACTCTTCTGTTTTTCTGCAAAAACAGAAGGTGAAACAGTGCCAACTTGAGACATAATTGTATCTATTATAGGAAGAGGTGGTGTAGCCATATCCGTAGCTAACTGTTGTGCTCTCGTTACAACAGCATTTGCCACCTGTGGGTGAGATTCAACCCACATTGCAATCTCCTCAGGAGTGCAATCTTTAACTCCTGGTATGTTTCCTATTATAATTTCAGTTATGGGTGCTCTCAAGCCGCAGGCATAGACAGTGCCTGTGTAAAAAAGGAGTATCAATATATACTCGTGCCACAGGGAAAGTTTCTATATTCCCACCAAATGTGACACACTTAACTGATTTGCCTGTAAAAGCAGAGGGCTCGATAAGCGAGTGCTTAATGCCTATCGTTGAGGACCCTGTGTCCCTCAAAACTCTCACTACCTTACCCTCCAATATTCCGGGATGAAATGTAAGATAACCGACATTTACACATGCCGACATTGTTGGCATACAATGGCCACAATCAAGTGTAATTGTAGACTTTAATCTGTCTTTCGACTGACACTCATAACATGTATCATTCATTACCATACATGCGTTCGCATGATCATTATCATCATTACCTTTTTCCTTTTTAACACTGCAACTATTTGCATGTCTCTGTTTATTTTTGTCTCTTGACGGAGATCTGGCATTACCTTTGTTATTATTGACTGACTTTTTATTGTTATAATAAAAATCAGTAGAGTCATCCTTCCTGGCATCTCTACCATAAGATGATCTCTGTTTATAGTATCCTTTTTGATGTGAACCATCATAATCCCTGCCTCTGTGATACCCACGATCATGAGGTGAATATCCTCTATAACTTCGTCGATATGAATTCGAAGGAGAGCGATGACGACGGAAGTTATAAAAACCTCTGTCGGATTGATAATAATCTGAACGACAACGTCCATCAAAGCTCTTCGATCGAGGTCTGTGATCATGTTGTACCGCGCATACAGGCATAGGATCTCGAATAGTCGATCTATGAAGATCTTTATTCTGATGTGCGGTTTGATACTGTCTTCCGAGTTTTTCATACTCATTGATAGAATTAGGATGTCTTTCCTGTAAAAATGCTTCTAATTCAGTGCTGCATGCGGATAAAACTTTATCTCGCAGCATGAGATCTATAACACCTTCATATGTTTTATTTATACCTGATAAATCAATCCATCTGCTAAGGAAATGTTTAATAGATGCAATGAATTCACCAAAATCTGCATCCTTGCTTGGTTTAGCAGCATGAAAGCGATCTCTGAATCCAGACTCAGTTAACTGGAAACGTCTTAGTAATACCTCTTTTACGACATCGAAATCGCTTCTGCTCTTCTCATCAAGACTCATGAAACATTTAAGTGAGTCACCAGTCAAAAAATCAAGTAAAAGACTGCTCCATCTTTCTTTGGGTATGTTCAGAGCTGTGACCTTCATGATGAATCTAGATATGAAAGAGTCAACACAATCGCGAGTCTGGTCAAAATGTGGCATTTTTAACTTAGGATAAAAAATATTTGTAGCAGCCGCAGTCTTAGTCTGTTCAGACTGCACTTTAGCTAATTCTAAAGCTTTTTCTTTTTCTGCATGAAGTTTTAATGTTTCCATTTCCATGGCATTTTTATGTGCTTGATCCAGTTGCATAAGTTCCATTCTCCTTAATTCCATTCTTTCCTTCTCTAATTCTCTGTCTTTTTCTTGTTGAGCTAATTCTTTATCACGTTGAGCTATTTCCTTATCTTTCTGCTCTCTGTCTTTCTCTTGTTGAGCTAAAGTCAGTCGTTCTAATTCCAATTTCATGGATATTTCTTTTTCCTTCTGAGCCATCTCTTTTTCTTTCAATTCCCTTTCTTGGGTTAATTCAAACCTCCTAAGCTCATCAGCTCGTTTAGTCATTTCGCGCTGTTCCATTCTTTCCAGACGCGATAAATATTCATCATATTTTGTATCTGCAAAACTTTGTAGTTCCGCCCCTGATTTTCCATAACTTTTTCCAATATCAATGAATTCCTGTAGTGTAGACATGATAATAGGTTTCTGAGTACCTTCAATAGTCTATAATATACACCAGGATTATAGAACTCGATATAATATGTACATGAATATATTAATCAATAACAAACAAGTTCCAAGAACATGTGACAGAGACAGTGAAAACAATCAAATGATTTACAATGAAATGATTTTTCAGTTATACAACAACACTTTACACTTATAAAGTAAATAAAGGAGACTTATAAACAGTAATGAGTAAAAGAAAGAAAAGGATTTACATCACAAAAAAATACGAATATACGAATATACGAAAAACATGAATGGGGAACACAGATGATAGTAAAAGTAAGTAAAGTGATGATGAACTGTAGACCAAAGATAATGCAAGGACGATATGATAATGTTCAGGCGCTAGGCTCGGCTTGGCTGTAAATCCTGTTTAAACTGGTTTGGCTGTGGTTTGCTGAGTGCCCCGTTTAGGCACAAAAAAGGCGGGTGATATGGAATTCTGCTATAGGCATGCTGGGCGGTTTTGATATTCTGGAAGCCGCGATGCTCTGGCTGGTAATCCAATAGGCGAGTAGAGAACTACTACTGCATTTGTCGATTCCAGATTTTGCGTTGGCTCCGTTGCACTGCGGGAGCTTAACTTGGCGTTGACAAAAAAAGGGGTTTTGATTCAGGAACGGGGTTGACGATTCGTGACGCTAGCGGTATTCAGAAACCCTCTAGATCGAAGAGAATATTTCGTTCTTCGCCTGACTGGAGCCTGCTCTAGCGATTCGGTCTCCCTGAAACTGAGACCCCAAAAAAAAAACTGTTACCTCAAGCAAATAATAAATCACACTAACTTTATACAGAAAGTTTCGCTCCACTATGGGATTAAATTTATTGTAGTTATTGCTATGATAGTTTAGGGCTGTCTTTAACCATGTCTCCTGTTCCTTAAAAATATCAATTATCAACACGCGCCCGCATAGGCTTAATATCTTTTGCACCCCCAGGTACCTGTCAGTAAATGTTCTGACATCAAAAATCTACTCCTCTTCTCCCAATCTCAACATACAGGAAACCTAACCTGTAGTTACAGTTAAATGAATATGCTTATTCATCTTACAACATTAATAAATGAATTTACATAAACAGATTGCAGCATTTGACATTACACAAATAAATCGTATGTCCCCTTTGGAAAATATATTAGCATTCCACAAAATGAGTACAAAGAAAATGCAATGTTCTTGCTATAATAATACAGTTGTGGCTAGATCATAATATATAATTATATCTATGCCTGGTGACTGCTTTCAGTGAAAGTTATAGACTAGTGCCTAGCCACACAAGTAAGCATAAAATGATCCTCCCTTGCCACTAGAAATATCTATCAAAAGGAATAAGTGACTATCTCCTATAATCCAGAGTTATTACCTGCATCTCACTATTCAGTTTCTTTAGTGAACAATCCACACCTGACATTATCTTACAGAAATGACAGTTAATTTAGCCCATTCTTAACCCATGATAAGTATCTGTGGACTGATTCTACGCCTAATATCTGTTATTGTAAGTTTAACATTTAACCCATGATAAACCGTAACAGTTTAAGCACCACTTAATAGGCCGTAGACAGCGCTACCTTATCACTGAATAAAATTACTAGGAGAAGTCCTCAGAAATGAATTCACGTCACTTCCTATCAGATATATAAAAACTAACATGAATATATCATATTATAATAAGATATGTCAACTCACCCCGAAAATGACTAGAACATAGGCAAACACATTCTAGTACTGTGTTAAAGTTTGCCTTATCTCATGATGGTCATCTACGGGCCAGGAATATTTACGAATGTCTTTGTCTATTAAACCCATCACTCTTATAGATCACAAAGGACGCTCCCCCCAGACACCTGGCCTGCATATTTCTACAGAAGTTCGGCGAAAGACGTAATCTAGAGTAAGACAAAAGAAATCGTGCGAAAGTTCCCCAGGTAGAGGAATGCATAACATTATGCTCTATCTTGTCTAAGGGGCAGAAACCCAAAGACTGACCGCGGGTTTGTCTCCCCCTGTTTCCAGGATGCATAATATTATGATCCGAAGCAGCGTTCTGGAAGCCAAACACAGGGACCCTTTCGCTCATGATCAAAGGCTTTAAACGTAAGAGATATTCCCCTGGTCAGACCAGGTGCGGCTTAGATAATATTATCGTTCGCTGACCGCTACCGGCCGGAACGTAACCAAACCTCGGGTGGGGTTTGAGAAGGTGAAAAAGTTTGGCCACGAAGGTAGAAAATGAAAGAAAAAGAATACAAAATGACGAGGAAAACCAGGACATTTAAATGAGTAATCAAATTATGGACAAGATGGTAAAATAGATTATCGGTCACGTGACACCCACACACACACACACACGGTAACTACATTGGGCAGTATTGTCTTTAGAACAATCTTAACATTTCATGTTCATCACCTATGCCATCGTCACATATAAGATCGGTGGTAAATATAGGTGGTAGCAAAAATGATAATCGACATGCTGGCAGAAAACAACAACATGCCAATGTATGCGCAGAGCAAGGTACCAATGATTCTACACCAGACCATGCAAATGCATGCATCATAAAGTCACAAAAGGATGTTGAATGTACATAATGTAAGACTTTATATGAACCAGGTTCACACACCAGATTATTGTGTGGACATACATTACCAGCAATGTCGTCTTGTGAGAACGTGGGCTGTCTCACATTGCAAAAGGGTTTTGTACACAACAGACCTATAACAGTACTCAGAAATACTGGATGTACCTACTGCCATCGTCACATATAAGATATGTTGCAAAGGATCTGCAACGTCTTTTGTCTCTCGACTTAACGGTACACGGTGGTAGACTCAATCGCAATCTTATGGGAAGAGCTGAATTTTTAGACCTACTGTGGGAATTAGAAAATCTTTAACTGACGACTCAGCCCTCACTGGAAAATCAGTGAAATGTGTCACGTTCGGTGGAAACATCGAATGCTTCCCATTGGCACGAGTGGAGATAGATACATCATTTTTTACAGGAATAGTAACCACATGTGTGTCGCAAAATCCAATCAGCGATTTAATAATACGGAATATTCCATGTGTCAGAGACTGTTCTTCTCGTGAGATCAAGGAATGGGTTGATTTTCACCCACTTGAGCCGAATGCTGTCGTCACAAGAGCTCAGCATAAGCTGAATCCACAGCTGACCCACCTTTTCTGGTTTCAGATGAAACATCATTGAGAAATGCTCACACCATTTATCCTCAATTATTCGTGAAAAAACAACAAGACGATGAAACTTTAAAACGATTACTTGACCTTACAAAGACTAAAAAGGTTAAAAATACAAAACATTCCAAATATGGGTTCGATTTGAAAAACTCTATTTTGACTCGTTGTTTCAACAAAGGCAATTTAGAAATCAAGCAAATTGTGGTACCCAGAGTATTTAAACCTTCAGTCTTACAAACAGGCCATGATAGTCCAATGACAGATTACATGGTCGTTAAGCGCACCCTAAGTAGAATTATTACTAATTTTTTTTGGCCGGGAATAAACAAAGGTGTAACGTTGTATTGTCGTTCGTGCACAACATGTCAGAAGGTTACTCGTAAGGGCAAGGGTCAAATTGCACCTTTACAAATCACTGATGTACCGAAACGTGCTTTAAAAAAAATTGCTATTGACATCATCGGACCGATGTCGGTTATGTCGGAACGGGGATACAGATAGATTTTGACATGCATAGATTTATGCACAGGATGGCCTGAGGTCATACATTTAAAAGTAATTACGACAATTTCAATAGCTGAAGCTTTATACTTGATATTTTCCAGGATAGGTTTCCCAGATGAAATCTTATCGGACAGGGGCACACAATTTATGTCCCAGTTTATGAGACATATTGAGAATATGCTTGGAATTAAACATACATTTACCAGTCTTTATAGGCCAAGTTCCAATGGAGTTTGTGAACGATTAAACGGTTCTCGTAAAAGGATATTAGGCAAGTTCACAGAGTCAAATCCTCGTGATTGGGATAAGCTGGTACCTGCAGTTATCTTTGCATATAGAAAGGTCCCACACGAAAGTAAGATTTCTCGCCATTTGAGCTCGTAAATGAGGCTAATCCCAGAGGACCCATGTACGTTTTAAAAGATTTATTAGTGGGCTCCTCTACCAATGAAGAAACTCACAGTAGTGACGAGTTCGTGATTGACCTAAGACAACGTCTGATAGATGCTTGCACTTTTGCATCGCAAAGGATACAACACGCCACACAGAAATCGAGGTTGTTTTACAACCAATCTCGCAAATTAAGAACATTTTCACCAGGTAAAGAGGTTGTATTACTCCTTCCCATAATAGAAAATAAACTCTTAATCTGTTGGCAAGGTCCATACCAAGTGACTAGGAAAATAACTGGCGTAGACTATGCTATTGATATAAAGGGTAGAGAGAAGACATATCACATAGATATGTTAAAAACATTTACACAACGTCCAAAGGAATTAGAGTGCATTTGGGAAAATATGACTGATAAAACTATTCGTCATGCATCTTTTGCTGTCGTCCAGTCAGAGGACACTACTTCATCTATTTCTTTTAATTTTCTTTACCTCAGTTACAATCTCTTGAATCTTGGAAAAATGTTTCGATTTCTGGGTCTCTCAAACTTTGTGAACAAGAACAATTTTGGAACATTCTTAGTACTTTTGATGATGTGTTGATGTCGCAAAAGTTGTTTTCAATACATCGTAAAGCGAACTCGCGCAGTCTTATTGACCTATCATGTATCGCGAATCACGGGGCACGCAGACGCAAACGACAAGCATTAGGCAAAATGGAGATGTAGACATATATTGGTTTGTCGAAGACTAGTCATCGATCGGAAGGGATATAAGGAACCAGAATGGAATTATTGTAAAAATGATTTCACCTTTGATTCCAGGAGATGATTGTGAATAAAACTGCACTCAAGACTAAGATATTCAACTATCCACCGTTACACCGGTGGTTTCTTCTCCTGCAAGAATTTCATTTCAAGATCAGATCTATTAACGGTTAGGATAACTGGCTTGCTGATCTTCTCTCCAGATTGGCAACGAACAGCTGAATACATTGATGATTTCTTCTACAGTGATGTTTGGGAACGAATAGCTAATGACTTTTCTAATTTCGATACAAATTGAACAAAACTCTCTTGTGAACAGATGAATATAAATTTATACGATTTGAGTGACGATTTAAAATGAACAGCTATAGACATTAACAGATTTCCAGTATTAAATAAACACATTCTCGTATGATCAAACATGAACACTGATGATTTTAACACTATTAACTTATTCTTAATACTATTGTATATAGTTCACTATTATTATTATTTATTAAGTCAAGTCATAGATATACTTGACACATAATGTGACATTTTATTATTAAGTGATTAACATCGTAAGTTACCAAGCGTTCACCTGTGGTAAACGCTCGCGGGACAAGGGTGTAATGTTGAGAGCACATCATGGAGTGAAGCAATCTTGATAAAGTTATATTTAGCGAGATTGCTGCGCACCATGCTGCGCCTCACTAAAATGCAAAAATTAGAGTCGTTATCTATGACAAAGTAACGTATCGGGGGATGACGTAAAAAAAAGAGTCTGTGTCTACGCTTGGAACAAAATCTAAAGAACGCTAGACAAAACTCTGGCAAATCTGTTTTAACTCTTAACATATATATATATATATATATATATATATATATATATATATATATATATATATATATATATATATATATATATATATATATATATATATATATATATATATATATATATATATATATATATATATATATATATATATATATATATATATATATATATATATATATATATATATATATATATATATATATATATATATATATATCAGTATGATGAGTCATGTAATTAAGATACTGCTCAAAATCATAAAGGAAAGAATAAAAAGTAAGGTAGACAGCGAAATCCAAGAAGAACAGTTTGGTTTTAGAAGGAAAAGTGGAACAAGAGAGGCAATATTTTGCCTAAGAATATTAGCAGAAAAATATACAGAGGTCCAAAAAAGTATGTACATGTGCTTCATTGACTATAAGAAGGCTTTTGACAGAGTCCATCATGAGAAAATAATTGAATGCCTCGAAGACATAGGTATTGATGGAAAAGATATAAGAATACTCAGTAACCTTTATTGGGAGCAAACTGCGACAGTAAGATCTGGAAGGAATTATTCATCATACATAGACATAAAAAGAGGTGTTAGACAAAGTTGTGTGCTGTCCCCCTGCCTATTTAATTTATACACCGGAAAAATAATTTTCAAACAGATACAGGAAATACCAGGACTGAACATCAGTGGAAGGTCAATAAACAACCTTAGATATGCAGATGATACCGTGTTGTTAGCTGAAAGCGAACAGGAGTTACAAGAACTAGTGAAGCAAGCGAACAGTATAAGTCATGAATATGGACTCGACATTAATATAGAGAAAAGAAAAACTATGATAATTAGCAAAACAGACGATAAACCCACATTAAAGATAAGCGTAAATGGGAAAATCCTGGAACAAGTCAAGAGCTACGTATATCTTGGTCATATAATAACAGAAGATGGCAGATGTGAAACAGAAATCAAGAAGAGAATAGGAATGGCCAAAGCTACATTCAACAACATGAAATATATACTGACATCTAAACAGTTATCTCACAAATTAAAACTGAGAATCATAAAGTGTTATATATATATTCTGCATTTCTGTATGGTGCGGAAACATGGACGATGAATAAGCATTTGGAAGAAAGAATTGAGGCTCTTGAAATGTGGATATATAGAAGAATGGGGCGTATCTCAAGGAAAGAGATGGAAACAAATAAGGAGGTCCTAGACAATCTAGGTATGAATAGAGAACTAATGAGGGAGATCAAAGTTCGGCAGCTAAAATACTTTGGCCACATAAAAAGGCATAACACCTTGCAGAAGACCATAACAGAAGGGAGAGTTGAAGGCAAACGTGCAAGGGGAAGAAAGCGCTATAAGTGGGAAGATAACATCAAGAGATGGACAGGAAAGAGTCTATCAGAGTGCACCACCAAGACAAGAGACAGAAGACGTTGGAGATCCATTACAGCCAACCTTCGTTGTGGAGATGGAAACTGATGATGATGATAAGATAACTGATTCATGCGTGTGTACTTCTCTTAATTAAATCACGTTTGAATTTGTAGATACAAATAACAAATGTAATAATCAACTATTATGTAACATGAGTAAATAAATAAGTGATGATAGTGAATTTAACTATTGATTCATTCTTCACTGAAAATGGGTACGGTGGTGGTTGTTTGGATGGTGAGTTATTTTGCTTTGGATAGATTACAACCACTTAACTGACCAGATGTTGAAATGGTTTACTGACTACTCCATAATCGTCGACTTCTGTAGTGAGGGCACGTCCCATGCGTAGTTACAAGGGTAGCCGCTCCTAACGTCAAGGCCAGGATCTTCCCAACGCGACAAAGGCAGGCATCAAGCGTAGTCCTCAAGCTCTTGATCCACAGACTCGTTTCAAGCTGGTATCACACACTGGTATATCCAAGTTGTACCTCAAACTGATATCACCAACTTGTATCGCAAACTTTAGAAGAAACAAATGTCTCTGCTAAGTATTGGTTTTTTGACACTAGTCAGGCGTCTTCCCTGCTGTCCGTTCAACCGATCCTTCCCTTTTTTTCTCAGTAATTTTACATTCCCTAAGCATCAGTGATAAACCCAGTGGATAGGATGAAACATCTTTCTTGATTCAGGTAATCTGATGAAAAAAAGGTGGCTGGACAGTGAAAAACGACTTTTACGTGGTTTAATCATATTTAAATATACATGTGAACTTATTAAAACGTTAATGTAATAAGTATTTACACCATAATGTGATCATCATCCACTCCCTACTCCACTTGGAGCCTGAGACAACCTCTGCTTTTAGTTCCGTGTGAGGGAACCTGCAAGAAGCAGTCGCCAGCGCTTACTGTGATGGTTCATGAATCTACCATTTTCATATGCTGAGGTTGCCAGCCTCGTATAAATTTGTACAACCACCAACGAGTTAAACAAGTCAAATGTACAATATAAAATGATAAAATTGTATGTTACAATTTACTCCGTATAATCGGGTTAATTTACATATGTCTGACGCAGGAAGACTTTCGAATAATGTCAGGCCACAGTTTTTGAGACCGTCTTACAGATAGTCGAGTATTACTTTAATTATAATCCCACTATTCTCCTGTTTATAAGTTCTGAGACATTTGTGGGTTCCAGTATTATAAAGTCCAGTTTTCTTGCTGGTTATTTTAACAAGATCCTCAATACTTGGTCCAATCCTCTTTATTGAAATCCTAATTTTCTTCTGATCTGGCTTATCTAAATGTGTCGTCTTGACTCAGTGGAACACAATGCTGGAGTCTAAACTCATGCTACATTATTCAGGACATTTCGCCCACGCTCTCCCAGCTTTCTACGCGGTGAAAGTAGCCAATCAGACGTCGTCTAGTTTATTATTTTGGTTAGGCCAAGCAGTTTTAAATGTTTGACTTTATCATATATCTTCTCCCACGTCTCTCATGAAATTTCGCATGAAAACCGGCAATTTCAAACTCCTCCCATATAAGGCAGCAACACTACCGGTTGTTTGTATGAATCATCAGTTTAAATGGCTATCATAAGTGTTGACAAACACGAGTGTTCACCCGGAATTGTTATGTAACTTTCCTGCCTGGAAATTCGTGTTTATCTTCCGATTGTCAATACAAAAAGTATGGGCGCCCAGCCAGCTTGGAATGAGCAAGATACACCCCCGCCTAGTGATTGTTTTTTAACAAGGTAAGACAGTGTTTATCTGTCTGCTCCAAGCTGGGCTATTAACGCTATCTCTACCCATAGTGAGTCAGGCAAAATAACAACATGAAACCTGAGTCAAGCGTTCAAACAGTGAGAGAAAATACGGGTATAAAGAATAAATGAAGGAAGAGTACAGGATAGAGAGACAAACCAAACACTGACAAAATAAGAACCCGGCATTTAGTGACACACATGTACAGACATGCACACACGTTTTTTTTTCAGACGTAAACACATGTACAAACATGAAAACAAGTTTCGCAGACGAAAACACATGTACAGACATGACAACAAGTTTCTCAGGCGTACACACATGTACATACATGAAAACACGTTCACAGACGTAAACGCAAGTACATACATGAACACAAGTTTCTCAGACGTAAACACAAGTACGGACATGAACACAAATTTCTCACCGTAAACACATGTACAGACATGACAACAAGTTTTTCAGACGTTAAAAAATGTACAGACATGAAAACACGTTCTCAGATGTAAACACACGTACACAGACATGAAAACAAGTTTTTTTTTTTTTTAAATAAAATTGTTCCTCGTTTCGGCGAGGCGCGTCCCGTTCAACCTAGCCTGTTATATTATGGCACACGCCCAAATATAAAAGACCTTTAAGTCTGACAGATTACAAAATATTAATGATAACAAGTTCTCAGACGTAAACACAAGTGCAGACATGAACACAAGTTTCTCAGACGCAAAAATGGTTACAGACATGAAAAGAAGCTCTAAGACGTAAACAGAAGTACAGACAACAAAACAAGTTCCAAGACGCAAACAAATGTACAGACATGAAAAAAAAAGTTTCTTAGAAGTGCAATTTGTGCATGCCTGCAAACACGGACATTCTCGCAACGTCTGTAAGCATTAACTTTACCGAAGTCAGTGAACTGGAAAATTCTTGCAAATGTCAAACATCGATTGCGTCTATGCACCTGATTTCGCTCTATGTAGCTTTGGTACCTGGTTCATGGGAAAGTTTCAACACTTCTGTTCAAAAGAAGTTAGGGAGACATTTTTTTCCAGCCAACAAGACTGTTTCTTTTTGTCAACTTTAAATTGTATTTTTTTTTAAAGTGGCTTCATAAACCTAAATACATGAAATGCATATTCTTTCTAACTCATGTACGTGTAGATAATGTCTAACAACGTGAGTGATTGGTTTGGTTTTTTTTTAAGGACCATCTTCATTGGACACGGACAACTCCATCAGTGCTTCGATCGCCTCCCTTAGATCACATAAGGAGGATCTCAGTACAGTGCACGCGCTCCGTATTTTTGTGGTGGGTAGGTTTCCTACTTTTTAAATTTTGCAGGGGTTCCCTAAGACTTGAAATTTATTTCATGGGAGTCATAGGCTGCCTCCCTTTTGCTCTGCAGTAGTGGTCCAACAATGGCCAAAACCTAGAGTATCTAATGTGGCTCTTCAAAGGTTTCTACCTTCGCACAAGATCACTTTTGGCAGAGTTGTAGATAGAAGGATAATGATGCTTCTACCTCGAGGGAGTGTTCACAAGATATTCAGAAAGCAAGAACAATGCTGAATTAGTTTTAGCAATGTTAACTTTAGTATCTGTCGTCATCTTTTGTGAAGGGTTGTCTTATAATTTGCTCGTTCAAGCCCACAACTAAATTACTCAGTGAAATTCTTATTATTATTCTATAGTTCTGTATAAGTGTATTTAAGAAATCGACTGAGACATACGAGTGCAATACATTCAAAATGATTAAATCAACGTTAAATTTGTAAATACACAAATAACAAATTGAATAATTAATTATGGTGAACAGTTTAAAAATGAACAATTCTTTTTAAAAAGTAATCATCACAGGGTGATGTTATGGTTTTCAAAAAAGGACAGTTTACTTGGCAGCTTTTAAGTTTGTACTTAGCTGGCGATAGTTTAATGGTTTCTGCTCCCGCTGATGTTTGGTTTTTTTTTCAGATAAATGACTGGTTCACTCTCGTCACTGCTCAAGTCTGAAAGTTGTGACACGTTTCAAGCAGTATCAGGGAGTAATCACAAAGCTGGTCCAGCGTCTCTAAGACTCATCTGATCATGGTGTCTAGCGTCGACTTCAGGCCACTTATACTCTCACTTGTTCCAGAGATAGTACCCTCAATTAGTACCACCGACTAGTGTCACAAAGAAGAGAACAAATTCCCTCCTGAGTATTAAGTTTTCCTGACACACTCATGTTACCCCTCTTTTCATTCCATCATCTCATCTACCTCAGAACTTTACCCTCTCCGAGAATTAATCTTAATCCCAGTGAGCGAAATGTTTTCAGTACATTTCGATTGAATAGGTTTACATTTACTCTACATTGGTTGAAAAGGTTAACAATATAATACGTATGTACATCGTTTCTCTCATCATTCACTCCCTGCTCCATATGGAACTTGGGACTATGGGACTACCTATGCTTTTAGTTCTCTATAAGATACTCGCATAAAGCAGTCACCAGCCAGTGCAGTGGTGGATCATGAAATCATCCATCTGTATGCTGAGGTTGCCAGCCTCGTATGACATGGACATCCACTAGCAATTTTCACGTATTACTATTCACATGTTAATATATACATATTATTCCACGTGTTAATAATGAAAAATATGGAATTATAAATGTACAACTTACCCCAAAATCTCTTTTGGTAATACAGACTGGCTTCTGGTTAAGATAAATAGTTAAGGCAACGTGTTCTGGGGTGTTACTTTGCAATAAGTTCCCACTCTGACCTCTCGTTCAGATTCCTAGTATTCCGGTTTTACGTGTTAATAAAGGTAGAGTTTTCCTGTGATATAAGTCCTCAAGATGCTCAAACAAGGTCCGGTCCGATAAAGGGAATTCTGATCCTATTCTTTACTCTGGATGTATGGCTTGTCTCTTGACGAGTTGAATTTACCAGTGCTTTACCCCAGCGAAAGTGTCAGGTTATATTACAACTTTCGTCCCACGCACGTTGTTGTTTACTATTAGAACAGGCTCCAATCAGAAATGTTGTTATGTTTACATCTCGAATGCCGGCCAGAAGTTTCAATCATTCGTGGTTTGGTGGGGTTTATTCAAAAAATGTCCTCATGTGAAAATTCTGCATGTTATTTAAAAGGTAACTTTCCAAATATGGAATTGTTATATCCGTCGATTCGCGGTAATGATTGCAACTACAACTCCCTACATTATCGCAAATAATGTCTTCGTAACAATTATGTCCAGAAGCGATTAAAACATTTCAATCGTCTTCAGGTGCGTGCCTACAATATGTCACCACCTGGATAATTTACTGCCTGTACCTTTGCAAACAAACATTCAGTGTGTGGCCAGCTGGGTTGTGTTCTCTCCACGAAAGAAATTAGGGAATCGCAATAGCCATATCAGCGCTAAATAAACTTGGTGGGGCTTACTCCTTGTTAATCCAGCGCACCCAATGTTTGGTACACGAGAATTTTACCAACATGACTGTCGGTCAAGATTGCATCATCCGTCTCCTCTTTCAGCAGGGATGAAAAGGTAAACAGACAAGACGAATTATTACAGGAAGAAGTGTAAACAATGACTCGAAAATACTAATACTGCAGGAGAGGAAAAGAGAGTGAACCCAATTATGTGACATAGGGTCCCTCTAGGACAAAAAGGTTGAGAAAGGCTGATATAGACGCTATATAAACACACGAAAGCCGGGTAGCTGACTGTCACGGGATTTCCTCCCCTAGCTCTGCAGTGATGGTCCAACAGTAACCCCGCTTCAGAGTATTTACTGAGGGTCTTCGCAGGTATCTACCGTTAGCTCAAGATTACTCTTGGCAGAGATGTGAATTGAATAATGGTGCTTCAGTTCTATGGAGCCTAATGGGAATTTAAGAAATCAAGTACTGCGGCTGTCATGAAATATTCTAATCCACATATATAAATTATTAGGTAAATATGAAGCCTAACAAATAAAATTAATAAAGAAAAGAGCAATGGTAAAATGACAGTGCTGTCACAAAGAATGTACTCGAAATCCCCCTTGTTTTCTGCTTCGTCTGCAAATTGTAACGCTTTCACGTTGATAGTAAAAGCTTACTGTATTATACCCGCTTTCTTCAATGAAACGTGTGCTGTATTTCTTGGAAAAACATTAAGAGGCAGACTGCGTAATGACCTAAATTTTAAATTCCATTCATGTCTTTTTCTACATTACGTTACCAAAACGAACGAACAGATGGACAAAAGGATAGCGAGAAGGGAGAGGCAGAAAGCCGAACATTAAACACGCGTCGCGCGATACACAATTACTACTATCACGCGTGTTAGGCTACAAGCACTAACTTTTTTTTTTCAGACGGACAGTGATAAAATACACTACCCTTCCCCAGAGTTAGGTTTTAAAATCATAAAAAACGCTTATTAGGAAAGATAACAATAGATGGGTTTACGGTTGAAAACATAACAGTACCCAGACAGCATATCTTCGAAACAGGAGGTAGAAGAAATTGCATATTTTGAACGCAGCCACGTAGCTCCTTTAAATTTGTATTTTTGGGTTCCTTAGGGCTTGCTGACAAATAATATGTAAAACGTTACGCAAATAGTCCAGGAATTAATAAATTATACCCAAAATAAAATATTGGGGGTGCCTGACAGCATAACATCATTTCTGCTCATAAGATTTTTTTTTTTTTCGTGTTTGAAAAAAATTTACGTTACAGAAATAGCCTACCATGTAAACTCCAAATTGATTGGAGCGCAACAAATGAAAGCCTAACCACGATTGGTCGGGCTATAAATACTATCTTGGTTGTTAGGGGAAACGGGGAAAGGTAACATTTTTTCAAACACTTGTCGAAACGGGGCTCATTGGTCAGACTCGCTGATATACACACTTGGGAGCGTTAGTTCGAAACCACTTGTTTAAAATAGCTTGATAAAGCATCAGTGCGTTGAAGCCAGCATATATTTGGCTAAATAAAAGCCTGGAAGATAAGCAGATGGGAATTTGTGCCAGTTTGTGCCAGAATTCATTGCTAATCAACGTATCTGTGTTTATTCGTATGAATTGTGGTAAGCTTGAACCATTCAATATCTTTTAATGAAAATTGAATGTGAATTGTTGATTTATGCCTGTATATATATGTGTAGTTCAGTGGCCAACGTGAGGTAAAGCCTGTAATGCTCCAGCCTGAACAGAGGGTGTCGGAGAGAAGTAAAACGGCATGGAATGGCCAAACAGTACACTGACACCTGGATGATTGACTAGAAAGAAATAATGCTGGAAGTGCAGAGGCGTAGTAACCATTAAGAAGGGTAATACTGGAATAAAGTATTTCAAATGAAGCTGACAGTTGGCCTAATGCTCTGAACTCAATGTTTGTGCTGTGTTGTGATCAATGTAACAAGAGAATTTAAGTTAGTTATGAAGTAGAAGGTACATCCTTCTTGATTTCAGGGACAGTGGTCTTGATGGTACTGAGCAGCACCTAGTCAGAGCTTTGCTGAATCCAGTGTCGGACAGCATACTCCTTGGTCCTTTTAGCTATCAGTGAGGTGTCTCCAGAGCCCAGAGGAGAATTCGAGCAGAGGAGTCCTTTCCTGCCGCCATCACGCCAGATAAGCGAATTGGCCAGCTGAGCTCAACATTATGTCCCCTCATCTTGAACTGACTTTTTAAAATTAACATTAAGAGGGGAATTTACTTGTCTTAAAATCAGGAACTGTGAACATCTCCAATACTGGTCCCTAAAGACAAACTATTGAAGTCATGATGACAAATACCAACAGAGCTTGAACAAAATAAAACCAGTATTACCTCATTTTACTACTACACAACTGACACACATAGAACATTTGTAATAATATATGTCACTACAATATTCATATTAAATACATTCTGTACATAACTTGTAATTTAAATTGATTGTGATTCCTGGTTCCCTTGTAGTTGAATCAGGACACATATTCATTCATGCCAGTAATGAATACATATTGTTATTTGAAAGTTTATCAGTGACTCTTTTAAGATATCTTTGTAGAGTGTTATATGTATGTGAGTGTCACAGTGTTGTCAAGAGTAGTGGATTAAATTAAATTGTTTATCTGTCTGTTGTTGTGACTTACACTTCACCATACTCATACCCTAGACACATAACGTCGCATCACACTATTCCAGAATAATTCTGACTGAGATATATAGATATGTGGTAGCAAGTAAGGTTATCTATAATACACTACTCTTAATAGATATAGATACCTTCACAGCTGATCTCAGTCAGTACACTAAGTTCCCTATAAGTATTTATAACATCCCACTTCACCACAGCGGCTGATTGGATCGAGGCCGCGTACACTTTCTCTGACCTTCTATGAGGAGTAAGACATTAGCTCGTTTTGATGAGCCCCAAAGTGATTTAAATCAGTAGAATATTACTTCAATAGCTCTGTTATATGTATTTAAAATGACTGAGACATACAGATGCAGTTCACTCAAAACGACGTAAATCAACTATAAATTAGTATATACATACAGATAACAAATTTAATAATCAGTTATAAGTAACGCGGTAAAACAAATAAAGGTGGAGTGTTATAGGGCTGTTCCTTTAAAAATTCATCACTGGTGATGATCTGGATATGGTTTTGAAAAATGTTCTTAGAGTTCACTTGCCAGCTCTGAATGGGTACGTAGCTGCCAGTAAGATGTAGGTTGGCTTATGTTCCACCTGATTCTTGTTCTGTGCGGGTTGTGGACTGGTTCTTCTCATTACTGGTCAAGTCTGGTGGCCGCAACACGTCCCTCGTAGTATCTTGGAGTAATTGCGAAGATGGTCCAGCATCTGTTAAAACCCGTCAGATGTTAGTGTCTAGCTTTGACTGAAGGCCACTTATACCACACACGTTCCACAGACTAGTACCACCAATTGGTACCACCGACTAGTATCATGAAATAAGAGAAAAACAAATACCCATCCTCAACTGCTGGACATCCCTGCCTGAAGCGTTCACCTGTTTGAAGAAAGTTGCATTTGCTCTACTTTCGGCTTTTGGGTCAACTTATACATGTGAACAAATTTTCTCACACATGAAAGCTGTTTTAAGTCCACAGAGAAGTCGCCTAACACCTGTGCATTCAGAAGCCTATGTGAAGCTGAAATTGACAAAATACACACCTGATATTGAACAATTAACCAATGAGAAGCAAGGACACGGGTCGCATTAATTTATTAATGACTCAGTTCAATAATAATCAATGATTACTCATATTAAAATTTTAATAACGTGTTTTATGTTTGGTTTTTTCATTGTTTTGTTCTTCAAACTGTTGGACTTTCTGTCTTAACAAAATATGCATATGTCAATTTTATTATAAAATTTCAAACAAATGTGTTCAGAACTTAAATTTTGCAAAACATAATATTTGTATTAATATTTGTTCCTATTTATATTAAAATATTGAATAATCTACAAAGAATAGAATAGTTATTTAATGTACCGGAAACATGTTAATAAAAGATCATTTTTAAATTGTTTCAATAATTGTTGTATATAAAAATATGGTGGTTTTAGGTTGGCACGCTGAGTGACTTTGCAACATTACTTCGGCACGACACTACTAAAAGTTTGCCGACCCCTGCACTAAGGGATAGTCCAACAACACGAATCAGCATAACTGCAGTGAGCTGACAAACACCTCCTTCACAATTCACAAATATGCAGTTTATTATACTTGACACAAAGCTCCATGAAATCAGTTCTCGCTCAAAGGCAAATGCAGTAATACGTAGTTGTCCAGTCCGTTCACTATCAAACGCTGGTTAATGGCAATCATACAAACTTTATTTTTCATAGTCCAATGGACATCTTCATGAATAGATATACATTTCCTGAATATAATAAACCAGGGACACTTCAACTAAGTACGAGTATATTGATGTCCTGGTGATGAAACAATGCAGGAAAAACACAGTATACTGCAGGAGCTCAATCAAACACAAGCCGCATCTCCTCTTGCAGACTATCAACTAACTTCTGTTTCAAAATATTCACGTTTGCCTCTACACCATATCGGCATGACGTCACTTCCTTTATTAATAAGTAAGTCCGTAAAAAATTATCAGAAAAGGAGCCCTGTCGAGCCAACTATTATACCGACATAATCTTGTGAATTTTAATCATAACAATGTGGTTGTCTTCCACTTGCTGTATAGCAATGTCCTTTCCACTTCTTATCATATCCTGGTGCTCTGTTGTTCCATGTATTTCTTACACAACATTTCCTTTCTTTTTCATTTTTACAACTCCAGCAATATCGCTGTATTTGTTGTTGTTGTCTCTTTCCCATCTTGCTTTCTGTAACACAATTTTGCATCGTTATCCGCTCATTTCTTCTATTAAGACTATTCCAATGTGTGCCTTTGTTATTTCTCTGCCGAGACCTTCCATTATCCCTGCTTACGTCGGTCTCTCTCAATGAGCAGATCTGTCTTTTCCCTGAGTGTAAGTTTTTGAGTGTCGGAACATCCCGTAGGTGTCCGTGTTATGTCTGCAAGTATTATGAGTTTTTGTACGGGTGTATTCTGCGCAGTCCCCCAACCTGGCGACTGTATGTCTATTGTGTGTATACACAGACTTTCCAGCTTGCCTAGGTGGTTGTTGCGGCTCCTGACGCCTGTGTCTACATACGGCTGCTCTATGTCCGGGCTTGCCACATACGAAACATACAGGTGCCCTGTGTTCTTCATATCTTGGCCTACCGTATGTTTCTCTTGCTCTTCCCTGCCTCCATGTTGCTCTTTGATTGCACTGCCCTGTATCCATCGGTTCTTCTTCCCGCTCTTCATGTGCCACTGTTCTTCCTATTCTGAGATCCAGCCTTTTTCTTACGTTTTCCTCTGCTAAAGCCAGAGAAATAGCCTCTCTTAGGTTTTGTGGATTTTTGCGAAGTAAGTGTAACTTCATCGGAGTCCTGTTCAATCCCCTCACAAATATCCCTACGAGTTGTTTCTCGACTTCCTGTTGATTAATGTCCTGTCCTGGGAAGGCTTCCTCCACCAGGTTCAGTAACCTTACGCTAAACATTTGTGTTGACTCCTGTGGCTGTCGTCTTATGCGTCGAAGCAGTGTCCAAACATAAGAGCTGTCTGTGATTTCTGAGTAACTTTTAATCAGCTCCTTCTTCAACTCTGCCCACGTTTCATTAGGGAAGTTTTCCATTCTCCGCCTGATGAAGTCCGTCACCAGTCCATTTGTAGAAAGGTACGCCACTTTCTTGAACTTCGTCTACGGCATTGATCGAAGAACTACATCTCTGAACATCTAATAACTATTGTTTACACTCCTTCGGATTACCTGCATATGACCTTATGATATTTTTTACATTTTGGAACTTAGCATTGCTATCAACAGTAGCCAGAGTACTGACTATGGGTTGTATAACAGCCATGTTAGGGTCTACCCCCAAAGTAGGCTGCGGCTGCTGTATGATGGCACCACCTGTGAGAAGTGTTAGTGGAAATACCTGAAGAAAAATCGTATTTTAGTGTCCTGGCTTGCCTGATAAGTAAAGAAAACTAACTAACACACTTCAAATCAAATATATGTATGAAAATATTCCACACAAATAAATATCATGAGAACCACTGAACTTACAATCAAAAGAACAACTGAAAGAGTTGCTCAGCCTAGGAACTGCCCAACATCACGCAAGAAACTAAGTAAACGAACGGGAGAAATGAGCATTAAGACCTACAAGCTGAGAGAGCCAGAAATTAAGACCAGATATCAGGGGCTTATTGCTGCAGCGGTGAGCAACACAGAAGAACAACCTGATGACTTGGAAACCCTCTGGCTTAAATTCAAGGACATCATAAAGACAGCTGATGCAGAAGCATGTGGTGAAGTCCGACTTGGGAACAAGAGAAAGAGGACACCTTGGTGGGCAGAGGAAGTCAAAGAGAAAATAAGAGAGAAGAAAACGGCATGGAAACAATACTTAGGAGCTAAAAACACAACAGGACAAATGGAGAAATATAGAGAATATGTGACACTCAGAACAGAAGCAAAGAACACAGTGCTAGCAGCAAAACAGAAGTCCTGGGAAGAATTTGGAGAAAAACTAGAAAAAGATGCGCAAGAAAACCAGAAATTGTTCTATAAGACCCTAAAGAACATGAGGAAGGAGAAACAATGCCCTCTCAGATTTATAAAGGACAAGCAAGGCAAATTGCTTACTGCCCCGAAGGAAGTAATGGAAAGATGGAAAGAATATTTCTCAGAGCTCCTGGATGGTGAGCATGGTGAAGCATCAGAAATGATAACCACTAGCACAGAAGAGAAAACCAATGATGGTGAAGATGACATAATGATGGAAGAACTGAAGGCAGCACTGGAGAAAATCAAGATGGGCAAAGCAGCAGGGCATGATGGTATAACACCAGAAATGGTTAAGTACATGGGAGCATCAGGCGACCTATTACTCCTAAGGGTCCTACAGGTAGCGTCGTGCAACAAGACCATACCAAAGGATTGGGAGATTGCCATCATAACACCAGTTTTCAAAAAGGGTGTCAATCGACAATAAGGAAACCTTAGAGGCATATCCCTTCTCAGTGTCCCTGGTAAAATCTACTCTAGAATCATAGAGCAGAGACTCCGACGCCTAGCTGAGCCACAATTGGATGAGGTCCAGTGTGGATTCCGAGCAAACCGAAGTACTCAAGACCTAATCTTCATACTCAGACAGCTGAGTGAAAAGGCCTTTGAGTATAAGAGTGAGATCCATCTTTGTTTCATAGACCTGGAAAAGGCGTTTGACAGGGTCCCCTGGAGCAAACTTTGGGACTGTTTGGCAAGGAAGAACATTCCAGCACCTCTGATTCATGCTATACAGAGCTTCTACAAGTCTTGCAGAAATTATGTGAGGAGAGCAAACCATAAGTCAGAAGAGTTCAGGACCACCACTGGTGTAAGACAAGGTGATATCCTGTCACCTTATCTTTTCATACTTCTCATGGACGATGTCATCAAGGCATGTAAGGAGAGAACAAGAAAGTATTCAGTGGGGTACTGGAAGATGAGACAGGTATGTATTTCAGAGCTGGCATTTGCTGATGATGTTGCCCTGATTGCTAAATCAGAGGCACGTCTCCAATCCAACGTGCAAGTCTGGAAGGAAGAGCTGGAGAAGAGAGGCATGATCAATAGCAGCTCTAAATCAAAATCCATGGTGATATCACGAGAAGAAAGAAGACATCAGATTAAGCTGGGAGAACAGGTCCTGGAGCAGGTCGACCACTTTTAATACCTCAGAGCTATTATAGACCGAAAGGGAGGCATCAAAGAAGAGTTGGCCACTCGAAAATCAGCAGCTGGGAGACTTTTTCAGGCTATAAATCGAGGACTCCTCAGCAAGAGAGAGGTTGGTAAGAAACCAAAGATGGCTGTATACCGCTCCACCTATGTCCCAGTCTTGACATATGAATGCGAGTCATGGGCAATAACTACAACCCAGAAAAGCCAGATCCAAACCTCAGAAATGAGGTATCTGAGGAAGGCGGTTTAAGTAACAAGAAGAGACATGGTCCGCAACCAGACGATACGTCAAGGCCTAAAATCCCACCCCCTGCAGACCCAAGTAGAACAGTCCCAACTAAGATGGTTTGGCCATGTCTGCAGAATGGGAGAAGATCGGCTACCACGACAAGCATGGGAAACAAAGAGCCAGCGATCTAGACCCCCAGGACGACCCAGAGTCCGCTGGGAGGACAACTTTAGACAATCTTTGAAGGATCGAGGACTAGAATGGAACCAGGCCAGGAGGAAGACAGCCGATAGGATAGTCTGGCGCTCTCTCTCTTCCAAACCTCTACACCTCACGGTAGAAGGGGAACGACTAAGTAACAAAGAGAACCACTGAAGATTATAAAAAATGTAAACAAATATATACAATAAATATAAAATGTAAATAAATGTATAAATTAACTATTTCCTAACTAATTAAACTAAATACATAAAACGTTTATATGTTCCAACTATCTGTCTTACTTGCTTGTTCTCAGGGCTGCTGTTGAGTGTCTTTTTGTTGTACGCCATAATTGTTGAAGGCGATGAAGACATAGTATTGTATCTGTGGTCTGGTTTGTGTAGGATGCAGATGTGTATTCAAACAGTGAGCATTACAAGCAAGGCAATCCACACAAGGACGTCACGTTAACTCACGATGAGAAAAGTCAATGATGCTTGCAACAGCTAGTGACGGTTTTTGTATAATTTATTATAGACGCCACAATGACGAAGTGTGTAGACATAAACAAGCCGGTACATCATAGGTACGATCAAACAGTCATTATTACATACGTAGTCAATTCAACAGGCACAGCAGACAGCATCATAATAATAATGTACATCATATGCCTTTTAGGATATCGGAATCAGCTGTACATGTAATCAGGTAGTAAACTTCCCCTTTCCATAAGAGCTAGTAGATATCAACTAGGAGATTAAATCTGGTCTCCTATTTTTGACCTCAACAAGACAGGCATGTCTTTTGAGCGTCACATTATCGTCCTCTATGTTCCTTATACAGCAAAGGTATCAAACCTAGATCCATCAATAAAGGTCAGGAAGCAAATAGTCCGTAGGACAGGCATCAATCGATGCGTGACAATATAAGTGGATCGTGAACTGAGCAAACTTGTCATATCACAGACTTTATAATAAGGCAGGCTAAGCAAAAGTCAACATCACAAGATGGCGATAAAGTTACTCAGCGAAAAAAGGATTCAGTTACCTGTCATCAGGAATTAAATCACATAAATCACATATGCCTCCAGGCATTTGAAATAACATGGAGATATATCATCTCAAAAAAGGAACAACAATGATGAGGACTCCTTCCTGAATAAACTAAGCGAAGACTAGCACATCGCTATGTCTCGCCTTACCAGCATCTCTGCTCAGACTGACCTGGGCGGAATTTATTTTAAACAATGCCACAAACAGAGACATGCGCAGAAAACGCGAATCGAATACAACTCAGCTAAACTTACGAAACGAAGAATGTTCTACGATGTTCGACTTAAGACTCAAACCTTAAAAGGAAATGAATCTTGAAACATTGCGATTGCCAACTGTTTTCAAAGAACTGGCGATCTGAGCGCTCCATATATGGACATGACTCAAAATCGTTCACACAACTATCGGCAACTATACTATCAAGATAAGACAACTTCTTGACGACAGCTATCAAGATTAGACGACTGTAGAAATAAAAGTGACTACAATTCCATGAGTTACTTCCCATGCATTAAAAAATTAACTATAGTCAAAATGCATGGTCAGAATAAGTTGCGACAAGTTTAGCGCAACATTACCGCCACCTCCCGATAAAAAAAAAATGTGGAACATTTTTTTTTTTTTTATATCCAAGAGTAAAACCAAAAGCGGTTTAACAACGCACGAATTATGCGGGGATAACTAATTGCACTGCCTAATATGAGGCTACATTGACACATAAAGTGTCTGGTGAGAATATTTCTCAACAGATAAAAAATCTTATTCCAAAAATATATATATCGGGGAGGTGCCATCAACACACATTACGCTTGCATGAAAATACAATATAAATATGCAAGTTCATATCATTATAATCAAATAGCAGTGTCATACTCTAATACCGCTTAGAATGGATGTACACATCTGATATTGAATGTTAAATATTACATTATCTAAATGTTTAATTATACCATTACATAATGAAATTAAACATAAATGACGATCCGGGACACATCTCCTGTCGTTCCAAGGAAAGTGTACAATGTGGAACTCTCCATGTTTGACAACAGAAAGGTAGCTTCTCTGATCAACAATAACATGCTGAGAAAAAACAACCAATATAATTCTATTTAATAGCCATTAAGTTTCATACTATACAATACATTATTATTAATAATTGTGGCCGAGTGAACTTTCGGCCCTTATATTAACCACTCAGTCTTCTTCTTATATTAAAGATGGGAACAGAAGAAGATGATAACAAAGCACAATAGTATGTGTTCACATAAAGTGAGGACAGATGTGCTAATGTATTGTAGTAATATAGGTGTGTTATGGCTCTGTCGTATATCTAGAAATAGGACAGAAGTATTAGTTGGAATCATGTGGGCATCTGGACAGAATGTCAGCCATCACATTATCCAACCCACGGATAGCTCGTACCGTGAAGTGAAAAGGTTGAAGAGCAATAGCATATCGAGTGGATCTCGAACTCTTCAAGTTCTTAGTCTGAATAGCTGTAAGAGCTTTCTGATCAGTTTCTAGAATGAAATGTGCGCCCAGGAGGAATCTTTGTAGTTTGAGAATAGACCAAACCATAGCCAACAATTCACGGTCTAAAACCGAGTAGTTCCTCTCTGCCGCATTTAGTTTTCTAGAAATGTACATGACAGGATGCAGAGTTTCAGCATATTCCTGCATAAGTGCTGCTCCGATCCCAGTGGATGAAGCATCACTTAGAAGAACAAAAGTTCTATCAAGAGTGGGTAATCTTAGGATGGGAGGAGAAGAAAATATACTTTTAATCTGGTCTAAGGAAGATTGACATTCCTGAGACCAACGAATCAGATTAGGCGACCCTTTCTTCAACAACGTTGACAGAGGTGCCATTATCGAAGATAGATTCGGAATAAATCTCCCATAGAATTGAATTAACCCCAAGAGACTCCGGACTTGTTTCTTCGTCTTAGGTACAGAGATGTTCAATATTTTTGAAGTATTGTGGTCTTCTGTCTTCAAGAGACCATGACCAACACGATGACCCAAGAAAGAAATTTCACCAAAACCAATATAAGCTTTAGAAGGTTTTGCTGTCAGATTATACTCACGTAGAGTAGACAGTAGGTCATATAAACCCAGATAGTGATCTTCCCAAGAATCACTGAAGAGACAGATATCATCTAAGTATGCGATGACATCTGAACGATGAGAAAGAATTCGACGCATCATGCGTACGAAAGTAGCAGGGGCGTTCATAAGACCAAAGGGCATTACATTCCATTGAAATAAACCCCTAGGTGTAGAGAAAGCAGTCAGAGGTTTGGCATGATCTGCTAAAGGCACTTGCCAATAACCTTTTGACAAGTCAAGTTTAGTGAAGAATCTAGAATTAGAAAGTCTAATAAGTAGATCTTCTAGTAAAGGCATAGGTTCAGCATCGAACTTTGTGACTTGATTTAATTTGCGATAATCAACGCAAATTCGTATGTTCTTATCTTTCTTCCGAACAATAACCATGGAAGAAGAATATGGAGAAGTCGATGGTTCAATTATGTTTAATTGGATCATTTCATCCAATTCCTTTTCCACTTGTGACTGAAAGTGTATAGGGATAGGATACGGCCTAACCCTAATAGGATTATTGTCGGTAAGAATTATGTCATGTTCTATGACCTGCGTGTGACCAGGGATGTCGGTTAGAACATCCTTAAATGTCTGTAACATCGACGAGACTTGACGATGTTCATCAACAGAAAGATTAGGAGAAATTGAGACATCTTTCCAAGATTCCATAGAATGTAGTGGAACCACTGGAAGAGGAAGATCGACATCAGAAAAAACAGATTCCTCATCCTGTATGACAGACAGGGATGAGTAATGACCATGAGGTACAGAAGATTCGTCCGTTGCCTGAAAAATAGGCAGCAAATAGTCTGGACGCTCATGAAATTCCGTCAGCATGTTGATATGGAAAGTCTTATGCTTTCCATCTATATCGACCACATAGTCAACATCGGAAATTCGTGAGACTATTGCATATGGACCTTTCCATGCAATCAGAAGTCTATTTTCCCTACTGGGGAGTAGGACGAATGCTTTGTCACCTGGACAAAGTTGTCGTAGACATCTGTTCTTGTTAGCAAACTGCCTTGCTTTTTCTTTAGCAATTTCTGACGAAGCAGTCGCTAGTTTGCATGCCTCAATGATCTTTTGCCTAAGAGCAATGACATACTCATATGAAGATTGAGTGTCATCACTAATATCATCGGCAGTGATGAGATCGTGTAATAAAGACATAGGGCCGCGCGGACGTGCGCCGAAGACAAGTTCAAAGGGATAAAATCCTGTGTGCTCGTTTGGGACCTCTCTATAGGCAAAGAGAGCCGCGGGTAAAACCCTGTCCCAATCTTGAGGATGATCTTCAGTTATCTTACCAAGCAACGTCTTGAGCGTTCTATTCAGATGCTCAACTAACCCGTTAGACATAGGATGATAGATGCTGCTGAGAGATCTTTTAATGTGTAAGGTAGACATTACTTGAGACATAGTATCAGATATGAGTTGAGTGCCATGGTCTGACAGTATTTCTCTGGGGAACCCCAAGCGAGAAAATATCAGCCAAAGAGCATCTGCAATATCTGTAGTAGATATGCTCTTTAGAGGGATAGCCTCTGGCCAACGTGTGCACATATCGACACATGTAAGGATAAACTGATGTCCACTGGCCGACTTTATCTTAAAAGGGCCAATAATATCTATGGCCATTTTCTGAAATGGCCGAATAGGGATGTCAGCAGCCTGGATCGGCGCAGCATGTCGTGGTCCTCTAGCTTTGACCTCCTGACAAACCTGACATGATCGGCAGTATATACGAATGTCCTTGTTAACAAAGGGCCAAAAGAAAGCCGCAAGGACTCTCGACTTTGTACGGGAAAATCCCATGTGTCCAGCACATTGCGAGTCATGAGCATGTTGCAATATTTGCACTCTCATACTCTTGGGAACAAGAATTTGCGAATGTGCTGACGTAGCCGAGTCTTGTACCATACGTACAAGTACGCCGTTTTTAATTTCTATCCAAGATTTTCTTTGTGTATCCTTATTTGGATCACCTTTCTTCTCAAGAATGAAGAATTTTTTTAGCGTAGGATCTTCTTCTTGTAATTTTATGAACGAGTCACGAGAAATAACCAAGGTATTATCTTGGCTATGAACTTCATTATTATTATCCAACGAAGTTTGTGGTGTTTGTAGAGCTTGTGCTCTTGTAACCACTGCATTGGTAGCTTGCATATTATCATCTTCCCAAGCAGCAATCTGCTGTGGGGTACATTCCCTAACTCCGTGTATACGACCAATAATAAGGTCCGCAATAGGATTAGGTAAGAGACAGGCATGCACATCTCCCGTAAAGAAAGGAGTGGCAATGTGAATTACAGCAGTAGGATATTTCTCTAGAGTGCCGCCAAATGTGACACATTTGATAACCCTTCCTGTCGCACAGGATGGATCTACAAGCGATTGTCTAACACCAATAGTGGTGCATCCGGAATCGAAAAGTAGTGAGACCGGAGTATTATTAACAAGACCCTTATGTAGTATTAGAGAACCTCTCCCGTCATGTGCAACCGAAGCAGGAAGAGCGGGGAGAGGGTGACCACAACTCAAAGTCGATATTGTAGTTGGTTCGAACAAAGTACTGCATTGGGGGCACTTGTTGAATGAAGTGGGTAAGGGACCCCGTGTATGCTGGTACCAGACCAAACCAGCTTATGGCCACCAAATGTTGAGTGTCTCTTTGTTGTACGCCATAATTGTTGAAGGCGATGAAGACATAGTATGGTATCTGTGGTCTGGTTTGTGTAGGATGCAGATGTGTATTCAAACAGTGAGCATTACAAGCAAGGCAATCCACACAAGGACGTCACGTTAACTCACGATGAGAAAAGTCAATGATGCTTGCAACAGCTAGTGACGGTTTTTGTATAATTTATTATAGACGCCACAATGACGAAGTGTGTAGACATAAACAAGCCGGTACATCATAGGTACGATCAAACAGTCATTATTACATATGTAGTCAATTCAACAGGTACAGCAGACAGCATCATAATAATAATGTACATCATATGCCTTTTAGGATATCGGAATCAGCTGTACATGTAATCAGGTAGTAAACTTCCCCTTTCCATAAGAGCTAGTAGATATCAACTAGGAGATTAAATCTGGTCTCCTATTTTTGACCTCAACAAGACAGGCATGTCTTTTGAGCGTCACATTATCGTCCTCTATGTTCCTTATACAGCAAAGGTATCAAACCTAGATCCATCAATAAAGGTCAGGAAGCAAATAGTCCGTAGGACAGGCATCAATCGATGCGTGACAATATAAGTGGATCGTGAACTGAGCAAACTTGTCATATCACAGACTTTATAATAAGGCAGGCTAAGCAAAAGTCAACATCACAAGATGGCGATAACGTTACTCAGCGAAAAAAGGATTCAGTTACCTGTCATCAGGAATTAAATCACATAAATCACATATGCCTCCAGGCATTTGAAATAACATGGAGATATATCATCTCAAAAAAGGAACAACAATGATGAGGACTCCTTCCTGAATAAACTAAGCGAAGACTAGCACATCGCTATGTCTCGCCTTACCAGCATCTCTGCTCAGACTGACCTGGGCGGAATTTATTTTAAACAATGCCACAAACAGAGACATGCGCAGAAAACGCGAATCGAATACAACTCAGCTAAACTTACGAAACGAAGAATGTTCTACGATGTTCGACTTAAGACTCAAACCTTAAAAGGAAATGAATCTTGAAACATTGCGATTGCCAACTGTTTTCAAAGAACTGGCGATCTGAGCGCTCCATATATGGACATGACTCAAAATCGTTCACACAACTATCGGCAACTATACTATCAAGATAAGACAACTTCTTGACGACAGCTATCAAGATTAGACGACTGTAGAAATAAAAGTGACTACAATTCCATGAGTTACTTCCCATGCATTAAAAAATTAACTATAGTCAAAATGCATGGTCAGAATAAGTTGCGACAAGTTTAGCGCAACAGCTGCCTCTCGACTTACTATGACAATGTTACTTTTATCAGACTATTGCACAATTTTCTTCACACGATGTTCCCGAGTTATCGCGAATTTGCACTACAATTGACATTCAAAAATCCGGCAACCTCCGGACCTGAGGAGTGCCGGATTGTTGAAAATGCCGGATTTTTTATGGTTATATATGCTGTATATATTTAACAGAAAATGATTACCTGTACAGTCCTTAGGAGAAGCCTAAAAATAGGAACATGGAATGTTAGAACTCTAAACGGAGAAGGAAAGCTTGACAATCTTATATTAGAGGCAACAGACATGAAACTCGATATACTGGGAGTTGCAGAGGCAAGACTTTTGGATACAGGCTACATAACAAGAGACCAGTACACGCTTATACACTCAGGAGGAGAAAAACATGAAAGAGGGGTAGGAATGTTGATAAAGAAGGAGTTAGAAAAATACGTATGTGGATACTGGACACACAATGACAGAATGATGTTACTAAAGATGAGAGCAAAGCCAACTAAAGATGACAGCGAGGAAGAAATAGAAGAATACTATGAAGAGCTACAACACACACTTAAACCAGTCAAATCTACAGATGTGTTGATGGTAATGGGTGATATGAATGCAAAAGTAGGACAAGGAAAATACAAGAAAATAGTAGGACAGTATGGATTAGGGACAAGAAATGATAGAGGAGACAGACTTATCCAGTTCTGTGAAGAAAACCAGCTGGTCATGTGTAACACCTTTTTTGAACACCACCCAAGGAAATTATACACATGGAAAAGCCCAGGAGATGTAACACGAAATCAAATCGACTATATCATGATAAAACATAGATTTAAGAACAGTGTCACAAGTGCAAAGACACATCCTGGTGCCGACATAAATTCAGATCACAATCCAGTCGTTATCAAAGTAAATATAAAGCTGAAAAGAGCAGGAAACAGAAGAAAGGAGAAACCCCAGATAGAAATATCAGCACTGAAACAACCAGATATAAAACAGAAATATTTAATCGATGTCAAAAATAAATATCAACAGTTATTGACAGAAAGCATGGAGCAGTATAGAAGAGAAAACCCAGAAGAAAAAGCAACCGCAAAATGGGAATGCTTAAAAACAAGCATACAATCAGCAAATGCAAATTTACCTAAAAAGGAGTCTAAGAAAAATCAAATTTGGATGACAGATGACATCTTGAATAAAATGGCAGAAAGAAAGAAAGCAAAAAACACTCCAGAATATAAAACAATAGACAATGACATACTGTTAAGAATAGAACTGGTGTAAGGGACGTAAATCTGGGTATATTAGTAGCCAAGATAGATTCTGAGTTGGAGCACTTGTTTGCTTGTAGCTATCGAATTATTTAGAGAGTATCTCGTGATAGTTTCGAGAGACAGATTACAGACAGCGTGAAAAGCGCTGATATATTTATTCTGTATTGTTTTGAGTTGGGTGAGAGAAGCTCGCTGCTAGCCGGCAATTGTTTGTGTTGTGTGAACAGTGAGAAAGTCTCGTGACTGCTTTTCAGCGGGACGAGTGTGTTAACTAGAGTGTGTTCCGGGCGTTCGATGGAGTAGTCGAGCCTGTGTTTTTTGGAAAGTGTGAAATGCCTGTACAGTGCTGAATTTAAAAATGTCGACGGATTTTTCGCTGTGGGTACAGCGTAGTATGAAACTGCAGCTTGAATTATTGTGGAAGTGTTTATAACTGCAGTGTGCAATCTTTAAAGGCCATTAGTTCCTGTGTGAGGAGTATTGATTAATAAAAGTACTTTAGGCCATGAATCATGATAACTGCTGAGTGCAGGATTCTTTATAGTGCTAAGTTTAATAAAAGTACTTTAGGCCATGAATCATGATAGCTGCTGAGTGCAGGATTCTTTATAATAAAAGTACTTTAGGCCATGAATCATGATAACTGCTGAGTGCAGGATTCTTTATAGTGCTAAGTTTAATAAGAGTACTTTAGGCCATGAATCATGATAACTGCTGAGTGCAGGATTCTTTATAGTGCTAAGTTTAATAAAAGTACTTTAGGCCATGAATCATGATAGCTGCTGAGTGCAGGATTCTTTATAATAAGAGTACTTTAGGCCATGAATCATGATAACTGCTGAGTGCAGGATTCTTTATAGTGATGAGGTTAATAAGAGTACTTTAGGCCATGAATCATGATAGCTGCTGAGTGCAGGATTCTTTATAACGCTGAGTTTAATATGAGTACTCTAGGCCATGTATTATGATATCATTGTAGCTGCCAAGTGCGCAGTCCTTATGTGGTAATTTATATCTTGTGTTGTGCTGTGAACGGTATTCTATGTGTATTTCATATGAATGTGTTGTGACGTGAATAAACCTTTATTAAAACGTCACCAGCATCTTCACTCCTTCCATGACTTTCACATGCATTATGGTGGTGTATGACTGAATCAACACACGCCCTCTGCTGACATTCCAGACGCAGTGACATAGTAGTTACACATACTTATAAATAGCCCTGTGTGGGCGTAGTCGTACTACAGAACCTCGACGTAGATTTACAATATGCCTGTGTGGCGGAATTAAGAAGTCACCCACGTCTTTAACAAAGTTAGGATCTATATATGATAGCGTCGTGGGGTGCAACAGTCTTTAACCCACACGTCTTATCAGTGACAGTATTCAACAAGAAGATAGTTACTTTCAACAGTGGTGTGCTAGTTTTATAGGATCTGACACCCGCGAAATTCGCGTGATATTAATTCACAAGTGTTAGCTTGTAGCCTGAGTGGCGTTAGTATATGAAAGACAGACATCACATTTGAGAGCTGTATCCAGGCCCAAGGAAAACTTATTCAGTATCAGTTAAACTGGGAACTGTTAACTTAAGTGACAGTCGCAAGTCAAGGAATTTATTACTCAAGATTATGAGATGTCATGATATACAGTGGCGTCTGTATACCAGTACAAGTAATCATCTGGCAGTATGAACGAGTGGTGTACCTTCTTTCAACGAAATTGACAGACGGTGACCCATTTCCTGCTTTCCTGTGCGGTGTGTTAGCACGTAGCGTGCTGAATCGAGGACCTGAGCGGAATCAAGGTGTCAAGTTCCAATGCCTTTCTGTTGTCGAATGTTTTACCATTGAACTTTGTGATATCCAGGGTGTTAACGGAAAGGAACAGAAGAGTTTTCGTTCAAGATAAGTAGTTATGTTTATGGTGTGAACTGTGTCGCCTTAACTATGTCAACGAGCCTTCCTGTGCTTTGCATCTCCTATACTGTTGAAATCTGTTGTTTTTGTTGTCTAATTCTATATAGACATATTATTAGGATTTAGTGCACAAGTATTGATGGTTGTATGATATAGGATGACTTCCCTCATATGATGTTATAAAGGTTCTTCGAAAAGGAATTGATGATACAAAGTTTATGAATAATATTTTTGATATACATACTGAACTGTGTGAAATGGAAGGGTAATTGTCAGAACTTCTTGAAACATAAACTTGCAACATTAATAATTATACTGATATAGATATACAGTCGACTGAGTGATTGAATCACCATGGATTTTGATAATAATCCTACAGATATAAGGCCTATGCTGGAGTGTGCATTGTTGATAGGTAGAGATGAAAAGGGATTGAGAGGTCCACGACTTGGAGTATGGATCATGGACGATTTTTTGGTTAATGTGTCAGCATCCCTAAAGTTATTTGCTGAACATAACTTTAAGTTTGTTTGTAATTCAATAATGGCTAAGGATTTGGTCGATTTGCTACAGCACCTTCGTGTGTTTTTGAAACATTATATTGAGCATGAGCACGGACATGTAGTCCAAAGTATATTCAAAATAATCCACAACGGTATTCCTGATGAGCAGAAAAAGGAATTAGGAAGTGAGAAACAAATAAAAGTCAACAAACAAAATGCTCTACAGGAAAGAGCCAATTTTCTACAGGATATTGCCGAAAAGAAGGAATTAAGAGAAACAGTGTCGAGACTAACAAATGATCTAGATAAGTCAAACACGGAACTTACTAAAGTGCAAGCGGCGTTAGATGCTGCATTGGGCAAAGTTAAAGATTTGGAAGATCAAGTGCATTATAGAGATGGTGAAGTAAGTGATCTCAAGCAACAACTTCAGGAAAACAAAGAGAGGTGTAGTAAATTAGAAGTTGAGACAACTGACCGTGATAGGTCGTATACAAACACACTTCTTGATTTGTTGAATAAAGTAAGTTCTGGTATTGAAGAAGAGAATTATACTGTATTTCCGAATGAAGTTGAAGAACTAATGAATGATGAGGATAGTGAGAATGAAACACGACAACTAAGTGTAAATGAAGAAAAGGAAGAGAAAGACAAATTAGAAGAGTTAACGACTGAGAGAGAGGAGATGATTAAGATTGAGAGATTGTTAACAGAGGAGAGAAGTAAAGTTTTGACATTTGACAAATTAAATAGGAAATTAAGTGAAGAAATTTCACAAAAAAAATGTTGAAATTGCAGAAAGTACAAAAAGGGTAGAGGGTCTACTCGATGTTATTTTGAACAGCGGAATATGGTCTTCTGTAAATGTGGACAATGCTAGACAGAAAGTTGTTTACCAACAGGTTAAAAAAGCAAAGATCCAGCCCTATACAATCTTTGCGGATAGAAAGGTTAGATGTGATAGACAAATATCTTTTCGAGGAAAATATAACTTTCGAAGATCTTTTGATTCTTCTTGCAATAGCAACAATTCTTGGCGGCAGTGTAATAGAGAGAATGATAAGGTAACAGTCAGTCCTGATAGATTTCAAGCTAAAAGCCCAAAGATTAAACGAGTAACTGATTTTGGAGGTTCTCAGAAGATGATATCAAGGGATAAAGTTATAAGTAGTGGTTCCAAGGATGAAACCCATTATAGTCGTAACGATAAAGATACTTATAGATCTGCAGATGATACTGCAAACAAGCATATTGTCAAAGAAAAGAATGGAAAGAGTTTTTGTAGGAGAGATGTTTCTAAGGTTAGAAAGTACCAAGGAAATTCATATGATAATAATTTTCCTTCTCAGAGAGATAAGAGACAAGTTAATGTATCTGAACAGTTTAATTCTCAGAATTTTGAAAATAATGGTACGGACAAATACAAGAAGAGTTTTCAGTCGTGCAATAATTTTTCTGACAGATTTTTTGTGCGGAGTAGAAACGTTAATCATAACAAGTCTGATTGGGATTATAGACATAATAACAGTCTCAAACAAAGAGAAAATGATGATAAATATTTTGATCAAACGATGAATAATAAGGGCAATTATGCTAATTTTGCTCGACATGAGCCTAGAGGCATTGTTATTAACCAAAGTAGCAATGATAATGATGTCACAAATACTACTGCTTGTTATGTTTCTGATTTTGAAAGAGCAGCACGTTGTTGTGAACTTAAAGGAAGAGTCGATGACATCGTGAAGTGACCAGATTTCTACATGGACCACAGTGCGGGGTAATTGTTTGTTTAACCTCTCCGTTGTTCGTCGTAAATTTCACCATTCATTAAAATGGAAATTTTCGTTTGTATTTTTTGAACAGAGACGACTTCTCGATAAGGGTCAGCGCTTCTGTTTACGGTAGCGGCAAGAATATAGGTCAACATTGTGCCCGAGTGAGTGTTCAAGCAGAACATATCAGCGTGCTAACTATGCATTCGACGTTTTACCCCTAGTGTTTATGAGATGTCGGCAAGACCTATGGAGATTTTTTTTTGCGGTTGATTCTTTTTTGTTTTTGTTTGTTTATTAGGACAGTAGATGTTAATGTATTCTATTGCATAGATCATTATAGGTTGTTATATATCATCTTTACGCATCATTTGATGTCTATTGTTTTTCTTGATATGTATGACGGTTTTAATTATAAATTAGTTCATTTCGATGCTATTTTTATACTATTGTGTTTTGGATAATATGTAGTGTGTTATATGGTAGTGACGTGTTGTTTACTATTCATAAATGCAATGAGCAGATTTATATTTAACCTTACTGGTTACAAACCTATGCCTATTTATACCTTATAATCATTGACTTTTATACTCTGGTGTAGAACTTGCAGTTTTTTTTTTTTTTTTGTTTTTTTTTTACAGATGTGTTGGGTAGAATAGTTTTGTACATGATGAGTTTGCCAGCCCTATGCACATACTCATTAGTTGTAATGTTACAATAGTTACTTTTAATATATCAGGTGGAGATAGATATAAATTTATAACTGAATAACACTATAGCTAAGCTGAACGTGATTGTCAGCCGGAAATATTTAAAAGTTTAAATTGAACTGTATAGAGAAAATTAACAGCGGTTGCTGATATTGTTATTTGATTGAGAAATCTAGAGATTTGATTTAAGCACTTGCTTAACATACATTACATTGCTTTTATATATTTGCAAACCTGTATGTTGGTAATAGTGTGTTTTTCTATGTGTTTCTCTGTGACGTATTTTTTGAAAAAACTTACACGTGTTGTTTAGTGTTTGCTTAGATGCAGGAATTGTCATATGTCTCTCATTTTGTTAAAGCTAGTTTCTTTGTTATTTTGTTGATTATAGATTTAAATTAATTAAATTAAAATACTATTTTTATGTAACTTAGCATTACGAAATATGTTGGTATTGTATTTTTTGGAAAATATTTTTTTCCGGACATTGTGGGTTTTTTTGGTTTTTGTGTGTGCCTAGCGCTTGACTATGCACTATGTTTGATATGTAGAGTAATTTTAGTTCTTTAAAAAAAAAAAGTTTTTGTTTTTTGTTTTTTGGATGTTATGTTGTATTAGCGCTTGATTATGCGTTGGTCTTATAGCAATGCTATTACTTTTTTGTGTGGTATCGATAATTTATTGTTCACTATGTATAACTTGTATAACTTGTTTAAATTACTGATTATGTTTTGTTTAGTTATAAACTATTTTTTGTGGTATTAGTATAGGAATACTTTGTTATTTTGTTTTGTGCTTTTCGATCGTGTTTGTATGTATTTTGAAATACGTTGTTGATCTAAATAGTTATTAGTATATATTTTTACCAACGTTCTCTATATTCATACCTTTTGCTTTCTATTTGTCTTTGTTGATTATTCTTCATTCCATTCCTTCTTTTCTGTTGTCTTTTCAGTATGGTTTCATATTTTGTTTTCATTTCGTGCTTTATTTACGTTTCACTTCATTCTCCTTGTATACTTCTTCTTTCGCTTCTTATACTTTCATTCTATGTATTGTTACTTTAATGGTATAACTTAATATAGTGTAGCTACTTGTGATATTTGTAATTATTTTACATATAACAAATTGTTTGAATGTAATATTATTGTTTTTCCTCATATTCTGATTTCATACTTACCTTTATTACGGATCATTTTTCGTTTGCTTGATCTTGTCTTTTCTTGTACTATCGGTTGTTTCCTATTTAATTGTTCTGTATTCACTTAACTTGGTTTTGTAATGCATTATTTTTGGTATGCTTAATTGATTACATTGGATACTTCATTTTTACATTTCACTTAATGCTTATATTTGTAGATGTCTTATTTTGACTTAACTTAAGGTAATTCTTAGACGTATATGTTAGAGATTCATTGTCCTCTTAATCTTTTTTGGTTTTGGGGAATGTATTTGTCAAAAAATTGATAGAATCAATTTTTTTCTCTGGGGGTGAGGTAAGATGTTAAGAATAGAACTGGTGTAAGGGACGTAAATCTGGGTATATTAGTAGCCAAGATAGATTCTGAGTTGGAGCACTTGTTTGCTTGTAGCTATCGAATTATTTAGAGAGTATCTCGTGATAGTTTCGAGAGACAGATTACAGACAGCGTGAAAAGCGCTGATATATTTATTTTGTATTGTTTTGAGTTGGGTGAGAGAAGCTCGCTGCTAGCCGGCAATTGTTTGTGTTGTGTGAACAGTGAGAAAGTCTCGTGACTGCTTTTCAGCGGGACGAGTGTGTTATCTAGAGTGTGTTCCGGGCGTTCGATGGAGTAGTCGAGCCTGTGTTTTTTGGGAAGTGTGAAATGCCTGTACAGTGCTGAATTTAAAAATGTCGACGGATTTATCGCTGTGGGTACAGCGTAGTATGAAACTGCAGCTTGAATTATTGTGGAAGTGTTTATAACTGCAGTGTGCAATCTTTAAGGGGGAACACCCACCCAGAAATGGGTTATCTTTTTAAAAAATTAACAGGAAAATAACTAACAAACTTGTTGACATAAAATTTGGCCACATGTTACAAGAGATATTATATTTTATGATGAACAAAGTTTACTTTATAAATTTTAATGTTTTATGTGAAAATAATTAATTAACATGAAGTGATGAAAAAAAAAAGAAAGGAAAACCCCCAGTGCACCTGGGAATGAATTTCACTCACATAAAAGGTGCAAAGAATGCCAAACCAGCAGATGATGTGCATAACATCCCTACCTATGGCGTGAACCACCCAAAAATGTCTACCCCAATGAGTTTTGTAGATATAGCTCTTGCAATATGACCCTTTTAAATAGCACAAATTTAGAACTTTGTATAGCAATATCTCTGTTTCTATACCATGTAAGAAAAAAGTGGAGGTTCATGCCATAAAGGATAACATGGGCTATAAGTGTGCAAAATTTGAAGGCTATAGCTTTAAAATTGTAGAAAATATCACCGGAACTGTGAATCGCAAGCCCTGTTTTCGTTAAAGTTTAGTTTTTAAAATGTTAAAACACTTATCTGATTCTCTTTGAACATTGATAACTCATAAACTATTACAGATAAACACATAATTCAAAAAGAATATCAAAGTAAAAAGGCTTATAAATATTTAAAACACAATTATTATATGAAAATCAAAAATAACCTTTTTTGTCTTTTTCTGGGTGTATATGCCCCCTTAAAGGCCATTAGTTCCTGTGTGAGGAGTATTGATTAATAAAAGTACTTTAGGCCATCAATCATGATAACTGCTGAGTGCAGGATTCTTTATAGTGCTAAGTTTAATAAAAGTACTTTAGGCCATGAATCATGATAGCTGCTGAGTGCAGGATTCTTTATAATAAAAGTACTTTAGGCCATGAATCATGATAACTGCTGAGTGCAGGATTCTTTATAGTGCTAAGTTTAATAAGAGTACTTTAGGCCATGAATCATGATAACTGCTGAGTGCAGGATTCTTTATAGTGCTAAGTTTAATAAAAGTACTTTAGGCCATGAATCATGATAGCTGCTGAGTGCAGGATTCTTTATAATAAGAGTACTTTAGGCCATGAATCATGATAACTGCTGAGTGCAGGATTCTTTATAGTGATGAGGTTAATAAGAGTACTTTAGGCCATGAATCATGATAGCTGCTGAGTGCAGGATTCTTTATAACGCTGAGTTTAATATGAGTACTCTAGGCCATGTATTATGATATCATTGTAGCTGCCAAGTGCGCAGTCCTTATGTGGTAATTTATATCTTGTGTTGTGCTGTGAACGGTATTCTATGTGTATTTCATATGAATGTGTTGTGACGTGAATAAACCCATATGAAATGTCACCAGTCGTTTACAACCTTTCATGACTCGTGTGTATACACCTGTGGCGTGAACGACTAAACCAACACACGCACTTAATATTACAGAGGTGACAGGGAACTTAACACGTATTTAGAAATAGCCCCGGAGTGGGCGTGGCCTATTTATATCGAGAACCTGTTCATCGCATACCCGTAGACTTGAACACACATACCTTTGAAAAATAACTATAGTTGCAACACATACGTACTATGTGTAGAGAAGCAAAAGAACGGTGGATAGAAACAAAATGCAAGGAAATAGAAGACTTGGAAGCAAAGCACATGACAAGAGATATGCATGATGAAATAAAGAAATTATCAAATCGGTCGCGGTTTGCACAAGGAGGAAGCTGTATTAAGAACAAAAATGGTGCAATATTACTTGATGAGAAAGACATATCAAACAGATGGGCAGAATACGTAAAAGAACTATTCGAGGACAACAGAGGTAAAAAACCATCACCAGATTCTAATGAAGGCCCAAACATTCTCAGATCAGAAGTAGAGAATGCCATTCATATGATACAAAAGGGAAAATCAGCAGGCATGGATAACATAAAAATTGAAATGATAGAAGCTCTGGAGAGCTTTGGTATAGATACAATGACAGAAATATGCAACGATATATACAATACAGGATATTTACCACACGACATGAAGACATCAGTTTTCATAACATTGCCCAAAAAACCAAATGCAACAGAATGTTCAGACTTCAGAACAATCAGCCTGATGAGTCATGCAATTAAGATACTGCTCAAAATCATACAGGAAAGAATAAAAAGTAAAGTAGACAGTGAAATCCAAGAAGAACAGTTTGATTTTAGACGGAACAGTGGAACAAGAGAGGCAATATTTTGCCTAAGAATATTAGCAGAAAAATATACAGAGGTCCAAAAAAGTATGTACAGTAGAACTCCATTTATCCGAACCCCATGGGACCGAGCATCGTTCGGATAATCAAAAGTTCGGATAATTGGATTACATAATGTATCGAGTACATGTACACATATTTCTAAAAATAATTAACCATCACAAGGAAAATACACTATAAAACATATTTACTTGTACTGTAATAATAATACCCACACTGTATTAGATCACTGTATCACCAAAATCTTTCATTACACTGCAGTGCATGTACTACTTGTACAGTATTATTATTTTTTTTTTAAAAAGATAAATATTTTCAAAATAACATTACAAACGATTCAAAACCAGGCACAACTTACGTATACATGTACTTGCACAGATGTAGCCCACTATTTAAAATAATGAGGAATCCTCTTTTGCACCAAACTGGATAGTCTCCTTTTGGCTGCTAAGTCCCGCATTCTCTTCAACAGCAGAAGCTGTGTAGGACAGCTGTCATCTTGCTCGTACCAAGCCATCGTTGTTTCTAGTGCTATAAAGGCTTCTTCAGGACTTGGTCGACGTTTTGGGTTATCTTCATAATTTACAAGTACATCATGTACTTCTGAGGAGTCTTCATCATCTGTCACTACATGTATTTGGTTTTCTTCTTGCACAAAAGACAACATTTCTTCGTCATTCAAAAACTGAAAACCAGAATCATTATCATCTTCTAGCCACAAGTGTGCATCATCTTTGTCACAGTCCGAAAATCCGGGCATTGCTTGAAACAGTTCCACAACTTCATTTATACAATCATCATTTGTGTCCACTGCAGTAGTTTTATTGCCTCCTTTTTTCCCAAGCAATCTATTCCAAGCCTTGTTGAGATATCTTGTGACAGGGTGGTCCAAGCATCAGCTAACATATAGCAGCAGTCTTTGAGATAAAGCTTTTTGGAAAACGCCACCACACTTTCTTCATCTTCAGCCAACAATAAACGACGCAGGAATTCCTTCTTGTACATCTTTTTAAGCTTTGCTATAACACCCTGATCCATTGGTTAAATCAGTGCTGTTACATTGGGAGGCAGAAAAATTACTTTAAAATTTGCATCAACTGCATTCAATGTATCCGTCTCTGGATGAGATGGTGCATTGTCCAGTAGAAGAATTACTTTTCCAGTTTTCTTTTCTTGTTCTCCCGACCTCTTCACCAATCAAGAAATATTTCACTATTCATCCAAGCACTCTTCTGTGCTTTGTAGCACAATGGGAGACATGTCACATTCTTTAAACAACGTGGTGTTTCGGCTTTGCCGATCATTAGCACCGGTAAACGATGACTTCCACTGCAATTCGCGGCTATCAAAATTGTTACTCTCTCTCTTTGCACTTTTTAAACCAAGGAGCAGCTGCTTCGCGCTGAGATGCAAGGGATTTTTGAGGCAATGATTTCCAGTATAAGCCAGTCTCATCGGCATTATGCACATCATCGAGTGATTAACCTTCTTCTTCCAAAAAAAAAAGCCAAGAATGTTTCTTTAAAATTTTCAGCGGCAGTTGCATCGCTAGATAAAGATTCCCATTGAATCTTCAATTCTCGTATGCCATGACGAGATTTAAAGTTTCTTAACCATCCCTGGCTAGCCTTAAAGTCAGGAGGACCGTCAAGTTGTTTGTTGAACTGTAGTGCCTTTTCACACAATAGAAAGCCAGAGATAGGTTCCCCTTTGCTTCTTCTTTGCACAAACCATATATACAAAGCCTCTTCCAATTTCAAATTTTTCGCATTTCTCATGGTTTTACGTTTCTTCGACCCATTTTCACTATCCAATTTCGATGCAAAACTCATAATTTTATCCTTGTTACTTTTGATGTCAGAGACGGTAGCTTTCCCAACATTGAAAATCCTTGCAAGACACAGTTTCACCTTTTCCTAGTCTCTTGATAATTTCTGTTTTCGTTTCAACTGACAAAACATTGCGGTTCCTTTTATATGCTTTAGGCCTACTGGAAGATGCCATATCGCACAGAGAAATACTTATACACCAAAATTATTCTGCTGTTGTAGCAGACACAATTATTTTAAGTTGAACTGTCTGTTTAGCCAGTGTTCTGCCTAGAACGCACACGTACACTGGATTGGTAAACCAGATATTAACTGACATTAAGATCTAACTGACTTCCTGTACATAAACGACCGACCATTAGCCCATCCCATCCTCTACAAATTGTTTGCACACATTTGAAGCTTGCCGCATCAAAATATTCAGAAATATAGTCAAACGTGACTGGTGGCGCCTGATTTTTTTTTTTTTCTGGAAAAAGTGTTCGGATAATTGGGTGTTCGGATAATTGGGGTTCGGATAAATGGAGTTCTACTGTATATGTGCTTCATTGACTATAAGAAGGCTTTTGACAGAGTCCATCATGAGAAAATAATTGAATGCCTCGAAGACATAGGTATTGATGGAAAAGATATAAGAATACTCAGTAACCTTTATTGGGAGCAAACTGCCACAGTAAGATCGGGAAGGAATTATTCACCATACATAGACATAAAAAGAGGTGTCAGACAAGGTTGTGTGCTGTCCCCCTGCCTATTTAATTTATACACCGAAAAAATTTTCAAACAGATACAGGAAATACCAGGACTGAACATCAGTGGAAGGTCAATAAACAACCTTAGATATGCAGATGATACCGTGTTGTTAGCTGAAAGCGAACAGCAGTTACAAGAACTAATGAAGCAAGTGAACAGTATAAGTCATGAATATGGACTCGACATTAATATTGAGAAAACAAAAACTATGATAATTAGCAAAACAGACGATAAAAACACATTAAAGATAAGCGTAAATGGGAAAATCCTGGAACAAGTCAAGAGCTACGTATATCTTGGTCATATAATAACAGAAGATGGCAGATGTGAAACAGAAATCAAGAAGAGAATAGGAATGGCCAAAGCTACATTCAACAACATGAAAAATATACTGACATCCAAACAGTTATCTCACAAATTAAAACTGAGAATCATAAAGTGTTATATATAGTCTGCATTTCTGTATGGTGCAGAAACATGGACGATAAATAAGCGTTTGGAAGAAAGAATTGAGGCTCTTGAAATGTGGATATATAGAAGAATGGGGCGTATCTCATGGAAAGAGATGAAAACAAATAAGGAGGTCCTAGCAAATCTAGGTATGAAAAGAGAACTAATGAGGGAGGTCAAAGTTCGGCAGCTAAAATACTTTGGCCACATAAAAAGGCATAACACCTTGCAGAAGACCATAACAGAAGGGAGAGTTGAGTGCAAACGTGCAAGGGGAAGACAGCGCTATAAGTGGGAAGATAACATCAAGAGATGGACAGGAAAGAGTCTATCAGAGTGCACCACCAAGACAAGAGACAGAAGACGTTGGAGATCCATTACAGCCAACCTTCGTTGTGGAGATGGCAACTGATGATGATGATGACAGTCCTTTAAAGAAAAAAAATTAAAAACTAAATGATCTGCGATCGATAACACACGATGTTTACGTTTTACACCACTTCTTTTATTTGCTGAATCCATAATGGGGCTATACAGCAGCAAATAAATGATAAAATGAGATGGAATGAGCAGGAATGCCTGTTAACACATGCAAGCAAGACCCAACAGCTGCATCAAAACATAAACAGCTCCAAAAAAACAGTGGCGCGCCAACGAGGTAACTTAAAAAATGCGCTCCGAAATCCATGCCGGAAATCTGAAGGAACCGGATTATCGATGGCCGGATTTTTGAATGTCAACTGTATTATAATATAATTTTACTCGCGCGCGTGTGTCATGACATTTCATCAGATTTACACGCACGTATGTTAGAATACACCAGTGGTTACGTGGGATGGTGTTAAAAAATGTCTTTGATGCAGGACCTCTTGATCTCTTGTATCTTGTTAACTGTTTTGCCTGCTGTACTTCTTACTCGGCTGTGCTTCTTGATCTGCTGTGAAATTTCTTCCGCTGTCCTTCTTGATCTGCTGTTTCAGTTGATCTGCTGTATTCGTTGATCTGCTGTACAGGTTGATACTGCCTAGTGTAGGGCTGGTCACATGCACCAGTACTTATATATGTGGCCGTGAATGATGGCTTGTCTACTATACCCTACTTCTATTTTTGTGTATCGTATAGGTTTCGTATCTGTACCCTAAACAGTAACAGCTGTTGGTTTATTTTAGTAAGGAAACTTCTTTCTCTCAGACGATAACATTTCTCATACCAACAGTTGATGATTGATTTCACAATGACAGCAGTAAACATTCTACGTGGAACTTTATTTACGTGGGTCAGCAAAAATTGAAAAATGATATGCCCAACCTTCCACTGAGGTTGGCAGACTTGTACAGCAAAATTCAGTATGTAAAAATCTCAGTATCACTCTATCTCTCTCTTTCTTGCTTCAGGTCTTCACAACTGTCTCTAGTGGTTATTGTCTTCAAAGCTTGAGAAGCACTCTTGTCAATATTTTATCTGCCATCTAATTCTTCATATGTAACATTGTCTCTCTTATGTGCTGGAATATTTCCTATGTTCTGCTTGGTCTATCTAAAGGAAATTGGCCTCACCACCAGGGATGAAAATTTAACATGTCTATCTTCTACTCGCTAGCCTGTCAGCTTGTCTACTGTAGTTCACTACTAGTAATGGACTCATAATGTTCAACGTACCTGGTTTGTTTCGAAATACACACATTCTCTCACCGGGAACGCTGGCATCTTGTCCTCAGAATAAATGACAAACTGTCGTACACAAATGTGGCAAGAAATGCACTTATGCGTCTGGGCGATAGTCACTATTCTACCACCGTAGAATCAACCAAAACAGTTATTGGCTTATCGACCCGATGTAACTCCCATTCGCTGCCACTTTCTAGATACTAGCTCTATCACAACTCAAAGCAAAACTTGCTTCTAACGCTATCGCATCTCGGATCTGACGGACTTAATTTAAAACGTCGATTTAAAACTACAGCTATTTTCGAACATTCTAGAACAAATTTGTCTGCCAAACTACTCACCAGAACATCACAAACCCGTGAATTACGATCACGTAGCCGAGTTCACCTTACCAATGACAGACAAAAACAAACATAAAACACAACATTAGAATCTTCGGCCAAGGCCAGACAAACAAAACACCACAATCAATGGACGTAAGCATTATCTTGATCCCTTCTTCTCGATCTATCAATTATTCCCCTTAGACTACAACCATAAAGTCAGTTAATCTCCATCATAAAAATTAATCTCATAGAAATACCTCTAACCAGAATTTCCTCTTAACCACTCTAACAGTTACATTATTCATGCTAACATAACCAAATTTATGTGTAATTCCCGAGGGTCTTTGATGAAAAAAAAAACAAAAAACACGAGGACCACTGTGTTATCAGGAATGACGTATGGGGCAACTACGTGAGGTTGAGGATGTGGCTGGCAACTTCACCATGTGAAAATAATTGATACATAAACCACCACTACAAAAACACATGAATGCTGTGGTGCAGGCTTCCTGTAATGGGGTCAGTCGCAGTGGTGACTTCACGCTCCATAAGAGACACAAATGGAAATGATAATAATGATATCAAATGTCTTTGGGCGTGCATTCTGAAGTTCATGTACGCGGATTCATGATTTTTTTTAAAAATAAGAGTTATGCTACATTTTGGCGAGATTCGCTCCATTTAAATTAGATACAAGGTCCATCAGTAATATTAGAGCGTGTCCAAAATATAACATACCTTCTGGTCTGGTGTCTACACATTATACACAATCATGAAAACGTGACACACAATCGTATAAATTTGGACAGAATTGACAAATCAAGACCCACGTCTCAGTGAGGCATCAAAGATCGATAAGCCAGGCTTCAAACGTGAAAGTTTTAGGGGTTAAAGAAACAAGACAAGAAGACGTCGAAATTGAAGCAGGGAAGATTAAAGTAAAGCTCAGACAAAGTCTGCCTGCGTTGATAAGTGTGTGGAGGCAAGAGATTACTTGACATTGGATGTCTTAGGATTTTAACCAATGACGGCCTTTAATGACCTCTGTTCTTTCATTCTTTGTTTCCCTATTTCTTTCCTTGCTCTAGTTCTTTCCCTCTCTCGTTAGATAGAACTATTTGTTTTTTTTTTGTGAAACAGCTCTTATTAGACAGAATATTTTTGTGTGAAACAGTTCTATTTCTTATACATTTTTAATTTTCATAATTCAGCATTGCCTTAGGATATTTAATCTTCTGCATGGCGTGTCTTTTAAGATAATGAGAATAAATGCAGGTAATGATAACAGGGTTGAACTTGAAGAAGCACCAATACAAGATGTAGAATCGTACACATATCTTGGCAGCAATATAGACAAAGTTGGAGGGACAGACAGTGATATCAAAATAAGAATACAAAAAGCAAGAGGAGCTTTCATTGCATTGGGAAATATATGGAGATCAAGAGAAATCGGATCCAACACGAAAAGAAGAATCTTCAACTCAAATGTGAAGTCAGTCCTATTGTATGGCTCTGAGACATGGAGAACAACAAAGACAACAACCAAAAAGCTACAGACTTTCATAAATGGGTGCTTGCGTAGAATAGAGGGATTAAAATGGTATGACAAGGTTTCCAACGTGGAACTGATGACAAGAACTAGACAAGTGCCAGTGGAACAAGAGATGAGAAGAAGACGATGGCGATGGATAGGACACACACTGAGGAAACCTATTGATAGCATTACAAGGCAGTCCTTGTTCTGGAACCCCCAGGGCAAGAGAAGCAGAGGTAGACCAAGAAGCACATGGAGAAGAGAGCTGGAAACAGAGGTGAAAATGAGAAGGAGAACGTGGAAAGAACTTGAGATGATGGCACGTGACAAGAGGACTTGGCATGTGTTTGTTGAAGGCCTATGCTCCTTTGGGAGTGGAGGGTTATGAATGAATGAATGAATGAATGAATAGCATGTCTTTTGCAAGATTAAAGTGATAGAAGAAGTAACCATTAAAAAAGGAAGCAGAACTATAATATGCTATATTTGGTCTCCTTCCGTGCATTCAGTTAAAATCTGTGAAAATGATCATTTGAGAAGACGCCGGAGATGGATAGGACACATATTGAGGAAACATGTTGATAGAACTACCAGTCAATTCTTGTTCTGGAATCCCCAGGGTAAGGGAGGTAGAGGAAGATGCAACAACACACGGCGACGAGACCTGAAGACAAATATGAAGGGGATGAACAAGACATGGACAGAACTGGACCTGACGGCACAGACATGAAGACTGCATCAATTTCTGTTAATCCTAATCTCCTTGTCAGTTGAAAGGCGATGAATGAAAGTGAGCATCGTTATCATCAATATCCTTCAGGTCATCAACAAACACTCTCAAAACCCTCCCGTCTTATGCTATCCGTTCCATTATTGTATTCGTACGTACTTAATTAGTCGTTTCTCTTCTACACTGGGGTGTAGAGGTTTGCCAGAGAGAGCGTCTTACTATCATATCGGCTGTCTTCCTCCTGGCCTGGTTCCAATATAGTCCTTGGTCCTTTAGAGATTGTCTGATGGTGTCCTCCCAGTGAACTCACGGTCGTCCTACAGGTCTGGTTCCCTGGCTCTGAGCTTCCTATATTTATCGTGGTAGCCTTTCTACTTCCATTGTGCAGACATGGCCAATCCATCGTTGGGTATGTTCCACTAAGGTCAACAGGAGCTGGGTGTATTCAAGAACTTTTATTTCAGAATAAATTATTGATAACTTTAGTAAATCCCGATCCATAGGACTTTAAAGTTTGTACCTAATAATGAATACATATTTTTTTTTTCTTCAAAATTGTACAACATCATTTGAATTTAATCAAAACTTTGATTAGTAATTAGATGTTGATTAGATGTTAATGCAGAAACTTGATCTGGAATTTTTTGTTTTGTTTTAATGCACTGGAAAATGTATGTATCAAATGTCATGTTGAATGATGACCAAATTAGCAAGTTATAAGAAAATTAGTTGCACAAAGCAATGTTCTGAGAAAGTAACAGTTTTCTTCATAGAAAAACACAAATTTCTGAGTGCAATATAGTTTTCAAAGTTAAAATATCCCTTTTTCATAACTTGTTTTAGTAATTAAATTTGATACATTTCGAGAAATAATAATAATTTTATTATCCACGCACAAAAAATCAACTATTTCCATTTGTTTTTTTTTTATGTTTTTTTTTTCATTTTCACACAAAATCTAACGTCTCTCCCCTCCTTAGGACAAACAAGTTTCCAACGATTGCAATGAAGACATGAATCTTGCAACACTTTGGAGAACCTTTTTTTTTTTTCGTAGGCCCGCTATTACTCGAGGCGAAATCTCAGGTTAGTATGTCTAACCAGAGACTGATTTTACGTGAGTATCCATTTTTTTCTTGCACAGAGACAGGTGTCCATCGCCATTCAGGCAGACACTCGCTGATTTCGGAGGTACCCATTAGAGCTGGGTCGGCTCAAGAGCCGCCAGTCCCTGGTCGACGACGACACTTCTTCAAATGTCCTCGCCAGGGCTCGAGTTAATCCAGTCCAAATCCCGGTCGACGAAAATCTTCAAATGTCCTCGCCCGGGTTTGATCCTGGGTCACCCGGTCGCCAGTGTGGTAACCACTACGCTAACGCGGCTCCCAGGAGAAGCATTGATGCTGTATGTGTTTGAGTATGAGATATGAAACGGACAGAAAAGTTTCCGAATTGATTTGGTTTGGTTTTGTTCGGTTTTAAGGACCATCTTCATCGCACACGGACAACTTCATCAGTGCTCCGATCTCCTCCCTTAGATCACACAAGGAGGATCTCAGCTCAGTGCACGAATTATGTAGTACTCGCGAGGATCCCAATGTGTGTATACAGGAATCCCACATTCTATAAATATTTTTGTGGAGGTTAGGTTTTCTTAATTTTGTAAATGTTTGGAGAACCTGTGGTGCTGTATGTGTTTGAGTATGAGACAAGAAACGCACCGAAAAATTTAGGAATTGATTTGATTGTGGTACGTTGGGATTATATAAATAGTTATAGGGGACTTAGTGTACTGACTGAGATCAGCTGTGAAGGTATCTGTATCTAATGAGTGTGGTGTGTTACAGATGACCTTACTTTGCTACCACATTTAGACCTCAATCAGACTTATTCTGGAATATTGTGATGACTACGTTGAATGTCTAGGGTTATGATAGTGATGAAGTGTAAGTTCACAACAACCAACAGACAGATAAACACTTTAATTAAGATCCACAACACTTTACAACACTATGACAAGCACATACATATAACACTCTAGAAGACTAGCTTAAGTAAGTCAAGTGTTAACTTTTAAATTATGTATTAGTTTCTTTCAATAATAGATATCCTGATCCAACTACAGAGTGAATCAGGAATCACAATCAAATGTAAACACAATGTTTATGTACAAAATTTATACAAAGGATCTTTGTCCTGACATATAATATTATTACAATATGTGTGTAGTGTTGTGATGTAGTATTATGAGATAATACTGGCTTTTGAAGCTAGGTTGTTGTTTGTCATCACGACTTCATGTGTTTGTTACTGGTGGAAATAATATTGAAGGGATCACAGTTTCTTTTTATTTGTACAACAATAACTGTCCCTCTTGATTTAGTATTACAGTCAATTTTAGGGTGGGTTATACAAGGGTGAGCTGCTCTGGCTGACAAAGTCTTAACTCATATGTCGGCGGCAGGAAAACTGTCTCCTCTGCTCGCTTGCTTCTCAGTTATCTTGAAATACACCACTGGTCGATATCTTGGACAAGGAGTCTGCTACCAGCCCTCTGGATCCAGCAAAACGCAGACCAGGTGCTGCTCTAATACTTCAGTACCACGGTCCCTGAAATAAGAAGGTTGTACCTCCTTCTTCAGAACTAATGTATAATATATTTCCACACTGAAGTACAGGACATTACAAACACAGAGTTCAGCGCTGTAGGCCAACTGCTAGCTTCTCATGTGACAATATACATCAGTATTCCTCTCCCTAATGGTTACAACGCCTCTGCAATTCCAGCGTTAATTCCTTCTATACAATAGGATAGGTGTCATGTTACTATTTGGCAATCCCATATATGCCTATGCAGTTATACTCCTCTCTGACAAGCTTTTACATGGTGGAGCAATATCTAGGCTTTGCCTTCTGTTTGCTACTGAACCACACACATACAGACACAATTTATCATTTCATATTCAATTTTCATATTATATATATATATATATATATATATATATATATATATATATATACATATATATATATATATATATATATATATATATATATATATATATATATATATATATATATATATATATTTATATATATATATATATATATATATAGGAAATATGTCTAGCTTACCACAATTCAAGGAAATATACACAAGTAACGTTGACTGGCGATGAATTCTGGCACAATTTTGATCTGCCTTATCCCAGGCTTTTATTAGAAAAATATTAGCTTGATCTCAACGCACTTGCTTCACACAAAATTTATTTTCAAACCTAGCCCTGAACTGACGCTTCTATTTGACTATATCGAACGTTCTAACCAATGAGACCATGTTTACAAGAGCCTTTGAAAAAATTTTACCCATCCTACACGTAGCCATTAACAACAATAATAGTATTTGCAGTTCGACTAATAAGGTTTCGCCTTACATATTACTACAGCCAATCAAATCGTATCTAACTTGTTGGCCTCATTTCCCCTAAAGCAGTATTTTTCAAACATGCCATTATGAGCAAATATGATCTTGTGATGTCAGACAACCCCACTATAGTATTTTGGCTATAATTTGTTAATTACTAGACTATTTGTGTAACACATAACATATTCTTTGTCAGCAAGTCCTAAGGCACACAATTATATAAGGTTAATGGGGCTAAGTGGCTTCGTTCAAAATATGTATTATTCTAGGATAGTCGTGTATTTATTTTTACCACCCGTTCACTTCTATACCAAGGGATGTCTTCTGTACTGTCAGACTAATGTCAGGAGCTTAGACATAAATCAGTAGAATGTCAGGTTTCCCAATAAGAGCTTAAACCTGTTTTCAAAACCTAACCTCGTATCGTTAGTGTTTTTTTATTTACTGTTTATTTGAAAAAATCAGGTCTTCATGCCTTCCGCGTGTGATTGGCGTTCACTTTTTAATCGCGAGACGACGTGGTACAATTGCATGCGTTCCTCCGTGCATCTCTCTCCCTCTCTCTCTCTCTTCTAAGCCCGTTTGTCTTTTAGGTTAACGTAGTGTGTATAATGACATTAATGCTAGTATTATATCTAGGTCATTAAGCAATGTGCCTATCAAGGTCGTCTAAGAAACACAGTACCAGTTTTATTTTTAGAAACGCGTGTATGATGCTGTAGGCTTTTACTATCGTACGTTACAGTTCATGCAGACAAAGTAGAAAAAGGGGTTTCTTGTTCAGCCATTATGGCGTTCTACAACACAGGCGTACGCTATTGTGAAAGCACTGGTCTTTCACCATTCTTCTTTCTTTTGTATTATTTCGTTCTACTTTACATTTATGTTCGAATTTATATATGTGGATTAGAATTTTTCACCACAAATTCTCCCCACTTAAAACAGACATCATATGTCAGTCTCTAATTCTATATACACATAGAGAAATTTAATATTATTCCTGGTGATCACTGTGATTCTCATCACACGGATGGCGGCTTAGAAAATCAGCACCAACGTTTCGCTGATTTTATTTTTATCATGGATTTATGCAGTTGGGTCCGTTCAAAGTAGGCACGACTCAAGAAATCTGCCCCAGACCTCTGCAATCCAGGAATACATTTCAGTTATGTTACTTGTAGTGAAATTGACAGAGATACAACGGTAAAATCCCTCCAAAGATAACATTTAAGGATAAAAACATAATGCGTAGGCTGCGAATAGTACATGATCGCCTAGACCGCGGGTCATCATCCTCCATAATAATTGACTTGCTAAACAGGAGGGGAACGGCGGATCAAAAAGGAAAAAAAATATGACTGGAAAGATTGCGTGAGACTAGAAAGGCTAAGGAGACGCAATTGGGGGGGAAACGGAGAAAAGTCACGTTTCCCAAGTTGACATAAAAAGTAAGCAACTCGACAGAAGGGACCTTAGATATAATACGCCACAGTCATTTATTGGACGCTTTTGCAATACCAAGCCCTTGATTTGAATTCAGCGGCTAAAACGCAGATGTTTGGAATATTACAAAATTTAAAAAGTACTTTTTTCTTAATATTAATGTTAGGAATATAAAAATTAGCTGGCCGGATGGCCCATTCTGAGCAGTGAACAAATATGTTCTTAATTTTACAGACGGATAGATAATATTGAAGATAATGACAAAAGACAGTGTAGTTTACATCTTCGACAGACTGTATTGAATCTAAAAGTGTCGCTATTTTGCACAAAAAAACACGACCTCGAAACGCAGGTGTTCAAATCTACGTAATATGGAAGAGAAGGGATATTTGTGGTGGCTGTGTCTAAAAATAACTTTTAACGACAAAATTTTGGAGGGGAGAGAAAGGTTGGTTCAAAAATCGAGTACATTTTGTAGAAACACAAGTAGAGACGGACAGACTAACAGATAACCATCCATACTTGACTGAAGCATGACTGAAATGACTTTATGGTAGGAAATTTGAATTTAAAATAAAACTAGGCAGTGATTGGCCACAGACAATCATATCATTAGCGCTCAGACGCGAAAGTGGGGCCATTCTTCAATAGTTGTTCAGTGATAGACACAGATTTTAAAGTGTGGTGATTTCCATATGAAAGAAAGTGTAAGAAATTTAGGGACGCCATACTATAGCCAGCAGCTCAGCTGAGTTTTGCTAGCAGTTCTGTGTTATTTATTCATAATCTGGTAAGATTGAAATTATTTCCTTATATATTTTGAATATTGTTTCATGTTTGAGTGATTTGATACTGCCATATCGAAATCTAGCCTTACAAACAAGTAGGGATTTGCTCTAGACCCCCCCCCCTAGTCAGGGTCTAGGGACCAACAATGTACATAAACTCCAGCAAGGATTATGCAAGACAGATCGGGTGTTGAGAATAATGAAACGTGTTGCCTGTCCTCTTTTAGAGCAGAAAACTAATAAATATTTTTCAGAATCTATAGTCTGGGAGGATCTATCTGATGTAAAACCACCATGGTAAATGTGCTGTTTGGTCAGAGAGATCTGACCTGTCTGTATGATGTGGTTGTTGTGTCAGTGTTGTGTCCAGACGTGGGTAGAGAATAGATTTTGACACATGGCCCATACTTTGATTGCAGAGCTGCGAGTTTCTGTTGTCAACCAAGCAGTGACTATTCAGTTGGTGACTTTACCCGAGTGTATCTGTACAGTACTTGTGACAGAGACCACCATTATTGCCCGCCAGCACAGAGAGGTGGGACCACCAGATTTCAGCACCAGAGCTACAACTAAAAGATGAGTGAGCCTCTGGTCTGCTGGACATTCACCAACCCCGTTTAGTTACTAATACCCTCATAAAAATTCCCACCATTTGCTGGACACTGTGTAGTCAATATAGACAGGTGTGATGAGGCCACCCCAACAGCACAAACATTAACTATCCTCCCAAGTAGATGACTACTAGAACATTTTAATAAAACTACTAGTATAGTACATATATATGTACACTATTGCATTTATGATATAATATTCCATGCATTTCTTTCATAATTTCTAAATCCTTTTAAGTTCTGGTCAACCTAAAAAATTGATCCAGAACAAAATAAATGTAATATAATTTTATCAAAAATTTTACACACGTGAGTTAGTTCAGTGTATTTTAACATTTATTAATATTATTAGTCTTGTTAAATATCTGTGGGTATATCTATAACCTATTACACCACACTACATATCATAACCCTAGACACTTTACGTAGCCACATTCATTAAAAAAAAAAATTAAGTGTGAGGTCGTAGTGGTAGCAAGAAAGGCCTTCTGACAATTCGCAACTACATTTTATCTCAGGAGCCTTCACAGCTGGCCTCATACAATTACATTTAGTAATATCAACATCATACAATACCATCAACACCACTACATATATTGGGGTCTTGTCCAGGGGATAATTAGCCCAACAGTAATATTAGGATCTCCTGGTGGGAGAAATAAAAGTAGGGAAATAAATTGTAAAATTCCCTTTAACATTAAAAGTGTCCCTGCAGATAAAAGTTGGTGAATCTTCACAGCCAGTAATAATTAATTAGTTAACTGGTTAGTTAGAATTAGTTAGACTATAGTCATAAGAAGTACTTAGTGTATTTACTGGTTAGAGATTTATCTTGTATATTATTATATTGTCTAAAAAGTATGGCCGAGCTGGCAAAATTTAGATCAGCTGCTGTGCTCACCGCGAAGGAGATGGGAATGGATGGTCAAATTTTAATTCAATATGTAACGGCTGAATGTGATAAATATATTGAACGGGAAGAAAGGAGATTAGAAAAAGAGGCTGAAAGAAAATTAGAGGCTGAAAGGTTAGCTGAAGAGAAGAGGTTACAAATTGAGGCTGATAGAGAAATTAAGAGGCTGCAGATTGAGGCAGAAGAAAAACGACAGCAAAGGGAGGCAGAAGATAAAAAGGCCGAAAGGGAGGCAGAAGATAGAAGGTTGCAAAGGGAGCACGAATTACGACTAAGGGAGCTGGAATTACAAGGCCAGGCTCCTGAAAATGGTGCCAGCCCTTTTGCCTCAGATGCTACGCCCAGTCTGGGAGCCTCAAACTCAGCTATGGGGTTTCATTTAGACCATTTTGTTGAAAAAGACGATGACATAGAGGGGTACCTAGGACGTTTTGAGTTATTAGCTACTACATATGGGTTAGAGAGAGAGAGGTGGAGCTTAAAGCTATCACAGGGATTGAGAGGTACTTCTTATGAAGTATTTGCCAAAATGAACAGGGAAGACCAAGACAATTATGACATGTTAAAGCAGGCTTTGTTATTAAGGTACGAGAAGAATGGTGAATTTTATCGTAAGAAATTTAGAAATGCCAAACTGTTGTCTGGGGAGACCTACCACCAATTCTCTGCCAGACTAGAAACCTATTTGGAGAAATGGACGGCTCTGGGGAAGACCCAAGATCTTAAGGAAATGATCATGATTGAGCAATTGAGAGAGTCCATGGCTCCAGACATGAGAAAATTTCTCATGGAACAAGGTGCAGAGAAGTTGGGGGAAATTTTAAATGTTGCTGAGAGGTATCAGGCAGCCCAGGCAGAGGTAAGTGGTGCTAAGAAGAAGCACATAGACAATTTTAAAGCTCCACAGCAATTTAATAAATTTGATAATAGAGAGCAGGGAAATAAAGGTAGGACAAACTTTGAGCGGCCAAGAAATGACTATCGCGACAGAAACTCACAGTTCAATGACCAAAAGTTCAAGGAAAGAAAACCGTTGAACCAAGGAAAAAGATGGTGTAAATGGTGCAAGAAGGATAACCATAACACCGAATTTTGTAGAAGGAAACCTTCAAACATTGCTGCCATGAAGTCGGGGACGCAAAGATTAAAGGTTAATCCTAAGGGACAACAGGAACCTTATCACCCCCCAGTTTGTGAGGATGTTATTTGTAATGGGGTCACCATAAGGTGCCTTTATGATACAGGTTTGGATTATGATTCAGTTGTGAAGTCTAGCCTAGTGGACCCAAGTCAGTATACCACAGAAACAGTGGAAATACAAGGGGCGACTAAGGACATACCACTCATGACACTTCCCATCGCAAGGATAACGGTGAAAACTCGCTATGTGGAAGGAGAAATCAGAGCAGCAGTGATAGATGAACCAATCTACCCTCTGATATTGGGGTGTAGATACGTCTTCTTGGGGAACCCCGAGAAACCTGTGATCATGGCGACAGTGCAGACCAGGTCACAGAAGAAGGAGGAAGAAGGTGAACCTACAAATGCTCATCCAGAGGAGATGAGGAAGGCGCAGGCTGAGGATAGGACACTCAAGCCCTGTTTTAAAAAATTGCCCAAATGCCACACACCTCCGAGCAAGGGGGAATATTTCATGAAGAACAAACTCTTATACAGGAAGACAGGAACTAGATCCACTGGTCACGGACAGTTAGTTCTTCCCAAGATATATAGGGCAAACTTAATAAGGAGCTTACATGTTGGAAAAGATGGTGACCATGAGAAAGTCGGTACCATCTGCCAAAAGATTGCTCGAAAATACTATTGGCCCGACGTAAATGTCGATGTTGAAAACTTTGTAGAAGCATGTGGCGTATTTCATGAGGGAACACCCACAAAGGGAAAATATGTGCAGGACCTAGAAACGCCACGGGGCAACTTTAGGCCTGAAAGGAAAACTAATTATACTCAGGTAGACAAAGTGGAATGGGAGCCCCCTTTTCACACCCAGTCTTCACTTGAATGGATTAACATGGCCACTATGCGACAAGTACAAAGAAGAAATTTAACCCAGAATAAGATGACAATCCCTCGGTCAGACTTATATAAACTGGAAGAACAGAAAAGAGAGCGAAGATCTCTCATAAGCAATCTTAAGTGGGGAGACAAACCCCAGAGAAAAATTGGTAGTGGTCGATTTGTGAGTGATGATTCTAGGAAGAAAAGTCCTCATTATAAAGCTTCTAAGGGACGGGACCAGACGGGTTCCATGAAAAATAAGTATGATAAATTAAAGATCCAGATGTAACTTTATTAAGGACCTGGACAGATGAGAAGGCGGAAGAGACTGTTACCTCATCGTATCAATATGTGAACGAACTGACCACTCGTTTGAAAGCTGGATGGAAACTGGCAAATGATAATTTAAAACAAGCCAGGAAGAAACATGCAGCATATTTTAATAGGAAGGCAAAGGACAGGGAACTGGCAGTCGGAGAGAAGGTGCTGCTCCTACTACCCGGAAGCCAGAATAAATTACAAATTGGTTGGCAAGGTCCATATACGGTTCTAGAGAAGGTGTCTAGAACAAACTATAAAATTGACAAAAAGGGGAAGGAAAAAGTTTATCATGTAAACCTGTTAAAGAAGTATCTGGACAGACCACTCCAGGAAAGCACCCCCTTATTGACCTTGGCTATTGCAACCCAGATGCAAAAAGAACCACTCACCTCACATGAATACCCATTACATCCTTGTGAAACAGCAGCACAGGTAAAAGTCAGTAAGCACCTGACTAAAAACCAGAGGGAGAGAGTTCAGCAAGTTCTGGAGGAACATACAGATGTATTAACAGATAAACCAGGCCATACAAATTTGCTACAGTATGACATGAAACTGGTAGACTCAAACCCAATCTGTATGAGAGCCTATTCTATTCCGTTCGCGAAGGAGAAGGCATTGAAGGAAGAAATAGAGTATTTGTTGAAGGAGGGGATTATTTCGCACAGTGAATCATCTTTTAGTTCTAGTGTCGTTTTGTTGAGAAAACCGTCTGGGGAACACAGACTGTGCATAGATTACAGGAAACTGAATGCTGTCACAGAAGGACAAGTGGATCCATTACCAGACACAAAACAGTTATTTGCCAGACTGAACAAGGCAAAATACTTTTCAAAGGTGGATCTTAGTAAAGGCTATTACCAGATCCCAGTGAAACCTGAAGTGAGACCTTATTTGGCTTTTAGCACTTCGGATGGACATTATGAATTCAATATGCTACCATTCGGACTGAAAAATGCTCCGAGTGTGTTTTCAAGGATGATGCGCAAATTGTTGGATCCCCTGAATAACCCATGTATCACGAATTTCATGGATGATATTCTCGTCGCCACAGAGACATTTGAAGAACACATTGAAGCTCTGGAGATGTTGTTTGATAGACTTCGGGAGGCGAACTTAACTGCTAGGCCAACAAAATGTTGTATTGGATGCAAGGAGTTGGAATTCTTGGGACACACTGTATATCAGGGTAATATGACCCCTGATCCTAAGAATTTGGAAAAACTGCAGAGAGCACCTAGGCCACAAACAAAAAAAGACGTGCGATCATTCGTGTCGTTATGCGGATTTTATCAGAAATACATCAAAAATTTTAACGCTATTTGTGCTCCTCTGACTGATCTGACTCGCAAGGGACTTCCAGATAAAACTATTTGGACTGCACAATGTGAACTAGCGTTCCAAGAGTTAAAGGAAAAACTCACTAGCAAGCCTATTCTCAAACTGCCTGATTTGACACAGGACTTTGTCTTAAGAACCGATGCAAGTAATGTAGGACTAGGAGGGGCTTTGTTGCAAAGAGCAGCTTCACCTGATGGGGAACTGAAACCAGTCGCTTATGCAAGCCGCAAATTGAATAAGGCGGAACAAGGATACTCCACAAGCGAAAAGGAATGTTTAGCATTAATCTGGGCAATAAAGAAGTTTCAAATCTATCTGTATGGTAGGACATTTGTGGTGGAGACGGACCATCAGCCTCTCGTGTTCTTGTCTCAGGCTAAGCATGGAAACGCAAGATTGCTGAGGTGGTCTTTATTGCTTCAACCTTATCAGTTCAGTATCCAATATATCCCAGGCAAATTGAATGTCGGTGCAGATTTCCTCAGTCGGCACCCCTGTGATCAAAATTAGAGTAGTGGCAGACGTGAGGAGTAATTTTACCTATGTGTATCGCTGGTTTTGGAACTTGCCATAGGCATGTTTTCAAGTGGGGAGATGTGTAGTGAAATTGACAGAGATACAACGGTAAAATCCCTCCAAAGATAACATTTAAGGATAAAAACATAATGCGTAGGCTGCGAATAGTACATGATCGCCTAGACCGCGGGTCATCATCCTCCATAATAATTGACTTGCTAAACAGGAGGGGAACGGCGGATCAAAAAGGAAAAAAATATGACTGGAAAGATTGCGTGAGACTAGAAAGGCTAAGGAGACGCAATTGGGGGGGAAACGGAGAAAAGTCACGTTTCCCAAGTTGACATAAAAAGTAAGCAACTCGACAGAAGGGACCTTAGATATAATACGCCACAGTCATTTATTGGACGCTTTTGCAATACCAAGCCCTTGATTTGAATTCAGCGGCTAAAACGCAGATGTTTGGAATATTACAAAATTTAAAAAGTACTTTTTTTCTTAATATTAATGTTAGGAATATAAAAATTAGCTGGCCGGATGGCCCATTCTGAGCAGTGAACAAATATGTTCTTAATTTTACAGACGGATAGATAATATTGAAGATAATGACAAAAGACAGTGTAGTTTACATCTTCGACAGACTGTATTGAATCTAAAAGTGTCGCTATTTTGCACAAAAAAACACGACCTCGAAACGCAGGTGTTCAAATCTACGTAATATGGAAGAGAAGGGATATTTGTGGTGGCTGTGTCTAAAAATAACTTTTAACGACAAAATTTTGGAGGGGAGAGAAAGGTTGGTTCAAAAATCGAGTACATTTTGTAGAAACACAAGTAGAGACGGACAGACTAACAGATAACCATCCATACTTGACTGAAGCATGACTGAAATGACTTTATGGTAGGAAATTTGAATTTAAAATAAAACTAGGCAGTGATTGGCCACAGACAATCATATCATTAGCGCTCAGACGCAAAAGTGGGGCCATTCTTCAATAGTTGTTCAGTGATAGACACAGATTTTAAAGTGTGGTGATTTCCATATGAAAGAAAGTGTAAGAAATTTAGGGACGCCATACTATAGCCAGCAGCTCAGCTGAGTTTTGCTAGCAGTTCTGTGTTATTTATTCATAATCTGGTAAGATTGAAATTATTTCCTTATATATTTTGAATATTGTTTCATGTTTGAGTGATTTGATACTGCCATATCGAAATCTAGCCTTACAAACAAGTAGGGATTTGCTCTAGACCCCCCGCCCTAGTCAGGGTCTAGGGACCAACAATGTACATAAACTCCAGCAAGGATTATGCAAGACAGATCGGGTGTTGAGAATAATGAAACGTGTTGCCTGTCCTCTTTTAGAGCAGAAAACTAATAAATATTTTTCAGAATCTATAGTCTGGGAGGATCTATCTGATGTAAAACCGCCATGGTAAATGTGCTGTTTGGTCAGAGAGATCTGACCTGTCTGTATGATGTGGTTGTTGTGTCAGTGTTGTGTCCAGACGTGGGTAGAGAATAGATTTTGACACATGGCCCATACTTTGATTGCAGAGCTGCGAGTTTCTGTTGTCAACCAAGCAGTGACTATTCAGTTGGTGACTTTACCCGAGTGTATCTGTACAGTACTTGTGACAGAGACCACCATTATTGCCCGCCAGCACAGAGAGGTGGGACCACCAGATTTCAGCACCAGAGCTACAACTAAAAGATGAGTGAGCCTCTGGTCTGCTGGACATTCACCAACCCCGTTTAGTTACTAATACCCTCATAAAAATTCCCACCATTTGCTGGACACTGTGTAGTCAATATAGACAGGTGTGATGAGGCCACCCCAACAGCACAAACATTAACTATCCTCCCAAGTAGATGACTACTAGAACATTTTAATAAAACTACTAGTATAGTACATATATATGTACACTATTGCATTTATGATATAATATTCCATGCATTTCTTTCATAATTTCTAAATCCTTTTAAGTTCTGGTCAACCTAAAAAATTGATCCAGAACAAAATAAATGTAATATAATTTTATCAAAAATTTTACACACGTGAGTTAGTTCAGTGTATTTTAACATTTATTAATATTATTAGTCTTGTTAAATATCTGTGGGTATATCTATAACCTATTACACCACACTACATATCATAACCCTAGACACTTTACGTAGCCACATTCATTAAAAAAAAAATTAAGTGTGAGGTCGTAGTGGTAGCAAGAAAGGCCTTCTGACAATTCGCAACTACATTTTATCTCAGGAGCCTTCACAGCTGGCCTCATACAATTACATTTAGTAATATCAACATCATACAATACCATCAACACCACTACATTACTGAACAGCGGCAAGTGTTACTGTTTGTCTTAATGCTGCTTAGCAATCAATATTCACCATTTCTCTTCTCTGAGTCTGCTCAACGACATGTCCCGAGAATATTAGATGTTCCTCAAATTGTACGTTATGAGGAGTTGATCTATATGGTGATATTTGAGTTGTGTAGTGGATCCAATAATTTTCTCATCATTCTAGAGAAGACACTGGGCGCATTCTTCAAACCAAATGGCAATCTGTTAAATTCATAGTGTCCCTCTGATGTACTAAAAGCTAGATAAGGTCTAACCTCAGGCTTTACTGGAATCTGATAGTAGCCTTTGCTCAGATCCACTTTTGAGAAATATTTAGCTTTATTCAGCCTGGCAAACAACTGATTTGTATCCGGCAATGGATCCACCTGACCTTCTGTGATAGTATTCAGTCTCCTGTAATCTCTACAGAGTCTATGTTCTCCAGATGGTTTTCTCAAGAGCACCACACTGGAACTATACGAAGATTCACTGTGTGAAATGATTCCTTCCTTCAACAAATAGTCTATCTCTTCCTTCAAGGCTTTCTCCTTAGCGAAAGGAATCGAATATGCCTTCATACATACAGGTGTTGGGTCTATAAGTTTCATATCATATTCCAATAAGTTTGTATGCCCCGGTCGATCCGTTAACACCTCTGTATGATCATCTAGAACCTGTTGCACTCTCTCCTTCTGATTTTTCGTTAAGTGTGTACTGATTTTCACCTCTGCAGCTGTCTCACAGGGGTGTAATGGATATTCAAATGATGAAAGTGGTTCCTTTTTCATCCCCATTGCAATAGACAAGGTCAACAAATGTGTCTCTTCCTGATTTTCTCTTTCCAAATATTTCTTCAGGAGATTCACATGATAGATTTTTTTCTTTCCCCTTCTTATCTATCTTATAATTTGTTCTAGATACCTTCTCTAGAACTGTATATGGACCTTGCCATCCAATTTGCAACTTATTCTGACTACCGGGTAGAAGAAGCAGTACCTTCTCTCCCACAGCCAAATTTCTGTCTTTAGCTTTCTTGTTGTAATAGGCAGCATATTTTTTCCTGGCTTGTCTCAAATTTTCATTGGTAAGTTTCCAGCAAGTTTTTAAACGAGTGGTCAGCTCATTCACATATTGGTATGATGATGTAATATTTTCCTCTGCCTTTTCATCAGTCCACTTTCTTAACTGTTACATATGGACTTTTAAATTCACAAACTTATTTTTCCTGGCACATGTCAGGTCTCTTCCACTTGAAGCACTGTTGTGATGACTTTTCTTCCTAGAATCATCATGCACAAAACGACCGCTACCAATTTTTTTCTTGGGGCTTTCTCCCCACTTAGAATTCTTGATGAGAGATTTCCTCTCTACATCTTCTTCCTCCAGTTTACATAAGTCCGATTGAGGGATTTTCGGCTTATCCTGGGGTAAGACATCTTTTTTGCACTCGCTGCATTGTGGCCATTGTAAAACAGTCAATTGAAGATTGTCCGTGAAAAGGGGCTTCTCATTCCACTTGGTCCACTTTATTATTCTTTCTATTGTCAGGCCTACGTTTGCTCAGTGGCGTGTCCAGGTCCTGATCAATGTTCCCACTTGTGGGTGTTCCCTCATGTGCTATGCTACACCTTTCCACAAAATTCTTAATGTCCCACCTTGCCTTGGGCCAATAATAATTTTGAGCTACCTTTTAGATGATGGTACCTATTTTTTCATGGTCCCCATCTTTTCTCACATGTAAGCTCCTTATTAAGTCTGCCCTATACCTTTTAGGAAGTACCAGCTGTCCCTGACCTTTGGATCTAGTTCCAGTCTTCCGGTATATCAGTTTGTTCTTCATATAGAAGTCTCTTTTTCCTGGAGGTGTGTGACAATTGGACAATTTTCTAAAACAAGGCTTGAGGGTCTTATCCCCAGCCTGCGCCTTCCTCATCTCTTCTGGAGTGGTATTTATCATAATATCCTCCTCCTTTCTTGAAGTAGACCTGACCTGAAGGGTGGCCATTACTATAGGATTCCTTCTACAACGGTCAGTATCATGATTGTCCATCCGACAATTCTTACACCACCTCCTTCCTTGGTTGAAAGATTTTCTTTCATCAAATTTCCTTTCATCGAATTGTGGTGTTTTATGTTTATTATCATACCGTGGCCTATCAAACTGGTGCTTACCTTTGTTCTGATCTCTATGATCAAACGTATTAAAGTTTTGTGGTGCCTTAAAATAGTCTACCTGTTTCTTTTTATTACTAGTTACCTCTGCTTGAGCTGCTTGATATCTTTCAGCAACATTTAGTAACTCACCCAGCCTCTCTGCACCTTGTTCCATGAGAAACTTTCTCAGGTCTGGAGCCATGGACTCTCTTAGTTGTTCTATAAGGATCATTTCCTTAAGATCTTGGGTTTTCCCCAGAGCCGTCCATTTCTCCAAGTATGTCTCTAACCGTGCAGAGAACTGGTGATATGTCTCACCTGACAGTAGTTTAGCATTCCTGAACTTTTTTCTATAGAAATCTCCATTCTTTTCATATCTTAACAAGAGAGCCTGCTTTAACATGTCATAATTGTTTTGATCATCTCTGCTCATTTTGGCAAAAACATCATAAGCTGTACCACGAAGCCCTTGTGATAACTTTAAGCTCCACCTTTCTCTCTCTAACCCATACGTGGTAGCTAATAGTTCATATCTATTTAGATAGCTCTCAATATCATCGTCTTTCTCAACAAAATGATCTAAATGAAAACTCATAGCTGAGGTTGAGGCTCCCTGACTGGCAGTGGCATCAGAGGTAAAAGGACTGGCACCATTTTCAGGAGCATGGCCTTGAAATTCCAACTCCCTTAGTCGTAACTCGTGCTCCCTTTGTAATCTCTTATCTTCTGCTTCCCTTTCTGCAGCCTGTCTCTTTTCTTCTCTTTCTGCCTCCAATTGTAACTTCTTAGCCTCAGCCTCCAATTGTAACTTCTTAGCCTCAGCCTCTAATGCCCTAGCCTCTTTGTCAGCCTCAATCTGCAACCTCTTAATTTCTTTTTCTGCCTCTAACTTTCTTTCAGCCTCTTTTTCTAATCTTGTTTCTTCACGTTCAATTAATTTGTCACATTCAGTAGTGACATAAGCAATCATAACTTGCCCATCCATTCCCAACTCTTTAGCAGCCTGCATAGCAGCAGATCGAAATTTTGCCAGGTCTGCCATTTTCTAACAGGCAAATTTATACAATATTTAACTAAACACTTCAATCTATGACTAATTAAACTAAGGACAACCACAAGCACTGAGAGCTCAACCTTATTTATTTTCCACCCAAGAATACCTTGTTAATTTTTATAAATTCCAGAAGTGTACTACTCCCAATATAAGTGTTAGGAGAGGGTTCAAAATCCCGGGACAGGACCCCAATATATGTGGTACGTTGGGATTATATAAATAGTTATAGGGGACTTAGTGTACTGACTGAGATCAGCTGTGAAGGTATCTGTATCTAATGAGTGTGGTGTGTTACAGATGACCTTACTTTGCTACCACATTTAGACCTCAATCAGACTTATTCTGGAATATTGTGATGACTACGTTGAATGTCTAGGGTTATGATAGTGATGAAGTGTAAGTTCACAACAACTAACAGACAGATAAACACTTTAATTAAGATCTACAACACTTTACAACACTATGACAAGCACATACATATAACACTCTAGAAGACTAGCTTAAGTAAGTCAAGTGTTAACTTTTAAATTATGTATTAGTTTCTTTCAATAATAGATATCCTGATCCAACTACAGAGTGAATCAGGAATCACAATCAAATGTAAACACAATGTTTATGTACAAAATTTATACAAAGGATCTTTGTCCTGACATATAATATTATTACAATATGTGTGTAGTGTTGTGATGTAGTATTATGAGATAATACTGGCTTTTGAAGCTAGGTTGGTGTTTGTCATCACGACTTCATGTGTTTGTTACTGGTGGAAATAATATTGAAGGGATCACAGTTTCTTTTTATTTGTACAACAATAACTGTCCCTCTTGATTTAGTATTACAGTCAATTTTAGGGTGGGTTATACAAGGGTGAGCTGCTCTGGCTGACAAAGCCTTAACTCATATGTCGGCGGCAGGAAAACTGTCTCCTCTGCTCTCTTGCTTCTCAGTTATCTTGAAATACACCACTGGTCGATATCTTGGACAAGGAGTCTGCTGCCAGCCCTCTGGATCCAGCAAAACTCAGACCAGGTGCTGCTCTAATACTTCAGCACCACGGTCCCTGAAATAAGAAGGTTGTACCTCCTTCTTCAGAACTAATATATAATATATTTTCACACTGAAGTACAAGACATTACAAACACAGAGTTCAGCGCTGTAGGCCAACTGCTAGCTTCTCATGTGACAATATACACCAGTATTCCTCTCCCTAATGGTTACAACGCCTCTGCAATTCCAGCGTTAATTCCTTCTATACAATAGGATAGGTGTCATGTTACTATTTGGCAATCCCATATATGCCTATGCAGTTATACTCCTCTCTGACAAGCTTTTACATGGTGGAGCAATATCTAGGCTTTGCCTTCTGTTTGCTACTGAACCACACACATACAGACACAATTTATCATTTCATATTCAATTTTCATATAATATATATATATATATATATAGGAAATATGTCTAGCTTACCACAATTCAAGGAAATATACACAAGTAACGTTGACTGGCGATGAATTCTGGCACAATTTTGATCTGCCTTATCCCAGGCTTTTATTAGAAAAATATTAGCTTGATCTCAACGCACTTGCTTCTCACAAAATTTATTTTCAAAACTGGCCCTGAACTGACGCTTCTATTTGACTATATCGAACGTTCTAACCAATGAGACCATGTTTACAAGAGCCTTTGAAAAAATTTTACCCATCCTACACGTAGCCATTAACAACAATAATAGTATTTGCAGTTCGACTAATAAGGTTTCGCCTTACATATTACTACAGCCAATCAAATCGTATCTAACTTGTTGGCCTCATTTCCCCTAAAGCAGTGTTTTTCAAACATGCCATTATGAGCAAATATGATCTTGTGATGTCAGACAACCCCACTATAGTATTTTGGCTATAATTTGTTAATTACTAGACTATTTGCGTAACACATAACATATTCTTTGTCAGCAAGTCCTAAGGCACACAATTATATAAGGTTAATGGGGCTGCAAGAACTGGTAATAGTAGGTGCCTTTATCAAATTACAAAACAACTATGTCACCAGCCTACTGCTATGGAAACACCTGTTAAAGGTAAATTAGGGAATTCAATACCAACAGAAAAAGAACAAATGAAGAGATGGGCCGAGCACTTCATGGAGGTGCTAAACAGACCACCACCAACAGTAACACCTGATTTTAATAATGAAACACTCACAACCACCTTGCCAATAACTTGCGATGAATTCACGCTGGACGAGATCAAACAAGCCGTTAAAAGATTAAAAAATTTTAAAGCTGCTGGAGTTGACGAAATTTCAGGGGAAATGATTAAAGCAGTTAATGACAACAACCTCTTGAGAATTTTAGATATTATAAATGAAGTATGGAGAGAAGAACAACCACCACCACAATGGAAAGACAGTATTATTGTAAAGTTACCGAAGAAAGGTGATCTATCAGACTGTAATAACTGGCGTGGTATATCTCTATTATCAGTACCTGGAAAATTATTATGTTGCATGATGTTAGAAAGACTTAAATTGCATGCTGACGAAAAGATCAGAGAAGAACAAGCGGGTTTCAGGCCGAAACGATCATGTATTGATCAAATATTCACACTAAGAACAATTATAGAAGAATCAGTGGAAAGGCAATCGCCACTTATTATCACCTTCGTCGATTTTCAAAAAGCCTTTGATAGTCTACACCGCCCATCATTGTGGAAGATACTTACAATCTATGGTTTTCCAACAAAATATGTGAATATAATCAAAGCGCTATATGACAATGCAAGATGTTGTGTTAGAACAAATAAAGGGAATACAGAATGGTTTACAGTAGAAACAGGGGTTAAACAAGGCTGTATTATGTCACCACTACTTTTTGGAATAGCTATTGATTGGGTTATGAGAAACTATACCCACAATGAACAATTGGGTATAAAATGGACAAATGGAAAATTCCTGGGGGACCTGGATTTCGCAGATGATGTAGCATTCTTAAGTTCAACACCAAGACAATCCCAAGAAGCAATAAATAATTTGTGTCATCTCTCGGTTAAAATAGGTCTCCAAATAAATGCCTCTAAAACTAAAGCTATGAACTTTTCTAACGAGACCTTTGATATCATCTTTAACGGGGAAAAACTACAGAAAGTTGAAAGTTTCAATTATTTAGGCAGTAAAATGACACAGGATGGTGACACAACAAGAGAAATCCATACTAGAATTGCTTTGGCAGCTAGCGCCTTCAATAGATTATCTAACATTTGGAAATTACGATCATTGAATATACATACCAAGCTTCGTCTGTTTAATTCAAATGTTATCTCAGTGTTAACATACGGCTGTGAGAGTTGGAAAATAACAAAATCATTGGAGAACAAGCTGAATACATTCGAGAACAAATGTCTTAGAAAACTCATGAACATCAGTTGGAAAGAATTCAAGACTAATCGACAAATAAGAGAAGACTCTAGGCAGAAATATGTCTCCGACTATATAAGGAAAAGACGATGGTCATATATCGGTCATGTCCTACGAATGCAAAACAACAGAATACCACTACAGGCGCTCACTTGGGTTCCTGAGGGTAAGAGGAAAAAAGGAAGACCAAAAGAAACACTCAGAAGAACAATAATAAGAGAAGGAAGAACGTTGGGCCTAAATAATGTGCAAGAGCTAAGAGGAGTGGCGTCACAACGAACAACCTGGAGAGCACTGGTTTCTGCCTTATGCGCCGTGTTTGGTGCTTAAAGAATTTATTATTATTAATGGGGCTAAGTGGCTTCGTTCAAAATATGTATTATTCTAGGATAGTCGTGTATTTGTTTTTACCACCCGTTCACTTCTATACCAAGGGATGTCTTCTGTACTGTCAGACTAATGTCAGGAGCTTAGACATAAATCAGTAGAATGTCAGGTTTCCCAATAAGAGCTTAAACCTGTTTTCAAAACCTAACCTCGTATCGTTAGTGTTTTTTATTTACTGTTTATTTGAAAAAATCAGGTCTGCATGCCTTCCGCGTGTGATTGGCGTTCACTTTTTAATCGCGAGACGACGTGGTACAATTGCATGCGTTCCTCCGTGCATCTCTCTCTCTCTCTCTTCTAAGCCCGTTTGTCTTTTAGGTTAACGTAGTGTGTATAATGACATTAATGCTAGTATTATATCTAGGTCATTAAGCAGTGTGCCTATCAAGGTCGTCTAAGAAACACAGTACCAGTTTTATTTTTAGAAACGCGTGTATGATGCTGTAGGCTTTTACTATCGTACGTTACAGTTCATGCAGACAAAGTAGAAAAAGGGGTTTCTTGTTCAGCCATTATGGCGTTCTACAACACAGGCGTACGCTATTGTGAAAGCACTGGTCTTTCACCATTCTTCTTTCTTTTGTATTATTTCGTTCTACTTTACATTTATGTTCTAATTTATATATGTGGATTAGAATTTTTCACCACATTGATTTGGTTTTGTTTAGTTCTAAGGATCATCTTCATTACACACGGACAACTCCATCAGTGCTCCGATCTCCTCACTTAGATCACATGAGGAAGATCTCAGCACAGTGCACGAACTCCGTAGTACCGGCGAGGATCCCAGTGTGTGTATACATGAATCATACATTCTATAAATAATGTTGGGGTTTTCTTAATTTTGTAAATTTTGCCAGGGCAGCGGTGGTATGGCCTATTCATTACGATTTTCAACTGTCGACAGTCACGGGTTGCCTCCCCTTAGCTCTGCAGTAGATGTGCAGCAATTCCCAAAACTCAAGAGTGACTGAGTGGGTCCTCAAAGGTGTCTACCTTTGCACAAGATTACTATTGGCAGAAGCATGCATGCATGCATGCATGCAGTAGGGTATGTTGGAAACAGTTATCATTCTGCAGGCGCGCTGCAGGTGCGTGACTTTTATATAGCAAAAATTCTGCAGGCGCGTGACTTTTATAAGCGCAATCTGCAGGCGCAAGATGGCGGACTTGAGATAACAAGGGGAGGTTATTTGGGACAAGATGGCGGATTTGAGCTAACAAGGGGAGGTTATTTGGGGCAAGATGGCGGACTTGAGATAACAAGAAGAGGTATTTTTAGATAACAAGAAGATGGTGGTTTTTTATATATTGTTGTTATTAGTATAGCCAACTTAGGTAGTGTTAGACAAACAGTTTGAGACTTTTAGATAATAGGAAGACAATAGGAAGATATATATAGTTAGACGCTATGTATACGTTATATTTAGACAAACAGTTATACAAACAGTTATACAAACAGTTATACAACATTTATACAAACAGTTATACGAATAGTTAGACGAACATTGAGACAAACAATTAGACGATATATAGGTAACAAAAACCGTTTTAGTTAATATAGTTTTTATTTTATATTCAATAGTGTTTTTTGTTTTATCAAACAGGAGTATGGTAATATATATAGTATTTTTTACAAAATGTACATTATGCAGTAATTTTTTTTATCAAATGAATATACAATTATATGGTGTATATGGTGACATTATAAAACATTGATATTTTCACATATGAATGTACAATAATACATATATATAGGTAGATGTATGTATATCACAGATTTTTTATACATTATCACAGCTGCAGGGCAGACCTCGAGGGGGATTGTCACATTGTCGTCACATTGTCGTAAGAAATAGAGGTGTTGTGTGTGTGTGTGTTGTATATACCTATAGGTATCTGAAAGAGACAGTTTAAATGTTGAGGGGTGATGTGGTGACGTTGTCGGGGTGTACTTGTCGTTTTATGTAAAAGTAAGACAGGGCGTTGCGGTGTTGTTCATATGTGTAGATGGAGGAATTGTGTGCACGGAACCCGATATTTTTCCCACCCTGTGCTTGTTGTGTGTTGAGGACGTCTAGGAATGTGTGTTTGTCTACTTTGTTGTGGTGTTTGTTGAGTCCTTTGGTGGTGGTTTTGTCGTAGTCACCAAAACAGTGATATGTCTTGCTACAGAGGGAAACCATCCCTCTGCCTTCGTACTCTAATTTAAAAAGGCCCGGTGTCCGCTTGTCGAATAAGGTTTGTTCGCGGCATTTTTGACAAAGGGCGCGCGTTTTACCCTCGGTAGCAACAAAAACGGGTCTATGGTCGGGACATACTTCGGCGGGGAACCACTGGTGGTAGGAGCTATAAAATTCCTGTCGCAAAGCGGGCTTAACAACGTCCGCTAAGTTGTTCGCGCTAAGGGCCAAGTAAAGGCTGTCTGTGTCCGTCTCGCACAACTGAAAGTCTGACCTATCTACAAATTTATCTAAACAGTCGTAGTAAAATTCTAACATGCGTAATTTCGCGTATTGGTAGACGAAAAATCCTATCTGAACGGGGAGGTCCCAACATATAGTCTGTTTAAGTTTCTCTACTTCGAATATGTCGTCCGTCACTAACGTCATTTTCCTAAAGCGGGGTGAGTTTATTTGGTCAGAAGTACCCACGCCCATCGTGTACGAAACATCCACGTGCTTCGCCTTATTGGTTAATGTCTTGCCGTAGGCCGCGTTACCTAGCAGTTTCATGGTCTCGCTGGTAATGGCGTAGGCAGGATCAGTATCACCCTGTCGACGCGCGTTTGAAACAGTGTCCCCAAACCGTTTGAAACACGTCACGGGTGTATACTCAAGCACCTGGTAGATACAGGTGACTTCTAAACCTTTGGTTAGGTACCAGCGAAGCAGAGGTGTCGTCAGGAGAATCTTTTTGCCCACATAACTCCCAATCAACGTCCGTCTGGGGGTAGTCAGGAGTTTATGTTTTTCGGCGTATTCCCGCATGAAAGGTCCAATATCTTCCCTCGTGACGTCGACATTCTTAAAAATGGGCGTCATCTCAGAGAAATGGTCTTTTAAAGAGTCGGGGACATGGATGTCACACTCGACTAGGCCAAACAAGGTCTCGTCCAGCACCGAGGCGAGAATATTTTCTTTTGTCAGGGGGTACCGACATTTTGTGTAAGACGGTTTCTGGTTCGGGAAGGTGGCGTTCAGAAAACGACGGATTGCTGGCTCGGTTTTCTTCAACGCCTGCCACTCGCATTCCCACATTTCGACAACGGTAACGTTGCAATGGCCCCGTAAATAAGAACTTGTGTCCACCGTATCTGCGTACAACTCAGCCAATGGTTTGTTGTTGACTGCGTTAACGTCACGACCGGCGGTTAGTGGGCAGTTAGGGTGGCCGTGGAATAGGCACCCATGGAACTGGTAGGCGGTTCGAGAGTATCTGTCCCAACCGTCTACCCTAACGCATACATCACCCAACGCCTTCTCCCGTCCGTTAAACTGGGTTTTTAAGGTCACTTTTTTTGGTGGGAGACCCAAGCCAAATAATCGCGACACTGCACGGTATATTTGTGGAGTTTGTGGTGCTTGAAACCATCATCCTTGTACCGTCTAACGGGAAAGTCAGTGGGCATTTTCTGCATCAACGCCCACAAATAAAGGGCGTTGGCGTCAAAACCTTTAATGGCTTGAACCGTTTTGCCACCTCTAATGCGGGTTTTGCCTTGCTCGTGGAACCTGTGAAAAATAATTGACGGTCCCCCGACGATGTTTTGGCGCAAGATGTTATGCAAATCGGCCTCCTGCTTCGAGCATAAAGAAAACATGACGTTGGGCGGGAGGGTTTTGAAAAGGTACTTTAACGTGACACCAGGCACGGAGATCGCATCTTTAAACATGTCTACACCTAGGCGCGCGTAAAAACTAACTTGTCGGTCTAACGCTGCCAGGAAGGGGACCACGTCTTTATTGTTGTACCATGTCAGAAAGTCGCGTAACGTGGTCATGTGGTTCTCGGCCCACACCTTCTGGCATTCGGCGTACTCGTCGGCGGAAATGTTAGTGTTTTTAAGTTTGGAAAAAATGCCGAGTGGGGTGGTAACGCGGTTTCGTCTAACTTTGCTAAATCTGTTATGTACTCGTAACAAAAATATCCTTTAGTTTCTTTAACATTGTACGCGGCGAGATATTTGCTATAGCTAAAACCGGGGGCTAGGTAATTGACTATATCTAAAAACTTTAAGTCGCTAGTGGCAATACACATAAAATTATTGTTTCGCTTGACTAAAAATTTGAAGTCTTCCCCCTGAAATACCGGATGAGATACGGTTTGATTACGTTCACGTCGTACTTACCCGAATTGAAACCTAACACCGGTAGCTGCCCCAAATAATCCTCTAATCTAGCAAGGAGCCCGTCTGAATTACCGATCGTTTCTAAAGCCTCGAGTTGGGTGCAAACATCGTCAAAATACGCTCGCAGAATCTCATAAGAGGCCGCGGCAATTTTGAGCAGATGGTTAGCCATCCTATTGACCAAGTCTTGCGGGTCACCCGTTGTGATAAAACACACGGGTTCCTCAAAAACGGGGACGTTAGAAGCCACCGAGCAAGACAGGGGGTCGTGTTTGGCTGTATAGGTAGTGGCATTACCACTGGGCACTACAGTGTTCTCAAAAAAACACTCGTAGTCAAACGCGGCTCTATAAGGGAAGACGAATTTTGTGTCTACGTCTATGCCCTCCTCCTTGATTAAGTCCCAAATGGTCTCTGGAGGATTATACACACCACCTCTAAATGTTTCTCTTCGCTTAGAGCCGGTACAGCGCTTTTCATGGCGCGTCATAAGCCAATACTCCTGCCACAACTTACCGCAATCGGGACACGAAAAAGAGTTACTGGCCCTATCGATATCTGCTATGTACATGAAGTGGTTCTGAAACATTAAAAGACGCAACGTGTCTGGAAAAGTGTCACTACCTCTAAGTGTGGGGGTCAGGTTTTCCTCGTCGTCAAACTCGAAAACGTCAATATTTATGTTGAAACATTTTTCTAATTGGGGCATATCGATTAAACTAACCCCGGGGAAATCGATGAGGGACCTAAGTCCCTGCTGTGTTTGCCACTGTTCGACTAACCGACGCGTGCTTATTCTAACGTTTGTAACGGTACCACCCCTAAAAACGGCTAGACATCTAAAAAAGCAAAAGTTATCACTGTATGGTTTTGAATGTGAATCGTGTTGTAGTGTATGGATGTGGTGATTGTCCATGATGAAAGAGGGAATGTCTTGTATGCAGCAGCCGATGGGAAAGTCATGGATATGGTACAGATAGAACGATGTCGCTGGGATGGCTTCGACAAAGTATTTTGTGTTTGGTCTATTTAACTGTGCTTGTGTGACAATATCGCTATCGTGTAACTGTGAGAGAAAAGCTTTGAAATCTGTAATGTTGTTGACTAAGTGTGGCTGATCTAAGACGACTGTGTTGTTATGGGAAGAATGAAAAAAACGGAGGTCATTTGTTTCTCTGTGCCTCAGGATAATGTGAAAACTGTAGTTTATTTTGAATCTTTTTGTCTGTTGTGTAAATACAGGGAGCAAGAGACTTTCCCAGTCCATATTTTCTGTTGGTCTGTTGAAAAAAGTGAATGTGGATAAATATTTATGTTTATTGGAGTGTGTTTTAATAGCTTGCCAGTTGTCAATGTAGACTTGTCGTATGTCAGCCTGTAAGTCTTCTAAAGAGTCTTCTTCTGACGACAAGCGGGGTTTTTTATATGGGTTTGGGTGCTGGTCATGGGGCGTTTCTTGGTCTGGCCTGTTTTTGGTGGGTGGGATGGGATGGGGCTTGAAGTTGTTGTTGTGCTCATTGCTGGTGTGGTGCCTGCTGCAGCAGGTGATGTCTTTGTGCTCGTTGATGGTGTGGTGGTCCCTGTTGGTGATATCTCTTGGTGCGTTGAGGCTGATGATAAGTCTGTGGTGGCACCTGCAGGTAATGTTTGTGGGTGTGCCGAGCTTGAGTCTGTTGTTGGTGTGGGGAATGTTTCGGCTCCTGGTGGGGCACCTGATGTTGGTGTGGGGACAGTCTGGTGTTGGTGGTTTCTGTGGGCCCGTAAACTGCTGCGTCGGGTGAATTGTTTCCCACAAATGTCACAGCTAAAACCAGGCATTGAGTGGACTGTCTTTATGTGCTGTGTTAAATTGTCAGAGCGGGTAAATGTTTTGTTGCAGCGGGGACACGTCAGACTGTGCCCCGGTGCAGTGGTGGTCCCCGCTGAGGGGTTTGTAGCGGACGCCGTTGCAGTGGTGGTCCCCACTGGGACGTTTGTAGCGGACGCCGTTGCAGTGGTGGTTCCCACTGATTTGTCTATAGCGCCCGCCGGTGCAGTGGTGGTCCCCAGTGGGACGTTTATAGCGGCCCCCGGTGCAATGGCTTCCGCTGTGGAGGATCTCGGGGCCGCTGGGCCATGAAAGACCTCAATATGTTGTTGGAGTGCATCACGACTTGTGAATATTTGAGGACACACACGACAGGGATGATTCTTGTCTGCATGAACTGTCCGCATATGTCTCGCGATATCGCGAGCTCGAGTAAAAGATTTGCTGCATTGTCCACAAACATTTTGGATTGCTGACATTTCTGTGAAATAGAAACGAAAACACGTTACTCACACATAAAATTAAATACAAAGAAAGAGAGAAAGAAAGAGAAAGACAGAGAAAGATAGAAAGAAAGAAAAAAAGAAAGAAAGAAAGAAAGAAAGATAGAAAGAAAGAGCGAGAGAGTGAGACAATGAGAAAGAGAATAAAATACATATATGTAACAATCAGTTAAATAGAGAGAGAGAGTGAGACAGAGACAGAGAGAAGAGAGAAAAAGAGAGACAGAAAAAAAGAGAGACAGAGAGAAGAGAGAGAGAGAGAGAGAGAAGAGAGAGGAGAGAGAGAGAGAATAAAACACAGTGTTATTTCTTATTCTAGGTGAAAAAAATTACCCCGCGCACGCGCTGTGGCAAAGATATCGATTTAAAACCACGCGCTCACGATACAAGTGATGCCCTATCGTTTAAAATTTGTGTTATAACAAGATCTTGTGTAGTTCAGTACTGTTAAAAAATATGGTATTCTTTATTTTATTTCTTTATTATGTGGGAAAAAAATATTCATCACGCTCGAGTTTAGTTTGTAGTATTGCACCATCAGTTGAAATCCAGGTTGAGTAATCTCACATAAATGACCAACTTGTCTAACAACAGGTGGGGAGAAACACGGATAAGTTTAAATAGAAATAATTATTTTAACACCCTAACACAACACACGCAAAAACAAGCAACTAAAACTTATAGATTCTCTAAATAGAAATAATTTAACATCTTAACACAGAGTACCGAATACGCACTCAACTAAAACTTATATATTCTCTAAATAGAAATAATTTAACATCCTAACACAGAGTACCGAATACAAACAAACAACTTTTTATAATTTTATTAATTATTTTAACATCTTAACACACGAAAAAACAGATATTTTTAAAGATATTTATGTTATCCTAACGAAAATTAGTTGTCTTTTTTGTTTTGTTTTGTAACTAAGAAGTAAATTTAACAAAGAAATAAAACGGGCACATGTCTTTTAAATTCTATATAACGTGTAAAATATTTAACAAACGAATACGTACTATGACAAAACAATTGGTTATTTCTTTCAGAGTTGTGTTCGCTTCGGTTTCTCATAAATTAATGATATGTCTGAAACAATGCGTTCCATTATATCCCAAAAAGTGTGCTTGTTTCAGAGTTGAACGACCTTACTGTTTACACAACGATTTACGTCCACTGTAGAGTGTAATTAGCACGTACCGAACACTCACCAATGTTTAATTACTGTGCAGGTGTTCTGAAACAGCCTGTTTCACCTGGTAATATAATACTTATACAAACAGTCCTGTCGGTCATTCGTCGTTCGGTTGGCACGGCTCATTATCGATCATATCAAAAAACCCCTAGGAATTGTTTACACAGACACAGCTGTTTATATACCCCCGTGGAGTTTCTACATTACCAAACTTTATTTGTGACACGTACCAAGATAAAATTAGCGACCTGTATTTGCAATACACGCAGATGTCTTGTTGACGGAAGGGAACAGAATGTTACGAATGTTTATAAAAAAATAGAGTTTTGAAATAAATTGAGACACATTTCTTCTTATCTAAAACATATATTAAAAGAGAAAGAGAGAAAGGCATTTGATACATTTTAAAACGGTTTAGTTGAATATTTAAACAAAAATATATCCAGAACTTAATAAGATACAAATGATAGCTTAAAAAGCAAGCTTTAAAATATCTGATAACTAAAAAAGAAATGTACCAAACAAAGAGAGAGAGAGAGAGAGTGAGAGAGAGAGAGAGAGAGAGAGAGAGAGAGAGAAAGACAGAGAGAAAGACAGAGAGAAAGACAGAGAGCGATAGAGAGAGAGACAGAGAGAGAGCGACAGAGAGAGAGAGAGCGATAGAGAGAGAGACAGAGAGAGAGACAGAGAGAGAGAGAAAGACAGAGAGCGATAGAGAGAGAGAGAGACAGAGAGAGAGAGACAGAGAGAGAGAAAGACAGAGAGCGATAGAGAGCGATAGAGACAGAGAGAGAGAGAGAAAGACAGAGAGCGATAGAGAGCGATAGAGACAGAGAGAGAGAGAGAGAGAGAGAGAGAGAGAGAGAGAGAGAGAGAGAGAGAGAGAGAGAGAGAGAGAGAGAGAGAGAGAGAGAGAGAGAGAGAGAGAGAGAGAGAGAGAGACAGAGACAGAGACAGAGACAGAGACAGAGAGAGAGACAGAGAGAGCGATAGAGAGACAGAGCTAGAGACAGAGAGACAGAGAGAGAAAGACACACAGAGAGAGCGAGAGAGAGAGCGAGAGAGAGAGCGATAGAGAGAGAAAGAGAGAGAGACACAGAGAGATAGAGAGAGAGAGAGACAGAGAGAGAAAGACAGAGAGAGAGAGACATTTTTAGACTAAAACATATGTATATTAAAAGATGATATATAAGAAAACAAAAAAGAGATATTTATGCTAACTTTTAACACACGAATTTGTTTAAAAGTGTATGTTTTAAATTCCAGTGATTCTCAAATTCTTGATCAGTGGTTCTTACATTTTTTATTTTATTCTCACAATGTTTTACACTTCCCAAATTCTTGATCAGTGGTTCTTACATTTTTTTATTTTATTCTCACAATGTTTTACACTTCCCAAATTCTTGATCAGTGGTTCTTACATTTTTTTATTTTATTCTCACAATGTTTGATTCTCACGTTACTCCAAAGGTTCTCACAATGTTTGATTCTCACGTTACTCCAAAGGTTCTCACAATGTTTTATTCTCACGTTACTCCAAAGGTTCTCACAATGTTTGATTGTTACATTTTTTTATTCTCACAATGTTTGATTCTCACGTTACTCCAAAGGTTCTCAAATTCTTGATTCTCAATACATGTCGGTATCAGTGATTCTCAAATTCTTGAACAGTAATTGTCACATTTTTTGTTCTCACAATGTGTAGGGTTTTTGATATAAAATCACTGGTTGTAAGTGAAAGTTATCATTATTAAATATGGACACGAGGTTTGTACATCCTTTTACAGCGTTAATCTCAGGCCCTAGTTCTTGTGGAAAGACTGTTTTTGTCCAGCGTTTCCTAACACATATCAAGGATATGGTCACAGTGGTACCCGATGAAATTATTTGGTGTTACGGGGAATGGCAACCTTTATACAATTCCATGACTGGAGTTCAGTTTATTGAAGGACTGCCCGATATTGAGCAGTGGACAGGTGATAAGAGACGGTTGGTAATTATCGATGACCTCATGAACGAAACAGATGAACGTGTAACTAGTTTATTTACAAAAAAGTCTCATCATAAAAATATAAGCGTATTTTATCTGGTGCAAAATTTATTTGGCAAGAACAAAGAACACAGAACCATTAGTTTGAATTCTCATTACATTGTGCTTTTCAAAAATCCACGCGATGGATCGCAGATTGTTAATCTAGCCAAACAGATGTACCCAGGTCGGACTGCCTATGTGCAGGATAGTTTTAAGGAGGCAACATCAGTTCCACACGGCTATTTGCTAATCGACCTCCGTCAAGATACACCAGATAATCTAAGGCTTCGTTCAAGCATCTTCCCAGAGGAGCAACATATTGTTTACGTACCCAAGTAAAATGGGAGAAAAAGTAAAAAAACATGCTGATATGTTAAAATTTCTAGGTACAGCCAAACCACCAGTCATCAAGGCTGTTATGAAAACAGCATCACCCGAGCTGGTAGGAACACTCTGTGAATGTTGTCACAACGTATTAAAAGGTAACGTTACACTAACTCCCAATCAGAAGAGACGTATGCATCGTTACAAAAACATCCTGCGAACCCTTACCAAGAGGACATTATCGCTCAAAAGACGAAAACAATTTTTACAATCTGGAGGTTTCTTATCTGCTCTGCTTGGACCAATACTATCTGTACTAAAAGGTTTTTTGTAAAATGGCTAAGAAAATGATTTTGATGGATCCTCGTTTGTTAGAAAAACCTTATAGACCACCCGATGCTCTAAGAGATAACTTGGGAGAATTGGACACTCAAATGCAACTAGTCTTGGATCGACAAGATTTACCACTCGGTGACAAGGCTAGACTTTATCAACAAACATTACAGCGTTATTTGACTCGACTAGAACAGTACAGACACGTACCTCTAGGTCTCGTGGATATTAAACAACCACCACATACCAGCGAACAACCCACTGTACTTAAAGAGGAGGTCGTCGACAAAACACCTCAGTCACCACCCGTCACACCCACTAATCGAAAAAAGGTGGCTAGTAAAGTGCGAGAAACATCGTCGTATTCGCTCAGAAGAAGGAAAAAGACCCAAAGTGGGAACCATGGCCAAAGAAGTGATTTTAAAACGACATTACTACGACCCAAAACGAGCCGGAGCTTATGGCGGAATCGCCCCCTTACAACGTGCAACCAAACTTAGTCGTAAGAAAATTGAAGAGTGGTTAGGTCATCAAGACACCTACACCCTACACAAGCCGGTGCGCAGAAAATTTAAACGACGTACGACCATTGCAGGTGGTATCGACCAACAGTTCCAGGCTGATTTAATTGACTTGCGTGGTTTAAAAAGATTCAACGATGGGTTTTCCTATCTAGTAACGTGTATCGATGTGTTTAGTAAATTTGCTTGGGCTGTTCCTCTGAAAAACAAGACTGGGACAGCTTTAGTAGCAGCGGTAAAGACAATTTTTAACAGTCGCAAACCGATAAATTTTCAAACAGACAAAGGCAGTGAGTTTGTCAACAAAACATTCTTAAAGTTTCTTAAAAACGAAAAGGTCCATTTCTTCACTACGGAGAATGAAGACACCAAAGCAGCTATCGTCGAACGGTTTAATCGAACCCTCAAAGAAAAAACGTGGCGTTACTTTACTAAAACTAACAGTCTTCGCTACGTCGACGTGATACAACAACTGGTCCATAACTACAACAATTCGTATCATCAGAGTATTAAAATGGCACCGGTGGAAGTTACCCCGAACAATCAAGAAGAAGTGTGGCGTACTTTGTATTCGACCCCTGATGTCGTCGGTAGAAAAGTCTATTTTAAACCTGGTGATCGCGTGCGGATCGCCCAAGCCAGACAAAATTTTAAAAAGGGTTATACGCCGGCGTGGACAGAAGAGTTGTTTACGATCAGCCGACTAAACCAAACAAGACCGGTTACGTACGTCCTTAAAGATGATTCGGGTGAGGAATTGAAAGGTTCTTTTTACCAAGAAGAGCTGCAACGAGTCGGCGACAAGATAGTTTATCGAATCGAGTCCATTTTGGAGGAACGCCGCGATGGCAGGGGTGTAAAAGAATATTTAGTCAAATGGTTCGGTTATAACTCGTCATTCAACAGCTGGATTTCGTCCAAACAGCTAGCGAGATATCGAGACTGATGGATATTGAAGAAGACGTGAGCACCCCAGTTTTGAGGCCACCCCCTCCCAAGACCGCGAGAACCTCGTTCTGGCCTTTTTTGGGAAACTAGTTCCGCGACTAGAGATCGTTTTCCTCTGTCAGATGATCGTTATATATGTCGTCATCGGTGTCTCATTATTCAATCTGAGTCGGAGCAACGCAGAGGGACCAGACGGCAAGTTTTGGATCGCTTTAATGAGCAGTTGTCTGGGTTACATGTTACCTAACCCCAAGATAGGATGAGTTTTTTACGTGACTTTACCCAGCAATGCCTCGATGAAAATATACCCAAACAATAACGCCGGTCACTTTTTCGTCAAATTACCACAGACTATAGACTTGACTTCACGTTACGAGGTTGGTTTGGTTGAGATTCAATTTCCCAAAAGTTATTTTAACGTGCTAGAGGATGATGTATGGATACATTACTTTCCCAACAAAGAAGATGAGTCTATACTACTCACGTTACCCGCTGGTCTATACACGTCACCCGACACGCTGATCGACGAGTTGAATCGTTTGCTTTTAGCCACGGATGTGGATGAAAAAGCCCGAGTTAGATTCCATTTTAACAATAATAAGGCCACCTTGAATCTGTATGATCCGGAGGTTGAAGTTAGAATTAGCGAGACGTTGAAACACATGTTAGGTTTTCCTGCCTCGCTCGCCACAGACATTGACCCAATACTACGAGGTGAGACTGAAGTGCAAATGGATAGCGACATGAAAAATGTATACGTGTAACTGTGATCTCGTAGCGGCGAGACCGGTTGGAGATGCCTCTGTCCCTTTGTTACGGATTGTGCCTATTTTGGATAGGACTAATGCTTCTGTTTTCAGGATTTACGACAAACCCCACTACGTACCCCTGAGCCGTTTTTCGTTTGACGCGGTGGAAATCCTTTTAACTAACGATCAGGGTAAGACTATCCCATTCACTAGCGGAGCTTCGGTGTTGACACTACACTTCCGAACTCACAGACGGTTTGATTTTGACTAGAAACATAATGGTGAGACACGTACCCATCCGACGAAACCCCAAGATGTATGAGGAGTTTTACTGCAACCAAGCTGGCCACGGGATGCCAGTGTTTATCGGAGGCAGAAGTCAAAGAGGACATGGTTTGGGTAGTTTTTTCGGCGGGCTCGGTCGTATGGTTCTCCCGTGGTTAAAAACTGGAGGCAAAGCTTTACTCAGAGAAGGGCTTGGGACCGGTCTACAGGTCGCGAGCGATGCGTTAGCCGGCAGAAATGTTGGCGAGGCATTTCGCGAACGAGCGAAAGAATCTGGTCAACGTTTATTACAGGGAGCGGTTGAACACCTCACCACTAACCAATCGGGCAGCGGACTTAGAAGGAAAAGAAAAACGAGAGCTGCCCCACCTGGCGAGCCGAAACGCATAAAACGCCGTAACCGAGCTCGGCCTTCTCATTCTCACCAGAAGAAGCGAAGGTACTCTGATATATTTGAATGATGGCGCTTATTCACCCCAGCTCGTGCGAGTGTCTTCACAGTGGTCTAGATTTGTTTAGCGTACCACCAACGCAGACAGCCGTAGAAGAGGGACAATTTGTGGAGATACATCCGTTGGCCGCCTTAGCCCCCGGAGCCCCGGTGGAATTTGTAATTTCGGGAAACGGTGAAGAATATCTAGATTTGTTTAATACTTTTCTACACGTGCGCGCCAAAGTTACGTTAGCTAATGGCGGCGCATTACCCGCTGACGCAGAGGTGGCCCCGATCAACTATTACCTGCACAGTTTATTCTCCCAAGTCGACGTTTCACTGAACGATACGCTGATTACACCCAGCGAGAACACCTACCCTTATAGAGCTTACATCGAAGCCACGTTGAATTACGGGGAGGAACCCAAACGAGGCCATCTGACATCGGCTCTGTTTTACAAAGACACGCCAAATTTTATTACGGACACAATTGGTGACAATAACAACGGTTTAAGACTGTGTCGACATATAGCGGCTGGTTCTCAGGAGATTGATATGATGGGTCGTTTACATTCAGATATCTTTGCTCAAGATCGTTACCTGTTAAATGGTGTGACAGTTAAAGTAAAACTCACCCCGTCTAAAGATGCCTTCAACGTGCTGGGACACGACCCTACCGCTGGATATAAATCTATTATAACTTATGCGGCCTTGGTTGTCCGGAAAGCTAAATTAAATCCCGCCGTCTCTCTAGCCCACGAGAAAGCCTTGGTGCGAGGTAATGCCAAGTACCCCTTGAAACGAGTTGTGCTAAAAACTTTCTCTATCCCTAGAGGTATGCTATCGCACATGCAGGATAATCTGTTTCTCAGTCAAACACCTACACGGATCGTGATTGGACTAGTCACTTCGTCCGCTTTTAACGGGTCGTACACGGCTAATCCGTTCAATTTCGCTACCTTTGGTCTGATATATTTGAACGTCAGCGCGGATGGGAGAACCGTCAGTGGCAAGCCTTTGTCCATGGATTATGAGCACAACCAGTACGTGAGAGCCTTCTTCGGGACGAATCTAGCTATGGGCCTGGTTGGTAAAGACGCCGGCAACGATCTCGAGTATAGACATTTTAAGAACGGTTACGCCTTATACGCCTTTGACCTCACCCCCAGTCTACTAGACGGTGACCAGTTTGAGATGGCCAAGTCGGGTCCAGTCTCAGTAGAACTTAAATTCGCCGAGGTCACACCCGAACCATTACAGGTTCTCGTCTACGCCGAGCAAGACTCGATCTTGGAGATCTCGAAATCGCGCCATGTTTTGACAGACTACACCACTTAAACAATGAACACAGACGAGATACGCACCATCCTCCTGTCAGACATATTTGTTAAACGAACTGGGCTCGTTAAAGTGTTAGCTCGTGACCAATTACCTCTACGCATCGATCCGACCAAGACGGCTGCTTTCGTCATCAACACTGATCCTAGCTATCGCCCCGGTGACCACTGGGTCGCCCTATATTATAATGGACTTGGTACTTTTGAATATTTTGATTCTTTTGGCCTACCACCTACACACTCGGACTTGATTAATTTTATAGCCAGAAACTCTACTCGACCTGTTAACTACAACGCCAGACATTTACAAGATGTAGTCACCAACGTTTTGCGGGCTCTACGCCATTTATTTCATCTTGATCAAAACACGAGGTGGTACTATGCAGCGGGTCCTACTACCATTTTCGGCTAGACAACACGCCAACGATCGATTAATTACACGCTTAGTCAGACCCTGGCTAGTGAAACTCAACCCCACTTTGATAAACAAGAGACGAAATCAATAGACAGGTGTATTTTTTCCCTCACGACAATACGGCCATGTGTCGTTGTTCCCACGCAATACATCGACGAATCACGTCCTGCCTAACACACGCTCGATGTTCGACGAATCAAATCCTAGCTAGGGCACGCCTAAAAAAACCAGATTATACGATATAAACACTTGGAAGACACTTTATTAACGCATTAGATACAGCTCGTTGAAAATGACTGCTCCCACCAACTGGTCTACATCAAGAGAAGTGATGAAATGCTTAAGCCTTTGGCTAGTGGTCTGAAGGCTGCGTCACTAAGTGTTTACCGAGGCCAACCTTTACTACACGTGCGAAGATATTTTGGTGAATCCTACCTCAAATTTCCTACCAAACACGGCATTACGTTAACTCGACCCGAGTTTGAACATTTCTTAACGTTACAGAGCGAAATACTCGCCGAATTTGACCGATTACAACCACCAAGCACGGATACCTATCCTACTAACACTACCACGTTTGATCAGTACATCAATTCCAGCTGTTACCAACCAATAGAACCGAGTTGGTTTCCTACCACAGACCTGGCCGATGTCCTACCCTCGAAGAAGCCTTCCACTAACCTGTTTGACGAAATCATGAAGTCTAGCTGTCCAGTATCCCCAGACCCTAGTTGGTTTCCTACCACAGACCTACCCGATGTCCCTAATCTACCACAGAAGAAGAAGAAACCTACCAAGCGGTTGAGAGTTGTCCTTTAGTATTTGAAAAAATAAAAACTATATTAACTAAAACGCTTTTTTGTTACCTATATATCGTCTAATTGTTTGTCTAAATGTTCGTCTAAATGTTCGTCTAACTGTTTGTATAACTGTTTGTATAACTGTTGTAAAATATGTATGTCTCAATATGTGTCTATATCTAACGTATACATATTGTCTAAATATATATTTTCCTATTATCTAAAAGTCTAAATGTTGTTTGTCTAACACTACCTAAGTTGGCTATACTAATAACAACAATATATAAAAAACCACCATCTTCTTGTTATCTAAAAATACCTCTTCTTGTTATCTCAAGTCCGCCATCTTGCCCCAAATAACCTCCCCTTGTTAGCTCAAATCCGCCATCTTGCCTCAAATAACCTCCCCTTGTTATCTCAAGTCCGCCATCTTGCACCTGCAGATTGCGCTTATATAAAAGTCACGCGCCTGCAGAATTTTTGCTATATAAAAGTCACGCGCCTGCAGCGCGCCTGCAGAATGATAACTGTTTCCAACATACCCTACTACTAACGGGCTGATCACCCGTTTGCCAGTCACTTCGATTACGGAAACAACAGCAAATGGATTGATTTGCCGTTGCCCTAAAGACGCCAATAGGCGTGATGGGAAACAATGGCAAAGAAAACCTATCTGCTGTTGCCCTAAGACGCCACTAGGCGTAATGGCCACTGACTGCTTTGACGGTCGGTGGCTAAGGACGGAAGAAGAAGAAGAGAAGACTATTGGCAGAGTTGTAGATAGAAGGATAATGATGCTTCTACCTCCAAGGAGTATGCACAAGATATTCAGAAAAGCGAGAACAATGCTGCATTGCCTGAGCACGTTAACTCTAGTATCTGCCTTCAACTTTTGTGAAGGATTATGAAATATAATTTTAGCTCGTACAAGCCCCCAGCTGAGTTAATTAAGCGAATTTCCTCTTATTATTATATAGCTCTGCTTACGCGTATTTAAGAAATTGTCAGAGACATACGGATGTAGTACATTCAAAATGATTAAATCAACTTTAGATTTGTCTTTATACAAGTAACAAATTTAGTAATCAATTATGTTTTAGCAGTTTTAAAAAAATGAATAATTATTTAACAAAAAATGCTCATCATCAATGATGTGATGGAGGTTTGTGTAAGAGATCATTTGGCAGCTTTTACGTTTCTACTTAGCTACCAATGTCTGTTCTGCTCCGGCTGATGGTTGGGTCTTTGCAGATGAAGGACTGCATCACCGACGTCCCTGTCAATGTTGTAGGGCGCAGCACGTTCCCAGAAGCTTCAAGGAGTGTCTACGAAGTTGGTCCCGCGGCTCTAAGACCCGTCTGATGATGGTGTCTAGTTTCGACTTCAGGCCACTTATACCCTCACTTGTTTCAGAGATAGTACCCTCAACTGATACCACCAAGCCAATCTTTCGGCATACAGACTGCTGGCTCAGAGAAATTGTTTAAGTCAGCTTGACGATGCCTCTTACATGTGGTCTATGGTGTTGTTATTTTAGCAATAAGTTTCCACTTTTGACTTGGTGTTATAGTTTCTTCAGATTCCGGTTTTCAATGTTAAAACGGTAGCGTTTTCCTGGACTGTAAGTCATCAATATACTCCAACAAGGTCCGGTCTGGTACTATTCTTAACTCTGGCAAGGTGTGGTTGTCTTCTTGACGCGAGGTGAATTTTCAGTGTTTTCAGCCGACGAACGTGTCAGGTTATATTGCCCCATTCGTTCCTGGCACATGTTGTTTACTATTAGACCAGGCCCCAATCAGAAATGTGGTTATTCCTACATGTCGAATACCGGCCAATAGTTTCAAAACCTGTCTGTTTTGGTGGGGTAATTCAAAATATTTCTACTAGGAAATTTCTGTATATTAATGCAAAGGTAATGTCTTACAAAGATGGAAGTAAGATTTCCGTACTATTCTCGCCAATATTTACATACAACTTCTTACATCTGCCCGGAAATATTACAACATTCCGCTGTCAAGTGCGTGTCTGTAATCTGTCCACAGACGGATAATTTATCGCCCGGCACCCCTTAGGTAAACCCAGCGCTCGGATCTGACCGGCCCATCTAGGTTTTTACCGGTGCCTAATCTTAGTAAAGCCGAGAAGCTTAAAGCAAACATTACGAATTATCAGAGAAGGGAGTGTAAAATGACTTCTAAATACCAAATATCTGCATGATAGCAGAGAAAGAAAAGGACCGACCACGGAAATGGCACGTAATAAGTACTCACAACAAATGTAACTGACTACTGCAGGAGAGGAGAAGAGATCGACCCAATATTTATGTGATACCGAAGGATTTTTAACGTGCGCAACTTGCACACGGGATCTCCTATTTGTTCACTCTTATCCGAGAAGGTTAGGCATCCGATCTCCCTACGCATGAGATCAAGAAATAGTAAAGATACGTTTGTGCAAGTATTTTTCCGACCCTTTTTTCTCTCACTCATTGAAAAGGACGCGGACAAAACCCACGCAGAAAAGAGGGAACAGGCCGACAGGGCCTACTAAATTAGATTGAAGGAATTCAAAATTGAAGGTAGGAGAGTTTAATCTAGTTCCAGCGCTAGTGGGTCGGGGAGTTCTCAAGGTAGTGATGGGGAAAACATCTCTAACGCGGCAGTTCCGAGTGCTGCCTCTTTTCAGTTAGATGTCTACTCCGAGACTTCGGAGGAAATAGACATCTATCTCGCTAGGTTTTAATATTTAGCTGCCACCTATGGCTTAAATAGAGAGAGATACGAGGTGTGTTCAAATGAAACCCGTCCCAGTGGCTTTATAACAAATATATGTAATGTACATCAGCAGGAGTAGTAGAATTAAATACAACAATTGTTATGAAGCAAGTACCCACTGGGGTTCTTTAGAAATAGTCACCATAGGCATTCAGACACTCATCCCACTGCTTGGGTAGACGGCGGATGCCGTCCGAGAAAAATGACTTTGGTTGGTTATTGAACCATTTGGTCACCGAGGCCCTGACGTCTGCATCGGAGTCGAATCGTTGTCCTTTAGAGATTTTTTTAAGGGTCCGAACAAATGAAAGTCACATGGTGACAGATCGGGGCTGTAGGCTGGGTGTGGCAGAACTTCCCACCTTTTCCTTGCTAACGCTTCCTGCTTAATGTTCGCAACATGTGGACGAGCATTGTCGTGCAACAGAATCACACCACGCAAAAGCATGCCGGGTCGTTTATTCTTGATGGCTGTATGCAGGTTGTCTAGTATGTCTTTGCAGCTGATGACATTGATGTTCACGCCAGGCTCTTTAAAGTCTACCAATAGGAGCCCTTCATGGTCAAAAAATGCGGTCAGCATAACCTTACCGGCGGAAATCTGTGACTTGAATTTTTTGGGTTTTGGTGATCCGGGATGTTTCCATTGAATGCTCGCTGATTTGCTGCACGGCTCAAAGTGGTGGCACCACGACTCATCGCCTGCCACTATGCGCAACAGAAATGCATCACCCTCCTCTTCGTAACGCAGCAGGTGGTTCAAGCTCCACCCCATGCTTTCTTCCTTATGGTGATCGGTCAGCATTCGTGGAACCCATTGTGAACACACCTTTCGATACTTCAGTTTCTTCCTAACCACCATTTGAACTGTCCCAAGAGACACAGTGAATTCCTCTGCTAGCGAACGTAAGCTCCGACGACGGTCCACCCGTATTGCTGCATCAATCTCGGCGATGGCTTCTTCTGTTGCAACAATATGCACCTGACCTGGCCGCGGAAGATCTTTCGTTAACTGACGTCCTTCTCGAAACATTCGTGCCCAGTATTTCATTGTAGTCTTAGACACACTTTTGTCACCATACACTGCTTTCATTCGGCGATGAATGTCGACTGGTCGACATCCTTCGACTGTTAGGAACTGAATCACCGCTCGCTGATCGACCTTGGACGGATTCCGTATCACACCGGCCATTATTTTAACGGTCTGCAGCACAACCAATGAATACTAGGAGAATGAACACTTACACACTTGTACATTCGTATGTGCTTATTACGTCAGATGTGACGTCATCATGCTCCTCCTAAGAATGTCCACTTGGCGCAGCACGGTCGGGTTTCATTTGAACACGCCTCGTACAACATGAAGTTGTCTCAGAGCCTTAGAGAACCTGCGTACGATGCCTTCCTCAAAAGAAGACAACAATTATGATTTGTTGAAGACAGCCTTTCTTCAACCTTTTCAGTTGAACACACAAACGTTTCAAAGCAAGTTCCGGGAAGCCAACAGGCAAAAAGACGAATCGTATAAGCAGTTTGCTACACGTCTGAATTTGTACTTGGAGAAGCGGGGATCTCTCAGCGCCTTCGACGAATCGTACGAAGGATTTCAAGAGATGACTATCATGGAGAAATTCAAGGACTCGTTCACCCCTGACATGAGAAGGTTCCTGACGGTGCACGAGGCCTAAACTCTTGATCATGTGGTACTATTTGCTGATCGGTACCAGAGCGCCTAGTCGGAAGTGAACCCGTCTAAAAGGCAACCAAATGATAGTCACCCCAAACGAGAGGAGCGCCCCTTCACTGACTCCAAGAGTACGACCAACACTTCATACAAAACGGCCCAACAAAAACAACAACAACCACAGGATCACCACAAGCAGAAACAGAGCAATTCAGCCCAGGGAACTGGAAGGCGATGGTGCAAAGTGTACAAAAATGACAACACATTTCACATAGGATTGTAAGAGGCCTAAAACAGGCCCTTATAATGTCGTTTGCCTGCTGACGAATTTGACAGGGAACCATGGCTTCCAGGTACGCAACCAAAACCCCAGTCACCCCCTCCCCCCACCCTCATTGGTGAGCAAGAAACTGTTGGTGCCCACAGAGTACTTTGTTTATATGATTCGGGCTTAGAGTTCTCAGCTCTATTTTCCCCATCTTTTGTAAAACTGTAGAAATACAGGGGCCCCGGAAGAGCATATAGCCTATAATTCTTCCAGTTGCGAAGATTGATGTCACAGGATATGTCCAAGTGGCCCCTGAACTCTCATCTCTAGCCAGCCAGAACATATCGGAGCTGAAGAAGGCACAAAGGGGTGATAAATCCCTAAAGCCTTGCTTTTCTAAGCTGTATAGTAATTACTCCCATACTCCTCAGGGAGCATTTTACAGGGATAAAGGTTTGGTTTACAGACGAATAGGGAACAAGAGACAATTAGTTACCCCACTCCCATATCGCACCAGCCTAATGCAAGAAATACATTCGACTCTGCTCCATCCTAATGCAGGATTGCGTGCCCAGGAAAAAAAGGTCTCATTGAATTACTTCTGGCCAGGTATGCAACAGAAAATTCAACAGTTTGTGAGAGATTGCTCTGTTCGTCATAATCCTTACAACCAGAATGGTGAAAACCATGAAACTACCAAGAAAGAGTTTGAGCAGAGCATCCTGTCGCAAAATTGGTTTCAAGTCATTGCAAATGAGTTCAGTTAGATTTATAAACCCATCTACGATCGAGTGACCGCTTTCAAAATGGCGGCGTATCAGCGAAATGTGTATCGGACAGAGGAAATCGCCAACGATAAATAACAACGAAGGGTATCCGTATGAAAAGGATTTTACATTTCAGTACAGGGAAGGATGGTGTATAACTGCATATAAGATGGAACGGTAGGAAGTTCTCATTTACGGAGATATATGCGTATTTCGGCTGCCCACAGTTACGCTAAAGGCATGTAAACCCACTTCTGTTCTAAATATTAAAATCAACAAATAACAGTTTGGGAATTTACATGGATAGGAAGATAGAGTTTTATCAGCTGTATAAAACTAGATAAGATGGAACAATATGGATATTATATATGCCGAGAATGATAAAGGCAAAATTTCAGTCGACGCACAGATCTGCCGAAATCACTGTTCGGGAAGGATTTTTCAGGTTAGGTTTAGGCTGTGACGTCGGTACTCTCCGATACGTCCGCGCTTTCCGTATATAAGTAGCGGATCGGTAAACTGAGAGAGATACACAACGAAAGAGGTTTGAGCCAGACTGGAGACAGAGTTTCGCCACTATCCATGAATTGTGAGCGGATCGCCAGAAACATTTTTAAGTCCAGTATCTGGAGTCTGAGGGTAAGCGAATTTACGATAGCTATCCTGTATAATAATTTCTTTTATTTTGTATTACAGGTTCATTTAGAATTCACAAAATATGCCTGTATAATATTCATTGATATAACGTATTATTATTTTAATATGATTTATTCATGTGCTTAGTGGAAGATGGTTGCTTGTACAAAAAACGTATCAAAACTAGCCCCACAGCCAAATAGAAAATATTTATTATATTTAATGCTGTATCTCGTCGATATTAAATGCATTATCGCTTACGAAGATAAAGGCAGTCCCATGACCAGAGATTGTCGTAGGGAAATAAATTGTTAGAAGCTTCAGCATGGAAGATACCGCTTTTACGAGGTTAGGTGACTAGTCCCCTTCCTCGCTGCCTTTGCCTTCCCTAGTTCGAGCGCACAACTTCGTACCCATTTACAGCTGGTAAACTGGAGTGTTCTACAGCCAGTTTCAGTAGAAAGCAACCTGATCACGTGGTCACTCACTCTATTTATTTTATGTATTAATTTTGGGTAGTTCTAAGATAGCATTAGATTTGAATTTGTACTTGATATGATTTGGAAGGATCAAGTTATAGAATATGAAGGGATGTATAGGAGCGGATTAAACCAGATGATGTTTATTACTGATATGTTAATATTAATTCTGTATCATTGAAATGATGTTACTTGCTATGACTGTATAACTCTGACACCTGATGACTGACTTGTCTGACTTATGTGCTAGTCAATTATACTTAATTGAAATGTTAATATTAATGCTATATCACTGAAATGATGTCCTTACTTACTATGATTGTATAACGGTGACATCTGATGACTGACTGGTCTGACATCTGTGCTAGTCAGCTACAAGTCTAGCCAGATACTAGCCAAGGCTGATATGTTGCAGGTTCCATGAAATAACTCAAACCAGACTGTCCAGTATCAGAAGCCGGTGCAGTTCATCCGAGGCAATCCCACAAAAGTTCAGGACCCCAAAGAGTGAACTTCAACTGGTCATTGGCATCCCTACTGTTGGGCCTACCAAGTCTGATATCAGCAAAGGACAGTTTCAGCAGTATCAAGGGAAAGATAAGTGTCCTGTTTGACACTGACCACCTATACATGTGAAACAGCCAATAGTTGAAAACAATAAGTAACCATACAGAAACTCAGTCAACTGATGACAGTTATCCTTAAATTCAAAGGACTAATAACAGTGATTTCAGTAACTTTATTATTTAAGATCTTGAAGTATAAACAGACCATAATAGTAATTGTGTGAATACTTTTATATATATATGTATATGCTCTTTTCCAACTAGTAGAAATAGAATAATAGTGCAATTATTAAACTATTTTACTGTACCTGAGGATTTATTCACTTCTTCCATTTTGTGGGTTCAGTGAATGTACATTTTACTTATCCCCTAGCATATAAGTAATCATAAGATAGTCACAGGGAGGAGACACCTTAAATCCTGGTACTACTTCTTACCAACTGGGCCAGGGTTTTCACAGTCTGACTATTTTTATGATAACAATACACCAGTGCTTCTTTCTAAGACTGGGGTATTACTTGTAAGGTCAGAACTCTTTACTGGCATACTCTTACCTAATAAATAATTTTAAATAACCTCCCGCTACACATCCAATACTCAACATTGGATAGCTCGTACCTCAACTCATCATTTCTATGTAGCAAAGCAGAGTTACGAAAAGCGCAGATGGATGACATTACCCTAGCGCCGTACTCTATACACAGTCATATACAAGCAACCCATGCTTCAGTTGGAACATTTTTTTAAAGAACATGAAATTATTTATCGACGGACGAAGCAGGGGAAGCAACTCGTGGTGTCTCTCCCCTTAAGACCCTCTGTTATAAAATCAGCCCATATATTCTCATCTGCTGAACATGTTTCAGTGGGACACACTATGAGTAACCTTATAGAGGTTTACTTTTGGCCCAAACGATGGGAAGATTTTCGTCAGTACGTACAAAACTGTACACATTGCCAAGCGAGCAATTCAAACACCCGGCAACGGTATAATGAGGAGAAGAACACTGTCATCAAGAACAGTATTAGAAGAAGGCCCAAACCATGTAAACGTTCACTCCCAAACCTGAATATTTAATAAAAAGTCTTAGGTGACCGGGTATATGTGACGATACGTTTGTGCGTGTATTTTTGCGACCCTTTTTTCTCTCACTCATCGTCCTATTATTTGGCATATTTTGTGCACCTCCATTCTTGTCTAGCCGCTCTCAGACTTGTTTACGTTTCACCATGTGAACCATAGCATGTCAAGGCTAATTAGACAGGTCAGTGGATAATACATTTATCACTTAAGTCGTCTAGCCACCTTTGAAATAGACGGTCATTGTTGACACAAGGTGGTGTCGTACGATCGAGGGAAAGAAAGTCAGATCATCTGTCTGGGAAATTCGTCTGGGAGATGTACGCAAACACAAGTGATAATATATAATCGCTTCCGATGGTCTATCTCTGTTTCAATAATACAGATAACCCGTCTAGTGAGATTATGTTGGGAAAGGTATTAGGCAGGAAATAAGTTCACCGATGTGTTTATGAGTTTGAACAAATGCAATCGGACGTATTTCTGCCATATTTGAAAGAGGTCACGAATTTAAATTTTAAAATTGATATTTTAAAACACGCGGGGGATAGTAATGATTAAGCACCCCGACCCACATAGTTCCAAAGAGACAGGATTGGTCTAAATCGAGAGCCTAACATAAACTGTATCCCTCATTGGCAAGTTTGTTTAAAATACATTCTGGGACGTGGACGGAGAAAGGGAAATATAATCTAGCGAAGTCGGAGACACAAATCAGACTACAATTTCAACAAAGTCCCGGTAGCCAGAGAGAAGGATTAGACAAAGAATTCCAAAATTTAAAAAGTGACAGATCGAAGTATTTGGGCGTCTTTATAACTTAAAAGAGAATCCGCAATTTTAAATACCAAGACTGGAAACTTAAGGAATCAAAAACACAAGTCATAAAAAGGATTCTGAAACTACCCCAAACCGATTGCTCGAAGCATAAAATCAAAGTTGCTGTGTCCATTCTACTGTGCCAGGAGATTGTAAATCCTATTTGGGTTCGTGGTACGAGACTACAATACTGTTCGTGGTTCAAAGCTACAAGACGGCTCTTAGTACCAGACCAGTCTGAAGTAAGAATCTCCGCCACTATCTTGTGATTCAAGAAACTGGGTTCGACACTAACTACCTACCGCGGACACGTTGTGGAGACCATCACCTTGATATTAGGAGTGAAGTTCATCTAGACGCCTCTACAGAAGAGTCCTTATCACAAAAGACCTGACAACGACCCATTGCGGTACTCAGCCAGTTCAGTTTTTTTGTACCAGGCGCTAGCAACGGACAATAATCATCATTCCCTAATTAAGTCTCAGTGAAGATATTTTTTAAAAAAACCTCTGAAGTCACTTTCATCCATATTTATTTACATTTGTTAAAGACTAATTGATTATTAAATTTGTTACATGTTATTTTACAAATTCATAGTTGATTTAGTTCTTATAGATAAAAGAGTGCATTTGTCACATAATGGATTGGAGCGATCCCTTCTTCTTCCTAATCTCTGTTTCACTGCGGCAGTAATCGGTACATTTGTGGTACGGATTTTATTGCGTGCTTTCAATTGTCGCACTTTCTTTCTTTCTCTACTAAGTAGCAGATACTTGACATTGTCAAATCATTTTGACACTCCTTGTTTGTGATAATACATCGTGTTGCCAGGGTGCGAACTCCGCCTAGGCCGGTCACAAGCCCGGCTGAAAAAGGAGGAGGGCGGCCTGCATGGAGGCCGTAAGGAGGCAGCCCCTCCACCATGCAAACGTACAACATGCCAATCACCTGTTTGCTTTAAAACATGATTACGCGAAATACAAGAGAGGAATCCGGACTGATTCTAAAGGCGACGAACTGGAACGGACTAGGAACTACGACTTATGGAACATGGAACACAAGAAGTATAAATGGGAAAGAAGAGGAGCTGGTGGAACAGATGAGGAAAGCAAAATTAGAAATCCTGGCTATAACGGAAACACAGAAATAAGGACATGGAGTCATGGATCTTGATGGCAACACGCTGCTCTACAGTGGTGTACCCACATCTGAAAGAGCTAAAGGAGGCGTTGGTTGCATTGTGGCAAAAAACCAGAAAGATAGTATCAAGGGATGGAACTTTGTCTCTGAGCGCATTATGGTTGTAAAACTAAAAGAAGGAGAAACCATAGTCAGCCTGGTCATAGTGTATAGGCCAAATGAAAATGAGAAGGCAGAGGTCAAGGAGGAATTCTTCGAGCTGCTTCAAAGGACAGTGGATGACTGCCTAGATGAAGTTATCATGCTCGGAGATTTCAATGCCAGAGTTGGAAATGACCATGCTAGATGGGGTGGAGTTATCGGAAGATATGGAGAAGATACTCTCAGTGACAATGGAAAGCGACTCCTTAGATTCTGCAGTGAGCAGAATCTGATCATTACAACCACAAAGTTCCCCCATAAGCGCATACATGCATACACTAGATGTGAACCAACAAAGAATGAGAAGTCAGTGATCGACTATGCCATTGTTAGGAGGAGCTCATTCAAATATGTCCGGGATGCTAGAGTCTGGAGGGGGGCCAGAGGATTGGAAGTGATCACTACCTGCTTACAATCAAAAGAACAACTGAAAGAGTTGCTCAGCCTAGGAACTGCCCAACATCACGCAAGAAACCAAGTAAACGAATGGAAGAAATGAGCATTAAGACCTTCAAGCCGAGAGAGCCAGAAATTAAGACCAGATATCATGGGCTTATTGCTACAGCCGTGAGAAACACAGAAGAACAACCTGATGACTTGGAAACCCTGTGGCTTAAATTCAAGGACATCATAAAGACAGCTGCTGCAGAAGCATGTGGTGAAGTCCGACTTGGGAACAAGAGAAAGAGGACACCTTGGTGGACAGAGGAAGTCAAAGAGAAAATAAGAGATAAGAAAATGGCATGGAAACAATAATTAGGAGCTAAAAACACCGCAGGAGAAATAGAGAAATATAGAGAATATGTGATACTTAGAAAAAAAGCAAAGAACAAGGTGCTAGCAGCAAAACAGAAGTCCTGGGAAGAATTTGGAGAAAACCTAGAAAAAGTTGCGCAAGAAAACCAGAAATTGTTCTGTAAGACCCTAAAGAACATGAGGAAGGAAAAACAATGCCCTCTCAAATTTATAAAGGACAAGCAAGGCAAATTGCTTACTGCCCCGAAGGAAGTAATGGAAAGATGGAAAGAATATTTCTCAGAACTCCTTGATGGTGAGCAAGGTCAAGCATCAGAAATGATAACCACTAGCACAGAAGAGGAAACCAATGGGGATGAAGATGACATAAAGATGGAAGAACTGAAGGCAGCACTGGAGAAAATCAAGATGGGCAAAGCAGCAGGGCATGATGGTATAACATCAGAAACGGTTAAGTACATGGGAGTATCAGGTGACCTATTACTCTTAATGGTCCTACAGGCAGCGTGGTGCAACAAGATCATACCAAAGAATTGGGAGATTGCCATCATAACACAAATTTTCAAAACACGTGAAAATTGACAATGGGGAAACCACAGAGGCATATCCCTTCTTAGTGTCCCTGGTAAAGTCTACTCTAGAATCCTAGAGCAGAGACTCCGACGCCTAGCTGAGCCACAATTGGATGAGATCCAGTGTGGATTCCGAGCAAACCGAAGTACTCAAGACCTAATCTTCACACTCAGACAGCTGAGTGGAAAGGCCCTTGAGTATAAGAGTGAGATTATCTTTGTTTCATAGATCTGGAAAAGGCTTTGACAGGGTCCCTGGAGCAAACTTTGGGACTGTTTGGCAAGGAAGAACATTCCAGCACCTCTGATTCATGCTATACAGAGCTTCTACAAGTCTTGCAGAAATTATGTGAGGACAGCAAACCATAAGTCAGAAGAGTTCAGGATCACCACTGGTGTAAGACAAGGTGATATCCTGTCACCTTATCTTTTCATACTCCTCATGGACGATGTTATCAAGGCATGTAAGGAGAGAACAAGAAAGTATTCAGTGGGGTACTGGAAGATGAGACAGGTATGTATTTCAGAGCTGGCATTTGCTGAGGATGTTGCCCTAATTGCTAAATCGGAGGCACATCTCCAATCCAACCTGCAAGTCTGGAAGGAAGAGCTGGAGAAGAGAGGGGTGGTCATAAGCAGCTCTAAAACAAAATCCATGGTGATGTCATTAAATATCTCGGAGCTATTATAAACCGAAAGGGAGGCATCAAAGAAGAGTTAGCCACTCGAAAAGCAGCAGCTGGGAGACTTTTTCAGGCCATAAATCGAGGATTCCTCAGCAAGAGAGAGGTTGGTAAGAAAACGAAGATGGCTGTATACCGCTCCACCTATGTCCCAGTCTTGAGATATATGGATGCGAGTCATGGGCAATGACTACAACCCAGAAAAGCCAGATCCAAACCTCAGAAATGAGGTATCTGAGGAAGGTGGTTGAAGTAACAAGAAGAGACATGGTCCGCAACCAGACGATACGTCAAGGCCTAAAATCCCACCCCCTGCAGACCCAAGTAGAACAGTGCCAACTAAGATGGTTTGGCCATGTCTGCAGAGTGGGAGAAGATTGGCTACCACGACAAGCATGGGAAACAAAGAGCCAGGGATCCAGACCCCCAGGACGACCCAGAGTCCGCTGGGAGGACAACGTTAGACAATCTTTGAAGGACCGAGGACTAGAATGGAACCAGGCAAGGAGGAAGACAGCCGATAGGATAGTCTGGCGCTCTCTCTCTTTCAAATCTCTACACCTCACAGTAGAAGGGGAACGACTAAGTAAGTAAGTTGCCATGGTGCGGCAAAGCATTGCTAAGATTAGGCCTGGTGCGCGACACATAAGAGATTAATCGACTGTGCGACACATTCTGGATAGTCAAGCATGACATAATCGTTTCCGGAACACCTTGTTACAAAGAGGATACTTTCTGATAAAGTAATAATTTGTTACATCTGAAACACAGTTTACATAAATGTCTGTGAGTTCGTCTGCTAGGCAATCGGATGTTTACAGCCCATTTTCAGAAAATTAATGTTTGAAATTTTGTACTAGATGAGTCTTACAAAATATTCAAATCACATTGGCTGATCATTTGAGTTCCACAACAAAACAGAGCGGTGTAGGACAATGAGTATAACCTGAAGCTTCAGTCAGTCTAGTTCACTGTGAGATTCACGCTGCCAAAGACACCAGACTTGCCAGTAGTTAGAAGTCAGAATTTCTATTTATCAGACCGGACACCTTTTATTGGAGTATTCATCAGGACTTACAATCCATCCAGGAAATCTCTAACATTTTAAATAAGGAAAACCGGAATATCTAAGAAACTGAAACACATGGAGTCAGAGAGTGAATTATCTTATTAAAGAAACGTCACCCCAGACGCGAGTAAGAATCCGATTCAAGTCTATTTTATTCATCTGAGCAAAAACGTCTGTGAGCCAGGATTGGCTTATTGGTGGTACCAGCAGAAAGTACTAACTCTGGAACAAGAAGGGACAAGTGGCCTACGCTTTAAGACGAGGGACCAACTTTGTAGACTCTCCTTGACATTTATGGGAAACGCGCTACACCCGACAACCTTTAACAGCGACGAGCTTGAGCTGTGTAAAAAGAACCCATCAGCGGGAGCAGAACTGCTATTGGCAGCTAAATGTAAAATATATGCTGTCAAAGTGAACTTTTTTCTTCGTCTCTATTACCAATCAATGATGAAACTTTTCTTCTAAACTATTCAAATTATTTTCTAACTGTTAAAACTTGAGTGATTATTAAATTTTATTATTTGTAATTTTACAAATTTAACTTCGATTTAATCCGTTTAAATGTACTGCATGTTTGTCTCAGTCAATTTACTACACACACTCTAAACTGAGCGATACCAGAATAATAAGAATTCCCCTGAGTTAATCAGAAGTGGTGGCTAAAACAAGCTAACATAAACCATTGCTTAATCCTTCACAAAGGTTGTCGGCAGATTCTAGGATTAACGTGCTCAGCTAAATGCAGCATTGTTTTCGCTTATCTGAATATCTTGTGAAGACTCCCTTTGTGATAGAAGTGTCATTACCCTTCTATCTACGTCTCTGCCAAGAGTAATCTTGTGCGAAGGTAGACACCTTTGAAGCCCATATTAGATACTCTTGAGTTTTGGCCACTGTTGGACTACTACTGCAAAGCAAGGGAGGCAATACCGTCACAATTGGGGTCTCGACTTGGGATTGAACGCTGTCGCACAAGTGTGATAAGTCACAATTGGCGACTCGCGCCGGGATTATAGAACTTGTCTAGTTATCCCCCTAGACTTGACTGACATAAATTTCAGATTTACTGAAAGAATAGTGTCAAGAGTGTGTTATTGTAAGACTGAGCATACATTGCATTCATAAATAACAGTAAAAGTAACTGGGTAAAGAATAATTGAAAAATTGAAAGAAACAAAATCTTTTGTATCAAAAGTTAAAGTTAAAGAAATAAGAAGTTCACTTGGTGTGGCTAATTAAGTGTTGTAAATCTGTAATGTTACTAGTTAGTAGCTGTTGTAAACTTCCCTTGAGATAGAAGCATCATTATCCTTGTGCGAAGGTAGACACCTTTGAAGACCCATTTTAGATACTCTTGAGTTTTGGCCACTGGTGGACCACTATTGCAGAACATAGGGGAGGCAAATTCCATGACAGGGAGAATGACATCATTAGGACCCACTCGTTGAGAAAAAAAATTTATATCAAATATATTCCCTGTACTGGGAACCAAACCCGGCACCATTAGAATTAGAGGCAGGCGCCATATCTCTTTGCTACTCCTACCCACGAATTCAGAAAATGCTCAAACAAGGCATAAAGGATTGCTTGGAAGAAAAATTTAAAAGAAGACAAACTTCATGAACCATGTACTGTGCATGGCAAATAAGGTCTGAAGAACGACAACAAGATCTGCAGTAAGGTGGCAAGACGAAAAGGAAACGGTTTTTTTTTTTTTTTTTTTTGGACGTACTGGAGTGCTCCAAACATGGACAGTGATGGAGGAAACTGACTGTTAAAGCCAGTTGGTTTGCCTTATGAACGAGTGAAGGTCGTCTCGTTACAATGCAAACGATCTGCAGTTAACGAGTGGCAAGGTGACGAAAAGGAAACGTTGACGCTAGTTCTTTTTTTTTTTTTCATTACGGATTATTTGATGTCTGAGTAAACCAGACTGGTAAAGCTTTTACTGTCAGTAAGACTGATTGATTGCAATAGGAACAACAAAATTTCCGACTTTTCTAATCAAATTTTTCTTTTTTCAGGACTGACATGATATTAATTAATTAATGAGCATGCCCTGAAAGAGCCTAGTGCACAAACGAACCTACTTAGTCGTTCCTCTTCTACCCTCGGGTGCAGAGGTAAAACATGCACAAAGGAAAGGCAACTTATTACTCACATCAGAAGAAAGCTAGACACTTACTTTGGACATGTTATGTGTAGGGCAAGGCTGGAATGTATTATCATAACATGAAAGATTGATTTAAAAAAAGATAGAGGACGACAGGGAGAGACGATACGAAAAAGATTAACTACATGGCAGGGCAACATGCCGATAACAGAACCGATACACAATACAGGAGACAAACAGTTCTAGAGAGACGCAATCATCTATGCCATAAGGCACAACGGTTGGAAAAGCAGAAGGAGAGGAAGACGAAGAAGAAGAATAGCACTTTGCTAATGGAATTTCGTCTAACCAGCAGCAAGTTCCACGGAAACTTTAACAAGTTATTTTCATAATAACTTTGACCAACGGAATTCAAAAACGATAAAACATGGAGCTTCAATATTGAAGCTTGACGGAAGTGAAAGACTTCTTCAAATAAGTTATGTAGCATGAATCGACTTGGAATATGGGTATGTCTTCTTAGCAGGGGAGAACTTATGCAGAGTGTACGCATCTTCTTCTTCGTACATTCTCAGACGTCTACTTGGAATTTTTTCAAAGAAAGCAGTGGTCGGCTTGAAGCTATTATATGCATCTCTATATACTTTTTTTTCAAGGAATGGTACTGGTGATGGCCATATATGCTTTCTCTGTTGCTCATATGTTGTACATCTTTGAAGCAGATGTTCAGCAGTCATTTTATCAGTGTCATATTTACAATCATTAGTAGTTCCTATTTTTAGCTTGTTGAACAGATGGTATCCCCAATCTATTTTAGCCTGTGAGTCTGAAAATTACCACTTGTTCACTTCTGCTGACCTGGTAATATGCATCATTTTATGTGCGACCTGGATGCTCTACATCCCCTTTGTTCCTGTATCTGCTTCTGATTGAACTCTGTGCCTCTTCGAAAGTTATGCTTGTATCAGGCTGTGGTAGCGTGCACGGATGAATTTTAATAAATTTTAAAATGTAATAAATTAACGGAGAGTAATTAACATTACGAGTGCCCCTTAACTACGCACGTGCACACTCAAGGGGAGATAAGAAAATCCTTTAGGTGCAGTATTTCTGCTGTCAAAGTTCACAAACCTTCATCAATATTGTTTTCCTCGCGTATTTTAGGTTGTTGTTGTTGTTGTTGTTGTTGTTGATTAACTAGGGCTGCTGTGCTCGTTGCTCTTTAGCAGTCAATGCCAAGCTGAAGAATCGACATGTGCTCTGTAACTGTTGAGTGGTGCTGTATAGAGTGTTTATGATTGTTGGGGAGCCCGTGTGGCCGCGTAGTCTGTTGTTTTAACTGTCTGGTGGTGTTTGTAGGATAGAAGATTAGTTCATCAGGTGTGCTTGTTAGTGTGTCAGTTATTAGTCTTTGTTAACGACTTTATACGGGAGCCGCGCTGGTGTAATGGCTACAACGTTGTACTGGCGACCAGGTTTTCAAGGTTCAAGCCCGGGCGTCAGCGTTTGAAGAAATGTTTACGACCGGGAATTTGACTGAATAACCTGAACGGCTCCTGCACATAAACCCTCTGTGGATGGGAAGGGGTGAAGCTCCTGACCGGGTTGGAAGGAAAGTCCACTGAACCCCCAGCCTCGCAATGACATGTCTTTGGGCCAAAAGGGCTGGAAAGCTCGTGTGCCGCTGGTTAGAGAAAAAAAAAACGACTTTATTCTTTCAGTAATATGTTCCAATGTTGTAATCTATCTTGTTATGTGTTTTTCTGATGTGATCGTATAGTTTTGTGGTAGAACAGATTGTGTCAGGTTAACACCTGAGATGGTTATGGCCCCAGATATTTTGATGCAATGGGAAACCTCATTTTCCAGGTTCTTTTCTGAGCAGCCTACTGATGACAAATTTGGTCAATGTAGAAGGTCTCCACAATACAAACGTTCACCAACCGCCTACAAATAATAAAACTTGACGATATGTATTTCTTTGACGTCACGACAGAAATACGTATAATGTTTTTACTAAGTCCACATGTCGTGTATATTTATTTGACTTAAAATTTCTTGAAAAATTTCGTCCAGTTTTTCTTTTTCACAATGTTTGCAATTTCACAACAGCGTAATACATAGTTGGATTAATTCTCCTAAGATGTTAGTTTTGTCGTTCTTTCTTATCCGACGTCTGCACCAAGTTATTTGCGAAGAATAACTTTACTGCTGTATCAACTTCGGAAAAAATGTAACTATGGTGGTTGTAGCAAATGTAATTTTTGCTGGGGAGGTTAAGATGTTATACCTAACAAGAAAGATAGGTGTGTCTGTGGTAACTGTGTGAGGTCAAGCACATGTAGGTCCCTGACTATAAAAAAGAATGATGATGATGATAATGATATATTGATCAGGGGACCTAACGCTACCTCCCTAGATCTCACACAGTCCGTATTTTGATTCTAGTGGCTGGTGTATGATGTCTCTAGTGTCTAGGGGTGAAATGAAGATAATGGTACATCAACACAATACACTTTAACTCACTACAAAAAATGAATAAGACGGTGCTTAAAGTTTTCTTTTAAAGTTTGAATGTTTTTTCTTTATACAATTTAATCTGCCTGTCCCGCCAACTTCTTTTGGACAGGTCTTTGAAAATGAGGAAATATATTTACATATACAGTAGAACTCCATTTATCCGAACATCCAATTATCCGAACACTTTTTCCAAAAAAAAAAAATCAGTCTCCACCAGTCACGTTAGACTACAGTTCTGAATCTTTTGATGCGGCAAGCTTCAAATGTGTGCGAACAATTTGTAGACAATGAGATGGGCTAATGGACGGTCGCTTACGTACATGAAGTCAGTTAGATCATAAAGTCCGTTAATATCTGGTTTACCAATCCAGTGTACGTGTGAGTTCTAGGCAGAACACTGGCTAAACAGACAGTTCAACTTAAAATAATTGTGTCTGCTACTACAGCAGAATAATTTTGGTGTACACGTATTTCTCTGTGCGACCTGGCATCTTCCAGTAGGCCTAAAGCATATAAAAGGAACCGCAATGTTTTGTCAATTGAAACGAAAACAGAAATTATCAAGAGACTAGGAAAAGGTGAAACTGTGTCTTCATTTGCGAGGATTTTCAATGTTGAGAAAGCTACCGTCTCTGACATCAAAAGTAACAAGGATAAAATTATGAGTTTTGCATCGAAATTGGATAGTGAAAATGGGTCGAAGAAACATAAAACCATGAGAAATGCGAAAGATTTGAAATTGGAAGAGGCTTTGTATATATGGTTTGTGCAAAGAAGAAGCAAAGGGGAACCTATCTCTGGCTCTCTATTGTGTGAAAAGGCACTTCAGTTCAACAGTCAACTTGACGGTCCTCCTGACTTTAAGGCTAGCCAGGGATGGTTAAGAAACTTTAAATCTCGTCATTCATTCATTCATTCATAACCCTCCACTCCCAAAGGAGCATAGGCCTTCAACAAACACATGCCAAGTCCTCCTGTCCCGTGCCATCATCTCAAGTTCTTTCCATGTTCTCCTCATCATTTTCACCTCTGTTTCCAACTCTCTTCTCCATGTACTTCTTGGTCTTCCTCTGCCTCTCTTGCCCTGGGGGTTCCAGAACAAGGACTGCCTTGTAATGCTATCAACAGGTTTCCTCAGTGTGTGTCCTATCCATCGCCATCGTCTTCTTCTCATCTCTTGTTCCACTGGCACTTGTCTAGTTCTTGTCACAGTTCCACGTTGGTAACCTTGTCATACCATTTTAATCCCTCTATTCTACGCAAGCACCCATTTATGAAAGTCTGTAGCTTTTTGGTTGTTGTCTTTGTTGTTCTCCATGTCTCAGAGCCATACAATAGGACTGACTTCACATTTGAGTTGAAGATTCTTATTTTCGTGTGGTATCCGATTTCTCTTGATCTCCATATATTTCCCAATGCAATGAAAGCTCCTCTTGCCTTTGTATTCTTATTTTGATATCGCTGTCTGTCCCTCCAACTTTGTCTATATTACTGCCAAGATATGTGTATGATTCTACATCTTGAATTGGTGTTTCTTCAAGTTCAACCCTGTTATCATTACCTGCATTTATTCTCATTATTTTTGTCTTTTCCCTGTGTATTTTCAGACCCAATTGCTGTGACCTCTCATCGAGTGTTTTCAATTTGTCCTGCATCTGATTACGGTTATGGGACAGAAGAGCTAAGTCATCAGCAAAATCCAGATCATCCAACTGCTTAGTCAGAGTCCACTGGATTCCATTTCTGTTGTGTGTTGCCGATGATCTCATAACCCAATCTATTGCCAGCAAGAAAAGAAATGGAGACAAGAGGCATCCCTGTCGCACTCCTGTTCTTATCCCAAACGGTTCTGTAAGCTGTCCTTCGTGAAGAACTCTGCATGTCATGTCTTCATATGTTTTCTTTATTAAATTAATGATCTTCAGGGGAACTCCATAATGCCTCATCAATTTCCAAAGTGATTCTCTGTCTACACTGTCAAATGCCTTTTCGTAGTCCACAAATCCGATGTATAGTGGTGAATTCCATTCCAGACTTTGTTCAACTATTATTCTCAAAGTGGCTATCTGGTCTGTACATGATCTGTTTTGTCGAAAACCTGCTTGTTCATCTCTCAGTTTCTTGTCTATGGACTCTTTTAATCTCTCAAGGATAATCCTGTTTAACACTTTTCCTGGCACTGATAGTAACATTATTCCTCTATAATTTGTGCACTCTTGTAAATTTCCCTTCTTAGGCAACTTAACCAGATATCCTTCCTTCCATTCTGCTGGTATCTCTTCCTTTTCCCAGACTTTACCAAGTAATTTATATAACATCTCTGTAGCCGTGTCGATATCTGCTTTGATGGCCTCTGCTGGAATGCCATCAGGTCCAGACGCTTTTCCCTCTCTTAGAAGCTTTATGGCTTTCTTATTTCTTCCTTCGTTGGTCTTTCACCGTTAATTTGTAGCTCTTCTTCTGCTGGCTGGATGTCCGGCGGGTTTTGTGGAGCTGGTCTATTGAGAAGGTCCCCAAAATATTCTGTCCACCTCTTCATTTGCTCTTGTATATTGCTGAGCAGTTTCCCATTCTTGTCTTTTATGAGGCAACTTGTTTGCTTGTATTTCCCTGTTAGCTTCTTTGTGCTGCTATACAGTTCTCTCATATTTCCTTTGGCTGCAGCATCTTCTGCCTCTCTTGCCAACTCCTCAATATACTTCCTCTTGTCTCTTTTGATACTTCTTTTTACTTCTTTGTTTGCTTCTGTGTACACTTCTTGAGCCTTGGCTTTGGAGCTTCTAGTTTTGCTTGTGTTTAAAATCTCGTCATGGCATACGAGAATTGGAGATTCAAGGGGAATCTTCATCTAGCGATGCAACTGCCGCTGAAAATTTTAAAGAAACATTCTTGGCTTTTTTGGAAGAAGAAGGTTATTTACTCGATGATGTGTATAATGCCGATGAGACTGGCTTATACTGGAAATCATTGCCTCAAAAATCACTTGCATCTCAGCGCGAAGCAGCTACCCCTGGGTTTAAAAAGTGCAAAGAGAGAGTAACAATTTTGGTAGCCGCGAATGCCAGTGGAAGTCATCGTTTACCGGTGCTAATGATCGGCAAAGCCAAAAAAACACGTTGTTTAAAGAATGTGACATGTCTCCCATTGTGCTACAAAGCACAGAAGAGTGCTTGGATGAATAGTGAAATATTTCTTGATTGGTATACAAATCAGTTCATCCCAAATGTGAAGAGGTTGAAAGAACAAGAAAAGAAAACTGGAAAAGTAATTCTTCTACTGGACAATGCACCATCTCATCCAGAGACGGATACATTGAATGCAGTTGATGCAAATTTTAAAGTAATTTTTCTGCTTCCCAATGTAACAGCACTGATTCAACCAATGGATCAGGGTGTTATAGCAAAGCTTAAAAAGATGTACAAGAAGGAAGTCCTGCGTCGTTTATTGTTGGCTGAAGATGAAGAAAGTGTGGTGGCGTTTTCAAAAAAAGCTTAATCTCAAAGACTGCTGCTATATGTAAGCTGATGCTTGGACCACCCTGTCACAAGATAATCTCAACAAGGCTTGGAATAGATTGCTTGGGAAAAAAGGAGGAAATGAAACTACTGCAGTGGACACAAATGATGATTGTATAAATGAAGTTGTGGAACTGTTTCAAGCAATGCCCGGATTTTCGGACTGTGACAAAGATGATGCACACATGTGGCTAGAAGATGATAATGATTCTGGTTTTCAGTTTTTGAATGACGAAGAAATTTTGTCTTTTGTGCAAGAAGAAAACCAAATACATGTAGTGACCGATGATGAAGACTCCTCAGAAGTACATGATGTACTTGTAGATTATGAAGAAAACCCAAAACGTCGACCAAGTCCTGAAGAGGCCTTTATAGCACTAGAAACAGCGATGGCTTGGTACGAGCAAGAAGATGACAGCTGTCCTACACAGCTTCTGCTGTTGAAGAGAATGCGGGACTTAGCAGCCAAAAGCAGACTATCCAGTTTGGCGCAAAAGAGGATTCCTCATTATTTTAAATAGTGGGCTACATCTGTGCAAGTACATGTATACGTAAGTTGCGCCTGGTTTTAAATTGTTTGTAATGTTATTTTAAAAACATTTCTCTTTCTTAACAAAAATAATTAATACAAGTAGTACATGCACTGCAGTGTAATGAAAGATTTTGGTGATACAGTGATCTAATACAGTGTGGGTATTATTATTACAGTACAAGTAAATATGTTTTATAGTGTATTTTCCTTGTGATTGTTAATTATTTTTAGAAATATGTGTACATGTATGTAACTGTCTTTTTCTCTTGTTGAGGTGATCACTGGCCCAAGACAGTATACATGTTGTTAGGCGTGTAGTGCGAGCGTATGATGAATTGAGTGTGGGTGCGAATGAAGGCGCGAATGTGTTTAGGCTCGTATATATGAAGACCCTGCAACCCATACTCTCACATGCAGTAGTCAAGGATGCTTGGACACTGCAGGCATGTTTCAAGACATTTATTGACGAGAACACACATAGTATCAACAGGAACAGTCAGTGTAACAAGGTCATGCTGACCGGAAATCGATAGGTATACATTTGGCATTCAAAAAGGTAAACATCGGAATAGACGTGCATGGTCAATAGCAAAGTTCTTCAATAATGACAGTTCGTAGCGTCGCCCTTGGCGTCTCTGACTGAACGCGTCAGATGCCTTAGTCACTTTGACACATAGGTGCAACTTGGCATTCCCCGCCAATTGCACATTATCAGGCTGTAGTATAATAGCCGAAAGCACAGGCCTCGTTCTGACGTCGGCTGTGTACTTCTGTTAAATAGGTTATCATCAACCCTGCAGTAATGCTTATTGTAGACATAAATTCCGCCAATCTGCGGTTCCCACAATATATCTTCGTCACTGGATTTCTGGACAATATAAGACTAACAGTCTTGGATGGCTACCTCGAGCACAAATATATAAGTTCTGAAATGGCGGATCGGTGAGCTGCTGTTCACAGACTAGGCAATCTTCTAACATGTTCTGCCACCGAAAGCATAGTAATGGAAAAAGTCGGTATTACCTGTACCCGAATCCACAGAACTAAACAAGGAATTCTGTCGTCATCCCGACGCACAGAGATTCACTGGGGAAAACTGCCATAGCAGTTACTTCGAAGATTCTCCCCGAAAAACAATGGACTCTTGGTCCCTTCAGAAACACAGGACCTTCCCGGCTTGCCGGAAGTATATCTCACTCCCGCTCAAAAAAAAACCTTCCCATAGGCCTACGCCCGAACTGTCAACCTCTGACCCTAAAGGTCAAACACAATGAATGAATAAACAAGGGAAGACAACCCCTAATCAACCTGACATCGCAGGTAAAGACACAATTATACTTATGATAAAACATAGGCAAATAACTCGACAGATGACTCCGTCGAAAATGACAGCAACATTACTACCACCCCCCTGTAAAAAAAAAATGAAATTTTTTTTTTTTTAATATGTCCATGAGCAAGATAGCCCCAGTATCACTTCTGTGCTCATGCAAACAATGAACCTAATATCAGGTACAATAGAAGAGGATACAAATCATCTCTCAACATAGGAGAAAATATTTCCTTTAAGCCAAACAAACTAAGGGATACCATTCAAGAAACCTAAGTTGCTGGCAATACCAATCATATATCAAACATTACTAAATAATATAATCATAGCAATATACAAATGTCAATGCTATTTTAGCAACATATCACTGATGGATGGACAAAATGAAATTTGTTAAATTATCTAAACATCATCCAAATTCATTTGTATTACAACATATTATGATATTAAGGACAGACCTAAGTCTGAAAGTATATCAGGAAAAACTAGGACACAAGATTTAACTGGAATCATGTGGGCATCTAGACAATATGTCCGCCATCACATTATCCGAACCACGGATAGCTCGCACCGTGAAATGGAAAGGCTGAAGAGCAATAGCATAACGAGTAGATCTCGAGCTCTTCAAATCCTTACTTTGCATAGCCGTAAGAGCTTTTTGGTCGGTTTCCATAAAGAAATGCGCGCCCAGAAGGAACCTTTGTAGCTTAAGAATGGACCAAACCATAGCCAACAATTCACGGTCCAAAACCGAGTAATTCCTTTCTGCCGCATTTAGCTTCCTAGAAATATACATTACAGGATGCAGAGTTCCTGAATATTCCTGCATTAGTGCCGCTCCAATCCCAGTGGAAGAGGCATCACTACGAAGGACAAAAGTCTTATCAATCGTTGGTAGTCTTAAAATAGGATGAGATGAGAACAAATTCTTAACCTGATCCAATGAAGTTTGGCATTCTTGGGACCAACGCACCATATTAGGAGAACCTTTTTTCAATAACGTTGAAAGTGGTGCCATAATGGAGGACAGATTCTCAATGAATCTTCCATAGAATTGTATCAATCCCAAGAGACTACGCACTTGCTTTTTTGTCTTCGGAACCGAGATATTTAATATCTTTGAAATGTTTTGGTCCTCTGTCTTCAACAGACCATGACCAACTCGATGACCTAGGAAGGAAATTTCACTAAACCCAACAAAAGCTTTAGAGGGTTTAGCAGTCAAACTATGCTCACGTAGAGTAGATAGCAATTCCTTTAGACCCAAATAGTGTTCTTCCCAAGTATCGCTGAAAAGACAGATGTCGTCTAAATATGCAATGACATCTGCACGATCTGATAGAATTCGTCGCATCATGCGCACGAAAGTCGTTGGGGCGTTCATAAGCCCGAAAGGCATAAAATTCCATTGAAACAGACCCCTAGGTGTCGAAAAAGCAGTGAGAGGTTTGGCGTGTTCCGTCAGTGGGACTTGCCAATAACCTTTCGACAAGTCTAGTTTAGTAAAGAATTTAGCTTTAGAAAGTCTAATAAGTAGATCATCTAATAACGGCATAGGTTCAGCATCGAACTTCGTAACTTGATTTAATTTGCGATAATCAACGCAAAGACGTATGTTATTGTCTTTCTTTCGAACAATAACTATTGACGAAGAATAAGCTGAAGTGGATGGTTCAATTATTTGTAGTTGAATCATTTCATCCAATTCTTTCTCGACTTGTGCTTGAAAATGAATAGGTATTGGGTATGGTCTTACTCTGATCGGATTACGATCAGTAAGTATGATGTCATGTTCTATGACATCTGTGTGTCCAGGAATGTCGGTAAGGACATCCTGATATGATTGTAGCGTAGAGGATACTTGACGCTGTTCCTCAAAAGACAAGTTGGAAGAGACTGTAACGTCTCTCCACGATTCCGTTGAAGTAAGTGGAATCGCAGGAAGAGGTAAGTTCACGTCAGAAAAAATAGTTTCCTCATCCTGTATAACGGACAGGGATGAGATGTGACCATGTTGGACTGGAGAGTCGTCCGTCGCCTGGAAAATAGGCTGCAAATAGTCTGGACGTTCAATAAACTCTGTTAGCATATTTATATGGAAGGTTTTATGCCTTCCATCCACATCGACAATATAGTCGACATCAGAAATTTTCGAGACTATAGTATATGGACCTTTCCATGAAATGAGAAGTCTATTCTCTCTTGAGGGCAGTAAGACATATGCTTTGTCTCCAGGACAAAGTTGACGTAGGCGTCTTTTCTTATTAGCAAATCGCCTAGCTTTTTCTTTCGCAAATTCGGAAGATGAAGTTGCTAACCTGCACGATTCGATAATCTTTTCTCTAAGAGCTATGACATATTCATATGACGATTGTGTATCATCGTCAATATTATCGGAAGTTATCAAATCGTGTAACAAGGACATCGGCCCGCGCGGTTGCGCGCCAAAGACAAGTTCGAAAGGAGAAAACCCTGTATGCTCGTTGGGAACCTCTCTATAGGCAAAGAGGACTGCAGGTAAAACCCTGTCCCAATCTTCAGGATGATCCTCCGTTATCTTGCCAAGTAAGTTCTTTAGTGTCCTGTTAAGACGTTCTACCAATCCATTGGACATTGGATGATAAATACTACTGAGAGACCTTTTAATGTCTAGCGTAGCCATTACCTGAGACATAACGTCCGAAATTAACTGAGTGCCGTGATCCGACAGTATTTCTCCGGGGAATCCCAGACGAGAAAATACGAGCCAAAGAGCATCAGCGATATCGACAGTTGATATGCTCTTCAGAGGAATAGCCTCTGGCCAACGCGTGCACATGTCCACGCAAGTGAGGATAAATTGGTGTCCTCTGGCTGACTTAATCTTGAACGGACCAATGATGTCTATAGCCATTTTCTGAAACGGCCGAATCGGAATATCTGCAGCCTGAATAGGAGCAGCATGTCTCGGACCCCTAGACTTGACCTCTTGACAAATTTTGCAAGATCGGCAATAAATTCGGATGTCTTTATTCACGAATGGCCAAAAGAAGGACGCAAGGACTCTAGTTTTAGTTCTGGAAAAACCCATGTGTCCAGCACACTGAGAATCGTGTGCATGCCGAAGAATTAAGGCTCTCATACACTTAGGCACAAGAATTTGCGAGTGCATAGACTTGTCCGAGTGTTGTACCATTCGTACCAATATACCATTCTTCATAGTGATATACGATTTGTGATTCGTATTTTGATTGGGATCCCCTTTCTTTGCAAGAAGGAAGTATTTCTTCAAAGAAGGATCCTCTTCTTGACGTTTAACAAACGAGTCATGGGAAATCACCAAGTGCTCGTCTTGGCTATCAACTTCATTACTATTATCAGATGAAGTTGGGGGATTAAGAGCTTGAGCTCTTGTCATCACTGCATTGACCGTTTGAATGTTTTTTTCTTCCCAACTAGAAATTTGTTGCGGGGTGCATTCCTTAACCCCATGAATACGACCGATTATAAGATCCGCAATAGGATTAGGAAGAAGACATGCATGGACATCTCCTGTGAAGAAAGGAGTGTCAATCCTAATAATAGCAGTAGGATAGCTTTCCATAGTACCACCAAATGTAACACATTTGATTGTTTTTCCAGTGGCACAGCAAGGATCTATCAGAGACTCCTTAACCCCGACGGTAGTACATCCCGAATCGAAAAGTACTGAAACTAGCCTATCATTTATTAGACCTTTATGTAAGATGAGAGATCCTCTCCCATCATGCGCAACTGTAGCAGGTAGAGCAGGAAGAGGGTGACCACAACTTAGCGTAGATACAGTCGATGAATCGAACAATGTTAAGCATTGGGGGCATTCAGTTGCTCTCCCAAAATCGAAAGCACAACCAGTGATAGCCCTAGAGTTACCACTATCATTTACTGTATTACAGGCTCCATCAAACTCTTGTTGTGCCGAGTTTGCCTGTTGGAAAGGTCTTTTTTTGTTAAACCTAGGTCTGCCTCGATTATCATTTTCCCTGTAATTATTTCGACTATCATTTCCCCTGTAATTATTTCGACTATCATTTCCCCTGTAATTGTTATCATATTGCCTATTGTAATCATCATTCCGATTTGAATCCCGGTTTCTAAATTCACCATCGTCATAATCTTGACGTCGAGACTGATTACCTCGAAAATTCGAATAGTTATTATTTGGATAGCCTTTGCGAAAGTGTCTCAAATTATTACCACTAAAATTACGAGAACTACCATCTTGTCTCCACTTCATAGACGAAGAACCATCATGTGTTGGATTACTCCGCTTCTGGGTGTAATTTTGATTACTTCCCCTATTCCAATTTTGTTGAGCACCCTGAAATTTTTTTTTGAAATTAGGGCCATATGGTGTTGCCGAAGCAGCTGGCAACCCTTCTTTCACTTTAGAATTGCTAACTGTAGCATGGGGATGCGCTGTGGCATACTGACAACAGTATTCCTCCATATCTTTTAAGTTTTTAGGCTTACGCTCATGAAGGAATGCAAGAAAAGAATCATTAACAGATGACAAAACCTTATCTCGCAATAATAAGTCCATTAGACCTTCATATGTTTTCTCAGTCTGAGACAACTCAACCCATCGTGTGAATGTACGACGTATCTTTGTAACAAACTCAGAGAAATCTACTCCATTTTCTGGCAACATTGTCCTAAAATGAAGACGATAGTCTTCTTCTTTAAGTTGATATTTTTTTAGCAATGCTGCCCTGACAACATCATAATTAGTCCTCTCATGTTCGACTATTGTCATAATAGTAGTCACTGTGTCACCTGTAAAAAATGGCATCAGTTGTTCAACATATTGTTCCTTTTTTATGTTATGCGTATCGCACAAAAATTGGAATCTATCTAGATAATCTGCTACGTCATCCTTTAAAGGATTGAAATGAGGTAATTTAATCCTACTAACAAACTCCTTTGTCGTACTCGAAGTTGTTTGCTGAGCACCCGTACTCGCCAATTTCAATTTCTCTAACTCCAAAATTGCGAGTTTTTCATCAAGTTCCATCTTCTGTTTTCTTTCCTCATGTTCCATTTTTCTAATTTCAGCCTCAGCAGCAGCTTGAAGTTTTTTTTCCTCTGCAGCAGCTTGAGCTTGAATTTTTTTGTCTTCCATTTCCATCTGGAATTTTCTTTCATCAGCAGCAGCTTGAGCTTTCCTCTCCTCAGCAGCAGCTTCTCTTTGATACCTTTTCTCTTCAAGTTCTAATCTTCTATTCTCAGCATCTAGCTTCTTTAGTTCAGCTTCTGCTTTCAATTTAATTTCCTCTTTTTGTTTCTTTTCATCTGACTTTAATGCAATGGCGAATTGAGCAGATGAATATTCTTCCAATTCTTTACCAGACTTACCAAGGGTCAACCCTTGCTGAATGAAGAAATCCAATGTAGACATTCTGTCTAATGAGATCAGAAACCTGAAAAAAAATTAAATAAATTACCTTATCCCACTTCAATGGGAGACAAGTCTGAAATGATAGACTTGTATACTCACTTCACTTTATTTCACTCTCTTAGTCTTAGACAAAGACTTTGTATGTTCCTCTTGTTTATAATGTAACCAAAAAATCACTTGAGTACCTGTGGAAAAAAATCCCCTTATATCCCACTCACTATGGGCACAAGTCTTTTTTATAAAGAACTTGAATATGTATTTCACCTTGTCTCAATCTTTGTAGATAACAAGTCTTTTATCAAAGAACTTGTATAAATATCTTATATAATAATATTTTATTAACAAACTCTATATGAAGAGTCTACCTTATCAATAATATCAATACATGACCAAGTATATGTATGTAGACTGTGCATGACAGTAATGTAGTACAAACAAAAAAAAAATACAAAGACAAAGATACAAAACAATACAAATGGCAACACTGTTTTAACCAAAAATGTGTAGAGAAATACACAAAAGAAAGGAGAGACCTACAGAATACAAACAAAAGAAATCGAAAATCAAAACTGAAAAACAGACAAAATATTACAAAAACAACGTTAAGTACAATTACATCACAGCTAACATCAATAGCGACCAATTGTCACTAGCAAATTTTCAAATTAAGAAAATTTGCACCTACAGAACGCTTACAGTAAGCCTCGATTAAGTGGCATATTTACTGTAAGACCCACCAACCGAAAACCCACAGAAAAATACACAAAAACAGTAGAAGTAACATAAACATATAGCAATCAATTTCAATGTGTTGCAGAACAAGTTCAGTCACAGCTGAAACTAAAATAAATTTCTTGCTCCTTGCGAACACAGAAACGAAATGTCAAACGCGCACTGAACGTCAAATCCACTGTAGCATAAAGTGGTATTCACGAACCAAAGTTACCATGACCTTCTCAAATTAGGACTTGCACATTGAATGTTTACAATTTCCACGTACTGTTTACAAACACTTGACCTCGAACAATGTAGCTTGAATGCTCTGACCTAGAAAAGTCTGTTGTTGAATGAAACGTGTAACAACCAGCAGTACTGTTCACAATAGGAATCCGCCTTCTATGCAGTTATGGTCCACGTAGCAAATGCCTAGATGTTAACTTCAGTACTTGTCTTGTTGTGGTTTATGTAGCATTATAACATAAATGCTCGTACTGTTTATCTGGGTCAACCGTTGATGACCTATTTCTGTCCTGTTGTAGCCAAAACTTACAAGTGTAGAATTAGCGCTGTGTGTTACGGCTGTCCCGTGTGTAGCTTAGACCCACAGATCAGAAGTGTAATGTGTACTTGTCCTTCCTGTAACTTTCTCGACAAAACTGGAGACATCATATATGTAACAGCCCACCAGGAATGTAAATTTCTGGATCCATTAATGTCAACAATAATGTCAAATGCTCGCTCTGTTCTTTTTAAACCCACAGATCTGGTCCATCAGAAATGTAAGTTTCTAGGCCACATTGGCGACAAGAAATGTATCATAAGAGCCCACGTAACTGGTCCACCAGAAATGTAACTGTCTTTTTCTCTTGTTGAGGTGATCACTGGCCCAAGACAGTATACATGTTGTTAGGCGTGTAGTGCGAGCGTATGATGAATTGAGTGTGGGTGCGAATGAAGGCGCGAATGTGTTTAGGCTCGTATATATGAAGACCCTGCAACCCATACTCTCACATGCAGTAGTCAAGGATGCTTGGACACTGCAGGCATGTTTCAAGACATTTATTGACGAGAACACACATAGTATCAACAGGAACAGTCAGTGTAACAAGGTCATGCTGACCGGAAATCGATAGGTATACATTTGGCATTCAAAAAGGTAAACATCGGAATAGACGTGCATGGTCAATAGCAAAGTTCTTCAATAATGACAGTTCGTAGCGTCGCCCTTGGCGTCTCTGACTGAACGCGTCAGATGCCTTAGTCACTTTGACACATAGGTGCAACTTGGCATTCCCCGCCAATTGCACATTATCAGGCTGTAGTATAATAGCCGAAAGCACAGGCCTCGTTCTGACGTCGGCTGTGTACTTCTGTTAAATAGGTTATCATCAACCCTGCAGTAATGCTTATTGTAGACATAAATTCCGCCAATCTGCGGTTCCCACAATATATCTTCGTCACTGGATTTCTGGACAATATAAGACTAACAGTCTTGGATGGCTACCTCGAGCACAAATATATAAGTTCTGAAATGGCGGATCGGTGAGCTGCTGTTCACAGACTAGGCAATCTTCTAACATGTTCTGCCACCGAAAGCATAGTAATGGAAAAAGTCGGTATTACCTGTACCCGAATCCACAGAACTAAACAAGGAATTCTGTCGTCATCCCGACGCACAGAGATTCACTGGGGAAAACTGCCATAGCAGTTACTTCGAAGATTCTCCCCGAAAAACAATGGACTCTTGGTCCCTTCAGAAACACAGGACCTTCCCGGCTTGCCGGAAGTATATCTCACTCCCGCTCAAAAAAAAACCTTCCCATAGGCCTACGCCCGAACTGTCAACCTCTGACCCTAAAGGTCAAACACAATGAATGAATAAACAAGGGAAGACAACCCCTAATCAACCAGACATCGCAGGTAAAGACACAATTATACTTATGATAAAACATAGGCAAATAACTCGACAGATGACTCCGTCGAAAATGACAGCAACAATGTACTCGATACATCATGTAATCCAATTATCCGAACATTTGATTATCCGAACGATGCTCGGTCCCATGGGGTTCGGATAAATGGAGTTCTACTGTAATGCTTTAACTAAAAATATGGACTCTTGAGTAGTCTTGAGTAGTAGTATACAATGTCCAAAACGGTTAGCATTCTGGAGGCGCGTGACTTTTATATAGCAAAAACGGCAGGAGGCGCGTGACTTTTATATAAGCGCATTCAGGAGGCGCGCAGGAGGTGGGCCAGGAGGCGCTATATAGTGAGATATATTTAGACAACAAGAAGACGATATATTTAGACAATAGGAAGATATATTTAGATAACAAGAAGATATATTTAGACAAACAAGAAGACGATATATTTAGACAATAGGAAGACGATGTTACAACAGTTAGACGAAATATTTAGATAACAGTTAGACGATATATTTAGACAATAGGAAGGCGATATATTTAGACAATAGGAAGACTTTTAGACAACAAGAAGACGATGTTACAATAGGAAGACAATATATTTAGACAATAGGAAGACTTTTAGACAACAAGAAGACGATGTTACAACAAGAAGACGATATATTTAGACAATAGGAAGACTTTTAGATAACAAGATATATATTTAGACTGACTGTTATATAGTAATATATTAGTTCGATAATGGCGTGTTCTTACTATGTGTGGTTTATTACATATATTTAGTTATACTATATATATTTACAACAGGTAGACGATGTTTAGTTATACATATATTTAGATATATATTTAGTTATACTATATATATATATATTTACAACAGGTAGACGATGTTTAGTTATACATATATTTAGATATATATTTAGTTAGACATATATATTAAGACTGACTTTTATATAGTAATATATTAGTTCGATAATGGCGCGTTGTTTGTTTTTTACAGATAATATTTAAATAACAGTTATACATATATTACAATATTTATATTACAACATTTAGTTATACATATAGATATATATATTTAGACATATATTTAGTTAGACATATATATATATTTATACTGATTTTTATATAGTAATATATTAGTTCGATAATGGTGGGGGGGGGGGGGGGGGGGGGGGGGGTTGATATATGTGGTTTATTACAATATGTAGTTATAAATATATTTAGTTAGTCTATATAGTTTTTAAAAATCGATAGTGACGGAAAAGTTAAAAAATCGATAATGTTGGTTTAGGTTACTAAGAGGGTTGTTTAAGGGAGCGGGGTATTGTTTTTTGGCTGGCGGTGATGACTCATGGGTATATGGTGGGGTGAAGCTGGTGAATGTGTGTATGACTCAGACGTGAAGTGTTAGATAGAAGTATATAGTTAATGATCTCTTTTGGTTAGGGGGGATTTTTGTGTGATGTTGGGTGTGTTATTTAGACATATATACATACATATATATATATGTATATATGTATGTATATATATATGTATGTATATATGTATGTATATATATATATATATATATATATATATATATAGATATATATATATATATATATATATATATATATATATATATATATATATCTATGTATATATAGATATATATATATATATATATACATATATATATATATATATATATATATAAAATCGATAATGACGGAAAATATAAAAAATCGATAATGTTGGCTTAGTAGGGGTTTTTTGAACCGAGTGGAGGTTTTTTTTTTTTTGCGTGGGGGTGAGGAAAGAATGGGTGTAATGTACCGGGTGGGGTTAGGTTAGGGGGGATTTATTTGTGTTGTTGGGTGTGTTATTTAGTTGCGTGTGGTTGTGTGTGCGCGTGCGCGGATGGTATTGCTTTTGGTTTTGTGTGGTTGTGTGTGTGCGTGCGCGCGTGTGGCTGTGTGCTCGTGTGTGTGTGTGCGTGCGTGCGCGGATGGTATTGTTTTTGTTTTTGTTTGGTTGTGTGTGCGCGCGTCTGTCAATGTGTGTGTGTGCGTGTGGTTGTGTGCGTGTGTGCGTGTGTGTATGTGTGCGTGCGTGCGTGCGTGCGTGCGTGCGTGCGTGTGTGTGTGTGTGTGTGTGTGTGTGTGTGTGTGTGTGTGTGTGTGTGTGTGTGTGTGTGTGTGTGTGTGTGTGTGGAGGGTATTGATTTTGGTAGTAACTTTAGATATGATGTGTCTGTACTAGCGCTTCTGTCTGCCTATCTGTCTATAAGCCTGGTATTTATTTTACTGGTTAGTTTTGTTATATGTTTAATTTTTATGTTTAATTATACCTACCTAAGTATCTGTGTAACGGGCTGATCACCCGTTTGCCAGTCACTTCGATTACGGAAACAACAGCAAATGGATTGATTTGCCATTGCCCTAAAGACGCCAATAGGCGTGATGGGAAACAATGGCAAAGAAAACCTATCTGCTGTTGCCCTAAGACGCCACTAGGCGTAATGGCCACTGACTGCTTTGACGGTCGGCGGCTAAGGACGGAAGAAGAAGAAGAAGTATCTGTGTGTGTGCACGTGTGACTGTGTGTGTGCGCGTGCGCGGATGGTATTGCTTTTGTTTTTTGTGTGGTTGTGTGTGCGCGCGTCTGTCAATGTGTGTGTGTGTGTGCGTGCGTGTGTGTGTGCGTGTGGTTGTGTGTGTGTGTGCGTGCGTGCGTGCGTGGAGGGTATTGATTTTGGTAGTAACATTAGATATGATGTGTCTGTACGAGCGCTTCTGTCTACCTATCAGTCTATAAGCCTGGTATTTATTTTACTGGTTAGTTTTGTTATATGTTTAATTTTTATGTTTAATTTAATTTTTTTATTGATGTCTAAATTGTGCCTGTGTATATACCTACCTAGGTATCTGTGTGTGCACGTGTGACTGTGTACGTGTGTGCGTGTATGTATGTATGTATGTATGTGTGTGTGTGTGTGTGTGTGTGTGTGTGTGTGTACCCGCGGAGGTAATTGGTCACAAGCTAAAACTTTAACGACCCCAGTTCGTTTAACAAATATATCCGACAGGAGGCTGGTACATATTTCGTGTCTATTTATATGAAGGAAAACGCATCCAGACACGTTTCGCGGTAACAGATGGTGGATTAGTCAGAAGACTAATCGATAGTTGACCCGCTGCCGATGTGAAAAAAAAATTGTGTGACGTTAGTCCCGGGTGTGACTGCCACTGTTCTACGAGTCGGCGCGTGGGTTTTCTAACATTCTTAACGGCATATAGATGAGAATTACAAATAATTGGTGTTAGCTTTCTTTGGTTGATAGACTCTTTCACAGTGTAAAATCACTATTGGTTATCTGTAATGTTTTAAATAGTTTTTGTTAAGCCATTATTTCTATAATATTGTGTATTCGTAACCAATAACAGGAGATTTGTGTGTATTTCATGAAAGTTTAGGTATAGGTACACTACGCAAAAGGGATTTCAGCAGAACATTGTTATCTACGTATATGTGTTGTAGTCTTGTTACAAACATCAAGCTGATTTAGAAGTAGCTTTAACATTTTATTGGAAGGAGTTGTGTTTTTTATCGTTTACATGAATATAACAACCGATTTGTTCCAAAACCTTCAGGCAACTATGTTACTACTTGACTTGAGACGAAGACCTTTTTTATAAACACTCTTGGGTGAATTCCCCTTTACCTACACGCTATAGAATAAAGAGGAAAATATAAAATAAAAACGTAATACACGTTATAGAGGAAGATGACTTATGTTCGGTGCGATGGGGATGGTTTTGGTTTTGTGTTGTGTGTAGCTAGTGATGAGAATATAAGATGATGAGAGGTGAAGTGGCGTCGTAGGCAGCTATTCATGCGATGTAAAAAAAATATGACAGGGAATGCTCGTTGTTAGGTGAATGTAACTACATATTAAGACGGGGGCTGGGTCACGTGGTAGTTTTCTTTATTATTTATATTATATCATGAGTAATAAATCTACTTACTCCAATGTTCAGTTAGTGTTATGTAAATGATCCGCACACAACCGTAGTCTCCAACATAAAAAATACTGGCAAAGACCGGGCTGAACAAGACCAAATAGACAAGTTTATTGAACATACCCATAGAGATACATGTCACAGGCAGACTAGAGTATGACGCCAACTAGATACGGCCTTAGTGTTACAGTCTGTAACTGAAACAATGTCGAGGTCAGTTTCAGCCATTTTCAGAAAACTCAACACCCACGTGGTTGTACCCTCACTAGAAAGAAACCGGATCGATGACCCGCGCGAAACAGCGAGCGTAAACCTTGACTCGTTTTAAAATCCTGGTACCATAGAGGGTGACGTTAGGGCTAAATATAGCTAGCTAGAAAAACGTAATAAAATAGCTAACAGGCAGAGTTTTCTTTAGTATTGGTAGACGAAAAAAAAACCTATCTACAACGAGATTTACCTGTGTAAGCTAACCCTGCTACTTATTTCTGTTCACGTCATTGCAGACAACCTCAAAACACAAGAGATCAATAGTAGAAATTTATAAAAGAAAAATTCCCTCGTTCGTGTGTTCGAACCCCCGATTTTTAAGGTTTCACTTTTTTTATTTTTTTTTTATTTTACAAGTGCGGCATCTGGTGATAGGTTTTATATTGTCTCCCAATCGTACCAAACAGGAGGCGACCATGGAAATATAGTACATTAAATAAATAGAAATATGCCTGTGAGGGGATAGAAATATGCCCTCGAGGTGATAGAAATATGCCTGTGAGGTGATAGAAATATCCATGTGAGATGATAGAAATATGTATGTGAGATGATAGAAATGTACCCGCGAGATGATAGAAATATGCCCTCGAGGTGATAGAAATATGCCTGTGAGGTGATAGAAATATCCATGTGAGATGATAGAAATATGTATGTGAGATGATAGAAATGTACCCGTGAGGTGATAGAAATGTGACCACCGGTTTTGGTAGAAAACTTTAGATATAACTCACCAAAGTATTTTCGCACGTGTATCAAAGGATGGTCTCGGTAAAACTTACAGCTGCGGCCTTCAGTCCACGCTCCAACGGTACAAGTATTGCATCACTTCTTGTCATGTACACCCAGTTGGTGGAAACAATGGAGGTCATCTTCAACGAGGTATGAGCGCGAGTGTAAGTCATCTTCAACGAGGTATGAGCACGAGTGTCTGTCGTTATTACACCGTCTCTTCAGTAAAGTATGAACGTGAGTGTCTGGCCGTTGGTCTTCCGAGTGTCTATTTATATGAACGAAAGCCAGTTTTAATCTGAGTGTGAAACGTATCCAGACACGTTTCGCGGTAACAGATGATTGATTAATCAGAAGACTAATCGATAGTTGACACGCTGTCGATGTGAAAAAATATTGTGTGTGTGTTGGTATTGTAAGTGGAGAGGATACAAATGTTCGCGACGCGAGGCAGCAGTACAGGAGCGGTTAGATTATGATTTTTCACTGTCGCTTTTAAAGACTTGTGTAGGTTGAGCAATTATTGTGGAGGTTCACTTTTTCCTACCGCTATAGAATAAAGAGGAAAAGCCAACTAGATACTCCTTAGTGTTACAAGTTCCAATCGGGACAATATCGAGGTCAGTTTCAACCATTTTAAGAAAATCCAACATGCACGTGCTTTTTACCACTCGTTGTTAAAATTCGATCGATGGTCTGCGCTCCCGAGGAAAACATTATCAAATGTAATCGATGAATGAGTCATACTGTTGTAGTCGGTTAGGGTGGGTAACGCCAGCGCTAAATATAGACTATCGGAAACAAGTTTATGTTCCTTTGAGTTTGTACACTTTATCTTTCGACGAAATGCCGAGGAGGTGGCGCAGAAACGGTAGATGGAAGGTATTGAGCCTTCTTTCTTGCTTAGTATAGATTGTTCAGGTCTCACTGCCATATAGAAATAAACTGATGATACAGGCGTTATATATTGCAGCTTTGGTCATCGTTGCGAGTTTGGAGTTTCCCCAAATCCGTGATGTGAGGCAGGCAAAGGTAGCTGCAGCTTTGTTAATGAGACTAGCAATTTCTGTGGCCAGAGAGAGTTTTTCATTGATGATATACACAAGGTATGTGTGATGCACGTGGTGTTAAGTCAGCCGGCACGATGCTGTCGTCAGCATCGAGCCGGCTGCCTTAACCGTCCCAGAGTTCCTCTGGTACCATTTGTAACTGGGTCTGCCCTGCCGGGTTGTGTTTCAGTTACAGACTGTAACACTAAGGCCGTATCTAGTTGGCGTCATACTCTAGTCTGCCTGTGACATATATTTCTATGGGTGTGTTCAATAAACCTGTCTATTTGGTCTTGTTCAGCCCGGTCTTTGCCAGTATTTTTTACGTTGGAGACTACGGTTGTGTGCGGATCATTTACATAACACTAACTGAACATTGTGGTAAGTAGATTTATTACTCATGATATAATATAAATAATAAAGAAAACTACCACGTGACCCAGCCCCCGTCTTAATACGTAGTTACATTCACCCAACAACGAGCATTCCGTGTCTTTTTTTTTACATCACAAGAATAGCAGCCTACGACGCCACTTCACCTCTCATCGTCTTATATTCTCATCACTAGCCACACACAACACAAAACCAAAACCATCCCCATCGAACCGAACATTAATCATCTTCCTCTATAACGTGTATTACGTTTTTATTTTATATTTTCCTCTTTATTCTATAGCGGGTAGGCAAAGGGGAATTTACCCAAGAGTGTTTATAAAAAAGGTCTTCGTCTCAAGTCAAGTAGTAACATAGTTGCCTGAAGGTTTTGGAACAAATCGGTTGTTATATTCATGTAAACGGTAAAAAACACAACTCCTTCCAATAAAATGTTAAAGCTACTTCTAAATCAGCTTGATGTTTGTAACAAGACTACAACACATCCACATAGATAACAATGTTCTGCTGAAATCCCTTTTGCGTAGTGTACTTATACCTAAACTTTCATGAAATACACACAAATCTCCTGTTATTGGTTACGAATACACAATATTATAGAAATAATGGCTTAACAAAAACTATTTAAAACATTACAGATAACCAATAGTGATTTTACACTGTGAAAGAGTCTATCAACCAAAGAAAGCTAACACCAATTATTTGTAATTCTCATCTATATGCCGTTAAAAATGTTAGAAAACCCACGCGCCGACTCGTAGAACAGTGGCAGTCACACCCGGGACTAACATCACACAATTTTTTTTTCACATCTGCAGCGGGTCAACTATCGATTAGTCTTCTGACTAATCCACCATCTGTTACCGCGAAACGTGTCTGGACGCGTTTTCCTTCATATAAATAGACACGAAATATGTACCAGCCTCCTGTCGGATATATTTGTTAAACGAACTGGGGTCGTTAAAGTTTTAGCTTGTGACCAATTACCTCCGCGGGTACACACACATACACACACACACACACGTACACAGTCACACGTGCACACACAGATACCTAGGTAGGTATATACACAGACACAATTTAGACATCAATAAATAAATTAAATTAAATTAAACATAAAAATTAAACATATAACAAAACTAACCAGTAAAATAAATACCAGGCTTATAGACAGATAGGCAGACAGAAGCGCTCGTACAGACAAATCATATCTAAAGTTACTACCAAAATCAATACCCTCCGCGCACGCACACACACACACGCACACAACCACACGCACACACACGCACGCACACACACACACATTGACAGACGCCGGCACACACAATCACACAAAAACAAAAGCAATACCATCCGCGCACGCACGCACACACACACACACGTGCACACAACCACACGCGCGCACACACGCACACAACCACACAAAACCAAAAGCAATACCATCCGCGCATGCGCACACACAACCACACGCGACTAAATAACACACCCAACAACACACAAAAATCCCCCTAACCTAACCCCACCCGGTACATTACACCCATTCTTTCCTCACCCCCACGCAAAAAAAAAACCTCCACTCGGTTCAAAAAACCCCTACTAAGCCAACATTATCGATTTTTTATATTTTTAATCATTATAGATTTTATATATATATATATATATATATATATATATATATATATATATATATATATATATATATATATATATATATATATATATATATATATATATATATATATATATATATATATGTCTAAATAACACACCCAACATCACACACAAATCCCCCCTAACCAAAAGAGATCATTAACTATATACTTCTATCTAACACTTCACGTCTGAGTCATACACACATTCACCAGCTTCACCCCACCATATACCCATGAGTCATCACCGCCAGCCAAAAAACAATACCCCGCTCCCTTAACCAACCCTCTTAGTAACCTAAAGCAACATTATCGATTTTTTAACTTTCCCGTCATTATCGATTTTTTTAAATATATATATATATATATATATATATAATATATATATATATATATATATATATATATATATATATATATATATATATATATATATATATATATATATATATATATATATATATATATATATATATGTTACGGTATATGTTATTAACGCCGTCTGCTAAAGGTTAGCAGACGTGCAATTGTAAAGGTTAAGACATTTAATATATTACGATAGATGTTTCAATTATTGAACGCTCCGTACACGATCGATTATGACGTGTCTAGCGTTGTTTGGGTCACAGTCGGTAACTAGGAGACGCGACCCTTTGTTACTTGACCGCCAAGCTGAATAGCTGCGTTTTTCTAACCTTCCAATTCAATGGCATGATATAGCCATTTATATGTGCATTTTGATGGACCAGGGTCAGTCCTAGAACTCTATATGAGAGGAAAACTTATGGAGGTTAGTGTTTAACTAGAATCCTCAGAAGGAGGAGAATAATCGTCAAATTCGTATGAATATTCAGACTCGCAGTCTCACTGTCGGCAGGTAGCCATGTCTAGCTGCGCGTGCATATAGCTGTGATGTTCTGACGACAATACTGCATTGTATCCTTAAACGGACATTGACACGTAAACCAGCAGTCTACGTTATTGATTAATTTATGCATGACTTATACGGACTTATGTTCTGCTCCTATTTGAAATGATCATCCTGTGTGTACATGTGATTAAATATTACGGACTCAACCTGAAGGCATTAATTACTTCATTAATGTTGCTGAGTTCAAGTTACATTAATTACTTCTTCATACCATGCTACTGAGTTATATGAACGCTTCACCCTAATTCGCGTAATAATAAACCAAGCACGATGAACAAGAGATCACTAAAGTAACCATACTCAGTGCATGATCTTCAACCGGCAAATAACTCAGCAACAAAGTGGCGGCCGAATGTGGGGAACGACAGAAAAAAGAAACAAACTTCTGTTCCTTACGCACAGATTAATCACAATATTTACGATCAAGTTTCGATCACATGATCCAGTCGAAGATGACGTCGTACTCATTATAATGCCTAACAACGTGACGTCACCGAAAGTCGTGTAGGTGAACTGTCGGAGAAACCAAAGTCGTTCTCTAAGCCTAACCAGGGGAAACATGAGCCATTTGAAGCAGACACAAGATATGGACTACAGGAGCAGACAGTCAGGGGCTTTAGCCTAGCTGTTGACGACCTCTAGCACTGATCTGAGCAACGGAAAAGATAAGTCTAGGTGTTTAACTGTCGTTATTGCAAACAGTAATACTGAGTCCATGCCTTTTGCCTGCATAGGCATGTTTTTTTTTTTCTGAATGTGTTTCATGTATTTTTGGGTTGTTTTAATGTGTTGTTAATTAGCGGGCCGGTTGGAGGCAACTGAAATCTCTGGGGAATGTCGCGAACAGCTGACCACCTAGATTTCAGTCGGTCTTAGGGCAGTTAAACGATTGCACTTTTGGAAGCCCCATTGAGGTTTGCCATTGGACTACCTGTCCAGATCTGCTATCGTTTGACGATTTGTGTTAGTTGTGCCGTTCCGTAGATAACTGGCGTATTTTATTTGTACTAAGTTCACATTTTTATTCAGTTTTGTATCATGTTCGTTAACTATTTCGTCCAGTCTACTCTTACTATCAATTTATTTTATGATTGTTAAATGTTTGTCCGTTATGAGTCCTGTGATGTCATCATTTTTTGCATTCATTTTTTTTTTGTGTACTTTAAATATTAAGTTGACCTCGGGTCAGTCTTTGACCCTTCATTTGGCTTGTGACACTTCCGCTTGTTTTATTTAGTTCATAAATTCATTTTTAATTGTGAAAATGTCTTGTTTGCGTCCTGACATTGTTTGTACCCTTTAGTTGAATCATTGTTTTGGTTGTCCTCATGATATATATTAAATACTACATTAATAATATGATATTATATTCAATAATACACTTGTAATTTAATTTAATTAATTTTTTCTGACATTTAAGGTTAATATGGGACACTGCATAATTATGCAGTGATAGTCCAAGAAATTAGCACTACAATTTATAAGAGATGCCTAGGGCATAATAATATAATATATATATATTGACCAAATAAAATAATCTTATAGTCTACCTTTGAGGTAATAGACCCATTGTATATTATTTAATATACTTTTCTAGTACTAAGAGAGTGACTTAGTACATTGAACAATATAATTACTAGGAATCATACCCAACATTATTGGATATTAAGATTAATTGTGTGATGTAATTACATTATAGTTAACAGATATCATAACTATTTATGATATAGTTAGTACTTAGATACAATATTGTTACAAAATATTGTCTATTGGTTGAACTTAGACATAAGAGTTCAGTACTATTGTGATTATTTATATTGAATATTCCTAAGTTGAGTAAGTATAATAATTACTCTGACACTACTATTGACTATTTTAATCAGTAATTATCAATAATTACTTACCAGATAAAAGTCAAAATGCTTACTATAGACCATTTCGTTAAAATTGGTAAAGAATATGGTTATAAATCTCAAGAACTTCGTCAGTTTGCTGAGGCAGAACTGGAAAAACATAAAGCAGAAATAGAGGAACAAAAGGTTGCATTAAAGAAAGAGGAGGAGGGACGTGAAAGAAAGGAAGCAGAACGTGAGATGAAGCAAATTGCCAAGGAAAATAGATTGAGAGAGATTGCTCAACGTGAAAGAGAAGAGCAAAGAGCAATTACCAAACAGGAAGAAGAGAATAAATTGAAACGAGAGGAAATTATTTTACAACAAGAAATGGAATTGGCGCGTATTAAATTGGAGACAGCAAGATTACAAGCACAAAGTGCTGATGCAAACCAGAATAATAACGCACAAAATGGATCGTCATCCAGCCAAACTAAACATTTCTACAACTTTAAATTACCCACTTTCAACTTAAACGTGGACGACCTTTCATCATTCCTGTCACGTTTTGAACAGACTTGCAAAACAAATCATTTGCCTGAAGAGTCATGGGTACTCAAGTTAAATGAATTCTTGGTTGGAGAACCATTGACGGCTTCTCAAAATGCTGACCCATCAATAGCAAATAACTACGGTGCTATTAAGTCCTTGCTTTTACGAAGGTTTCACCTGGATGAGGAACACTGTAGGTTGAAATTTAAGGGAATTTTACCTGAATCTCCAAAAGATTTTGCAGGATTCATTGCGAACTTACGCAATACATTTAATAGATGGGTTGAACTGGCACAAGTCAACAAATCGTACGACAAATTAGTTGATTTACTACTACGGGATAAGGTATTATCTTCGGTTAGCCAACCATTCTTTGCATATTTGCAGGAGCGTAAACCAGGTACTATTGACGAGTTGGAAAAAATTTCTTTAAACTACTGTTCGGCACATCCGAATGCGAACATTTCTAACTCTTCATTAAGAGAACCTCTACCTGTGGCGTCTAATATGGCCTACAATCATAATAACAAACAAAGACATCACAGTGTAGACAGAAGTAGGTTCCAAAGAAATCACAATGTTAACTTTCAGAAGGGACATAATAATGATTTCAACAATAAAAATGAGTTCAACAGAGGTAGATCACGAGATAGAAATTATTCACCTCAAACAAACTACCACAATAGTCAACATAACACTAATTATAATCGATCACATACTCCCAATAATAATAATAACTGGAATGGTAATAATCATGGCTCGAGACATCGAGATAATAGTTACTATAGAGGACGACGAGATAATTCTAACAATTATACTCGTAATCGATCTCATTCTCGGGGATCATCTCAGTACAACCATAATACAGGGGCGGCAGTTACAAATAATACTACCCCTATAGCTCAGGTCCCACTTGACAATAATACAACACAGTCTTCTGCTGCATGTTTTGCTATTGATTATAATGTGGCAAATAGTTGCCAACAATGCAATCTTATTTTTCAGAAGGCGAAAGAAACAGTGCTTAACTGCGGACATATCATTCCAACGATGCAACAGGCTCACTAATTTTTAACAGGGGATTAGTTAATGGATCCGTCGTCTCAGTGCTGAGAGATTCAGGATCCACAACGATTGGTGTACGTCAGTCGCTGGTACATCCTAGCTGTGCGACAGGAGAATATGTACGCTGCATGACATTCGGTGGAACTATTGAGTTCTACCCAACAGCTATTGTTCATATTAGAACACCCTTTTTCACAGGGAACGTAAAAGTATGTATGCTAAAAAAGCCTATTGCTGATCTGATGGTTGGTCGTATACACGGCAGTAAAGATTGTACTCCAGATGAGATCATAGAATGGGAAAAACATAACCTATGCACTGGAAACGCCGTGACGACTAGAGCGCAGACTCAACTCATGGAGAAATTTAGTGATAATAAGATGGATGCAGACAACCAAGAGGAGTTTGTAGTCAATTCACCTATTGACAGGGAAACATTTGCAACTAAACAAAAAGAGGATAAATCTTTAAAAAAAATTTTTAAGCTGGTTGATAAAGTTGACAATCTATCCTCAGGTAATAATAACAAACATTGTTTTGTTATTAAAAATGACATATTGATTAGATGTTTTAATGACAAATCACAAATGAAACAACAAGTTATGGTCCCGTATACTTTTAGACGGTACATTCTTCAACATGCGCATGACTCACAGTGTGCTGGACATATGGGATATACTCGGACACGATCTCGAGTACTGTCTTCATTCTTTTGGCCAGGAGTGTCAAGAGATATTTCGCAGTATGTACGTTCCTGTACTACATGCCAAGAAGTGAAAGCACGTGGAGCTTTTCACACGGCGCCTATTCAGGCTTGCGATATCTCAGTAAGACCGTTTGACAAGATGGCCATAGATATTATTGGTCCATTGCTACCATCGGCCAGAGGACATAGATTCGTCCTTACGTGCATTGATTTGTGCACACGATGGCCAGAAGCTATCCCATTAAAGACCACCACCACCACAGATGTAGCTGATGCACTACATCTTATCTTTTCTAGAATAGGGTTTCCTAGAAAACTTTTATCAGACCATGGGTCACAGTTCATATCTGACACCATGAAGGAAGTCATGAAAACCTGGAACATTGATAGGAATTTAAGTAGTATTTATCATCCTATGAGTAATGGTGCAGTTGAAAGACTTAACCGTACACTTAAACAACTACTACATAAGGTTACTGTTAAGCACCCTCATGACTGGGACAGAGCACTCCCAGCTGTTCTATTTGCTTATCGGGAGGTACCGCATGAACAAACTGGCTTCTCTCCCTTTGAATTAGTTTTTGGGGCTCCCCCAAGAGGTCCTATGGGACTAATAAAAGACTTATTAATTGACGCGGAGATGACTCAGGACACTCAGTCATCTTACGAGTATGTGATTAATCTTCGGAAGAACATTATTGAGTCCTGCCAGTTGGCAACAGCTTCTTCTGAGGCTGCAAAAGCTAAGGCTCGATCTCTACAAAATAGGTCTCAACGATTACGCCAATTATTCCCAGGCGATGAGGCTTATGTGTTACTTCCTCACAATAACAATAAATTATTGATATCTTGGAATGGTCCTTACAAAGTCATTGATAAAATTTCCGACGTTGATTACGTCTTAGATATCAAGGGACACAAAAAGATATTTCATATTAACATGCTCAAGCAATTTCATACACGTCCTGAACACTTACAGTCAATTTTTCATGAACTAGATGACACCACAGTATCTACTTGTTATTATTCTAACTTATCCGTCATCCAGGAAGAAGAATCTTCTTTTCCTGAGGTACAGTTACCGTTACCGGTACCAGTAGTTCAACCTACTGAATCTTGGCGGGATGTAACCATCTCTTCAATGGTTACACCGCAACAGCGTCTACAGATTGCTAATCTATTACAATCTTATCCAGATGTATTGACCGACGTCCCGGGTCGCACATCGGCTATCAGTCATGACATTACTCTCAATGATGATACACCTATTCGTGTACATCCCTATTCGGTTCCTTTACATTTCCTTGCTAAAACTACTAAGGAACTTGAACAGATGTTGTCTCTGGGAATCATTGAGACTAGTAATTCGCCATTCTCTTCTCCATTAGTGATTGTCCGGAAGAAGGACAATAACATCAGACTATGTGTTGATTATAGAAAATTAAATGCTAAGACTATAGTTGACAGCGAACCACATCCACTTATCGACGACTTACTGCCACGTCTATCCAACGCAACTATATTTAGTAAGATAGACTTAACTAAAGGTTATTGGCAGATACCACTGACCGAAAAGGCTAAGTACTACACCGCATTTTCCACTCCACAAGGTCTATACCAGTGGAATGTGATGCCTTTTGGGCTTGTTAATGCGCCAGCTACCTTCATTCGCCTGATGCGACAAATTTTATCAGGTAGACCAGACGTTATTACATATATTGACGACATATGCTTGTTTAGTTCGTCGTTTGAGGAACATGTTTCGGGACTTAGATATGTTTTCGACACTCTAAGGAATTATCATCTAACTGCTAAACCTACAAAGGTGCAGATCGCGTGTAATGAGATAACCTTTTTGGGACATATCATTGGAGCGGGATATATCCGAACGTTACCTAGTACGGTCTCCAAAATTCTAAACATAGCAGTTCCTCAGACGAAGAAACAGGTCAGGAGTTTGTTAGGACTTGTTCAATATTACAGTAGATTCATACCAAACTTGTCATCCATCACGGCTGTATTGTCTTCATTGTTAAAAAAGACATGCCGGTGAAGGTGACATGGACTGGTATATGCAATGAAACTTTCAACAAAATTATAAATTTGTTTTCGCATGAACCAATTTTAAGACTTCCCGATGCTTCCAAAAGATTTTTCTTACGAACAGATGCTAGTAACTACGGCATTGGTGCATGCCTGCTCCAGAACCATGATGGCGTTCTACATCCTACCTTATATATTTCAAGAAAGCTAAAGCCGGCAGAAACAAAGTAGTCCACAGTGGACAAGGAACTTTTATCACTTATATGGGCAATCACAAAATTAGAAAAGTTCTTGCTTGGTGCTCCCTTCACCATACAGACTGACCAACGTGCTGTAGCATCTTTGCGTCGATCTAACCACAAGAGCCCAAAACTCGCCAGATACGCGATCATCCTGCAGCCATTTGAATTCTCCATTGAACATATTCCTGGCACTGAAAACATTGTGGCGGATGCGTTGTCACGTTATCCTATTGACGACGAATAATCAACATTGACACTCTTAAAATACGTCAATCATCACTACATTGGATAGAACGAAGTATCAACTATAAGGGAACTAACCTTGCCTTCAATTTAATATTTATAAACACTATATGCATCACAGAATTGAACTAAAGACAATCAAGGTGTGCATATTGACATTGAAACTTCGTCTAACGTCCATACACGATATATGAATATTCGTTGAACAATCATGGAACAATATCTGACGACAAGTCGAACTTATTATCCTATGTGCACTTAATTCTTGGATCCTAGGATAATTGACATTTCTGTCCGACGTAAATGTTTCAACACTTTGTCTAAAAGAATTCATCAGGATCAGGACTACGGATGGATCATCATATCCTATACTAATTAATTAGTTAACTTAACTTCTTAATTGAATTAATATCAATAAAATGAAATGTGAGAAAAATGAAATGAAAAAATAAAAAGAACGAAATATGAAAAGAAGAAATCATGAAAAGAGAAAATAAATCTCACACAAGTATTAGATTAATATTTTTTTTTATGTACCTATACGTTCTTTAGTTAGTTAAATTAGATAGTTATTATTCACTAACACTTAACACACACAATTAAGTTAAACTTATATTCGAATTTCTTTCTATTTCTTCTCATTTATTTGTCTTTTCTTCTTTCATAACATCGCGTTACATTAGAATCTTAATAATTTAACTCTTAATTTAATTAATTAATTTAATTTTAATTAGTCAAATTAATTCCTATATGACATACTAATACGACAGACCTTACTTTAATTTAATTCTATCATTCACTATTGACATTTGACATTTTATTTAGTTGATATAATAATATGCATAATATTGATATATAATATGATTAATGTTAGATGACTACGACAAATAGTTAGTTGACATGACCGCGACCCGGTTCTACTCAGAACATCGTCGGCCATATGTCACAAATGTGTTAAATTTTTTTTTGAAAAATTGTTAAGTCAGACAGATCTTGAAAAAAAATCTATCGATTTTTTTTTTCCCGGTGTACAGGGAATTGTTACGGTATATGTTATTAACGCCGTCTGCTAAAGGTTAGCAGACGTGCAATTGTAAAGGTTAAGACATTTAATATATTACGATAGATGTTTCAATTATTGAACGCTCCGTACACGATCGATTATGACGTGTCTAGCGTTGATTGGGTCACAGTCGGTAACTAGGAGACGCGACCCTTTGTTACTTGACCGCCAAGCTGAATAGCTGCGTTTTTCTAACCTTCCAATTCAATGGCATGATATAGCCATTTATATGTGCATTTTGATGGACCAGGGTCAGTCCTAGAACTCTATATGAGAGGAAAACTTATGGAGGTTAGTGTTTAACTAGAATCCTCAGAAGGAGGAGAATAATCGTCAAATTCGTATGAATATTCAGACTCGCAGTCTCACTGTCGGCAGGTAGCCATGTCTAGCTGCGCGTGCATATAGCTGTGATGTTCTGACGACAATACTGCATTGTATCCTTAAACGGACATTGACACGTAAACCAGCAGTCTACGTTATTGATTAATTTATGCATGACTTATACGGACTTATGTTCTGCTCCTATTTGAAATGATCATCCTGTGTGTACATGTGATTAAATATTACGGACTCAACCTGAAGGCATTAATTACTTCATTAATGTTGCTGAATTCAAGTTACATTAATTACTTCTTCATACCATGCTACTGAGTTATATGAACGCTTCACCCTAATTCGCATAATAATAAACCAAGCACGATGAACAAGAGATCACTAAAGTAACCATACTCAGTGCATGATCTTCAACCGGCAAATAACTCAGCAACAATATATATATATATATATATATATATATATATATATATATATATATATATATATATATATATATATATATATATCTAAATATATATCTAAATATATATATATAGTTTAACTAAATATATTTATAACTATATATTGTAATAAACCACATATATCAACACCCCCCACCATTATCGAACTAATATATTACTATATAAAAATCAGTCTAAATATATATATATGTCTAAGTAAATATATATCTAAATATATATCTAAATATATATCTAAATATATATCTAAATATATATATATATATATATTTATCTATATATATATATATATATATATATATATATATATATATATATATAACTAAATGTTGTAATATAAATATTGTAATATATGTATAACTGTTATATAAATATTATCTGTAAAAAACAAACAACGCGCCATTATCGAACTAATATATTACTATATAAAAGTCAGTCTTAATATATATGTCTAACTAAATATATATCTAAATATATGTATAACTAAACATCGTCTACCTGTTGTAAATATATATATAGTATAACTAAATATATATCTAAATATATGTATAACTAAACATCGTCTACCTGTTGTAAATATATATAGTATAACTAAATATATGTAATAAACCACACATAGCAACAACACGCCATTATCGAACTAATATATTACTATGTAACAGTCAGTCTAAATATACTTATATATATCTAACTAAATATATCGCCTAACTGTTGTCTTGTATGTCTACTTATTGTTATCTAAATATATCTTCCTATTGTCTAAATATATCGTCTTCTTGTTATCTAAAAGTCTTCCTATTGTCTAAATAAATCGTCTTCTTGTTGTAACATCGTCTTCTTGTTGTCTAAAAGTCTTCCTATTGTCTAAATATATTGTCTTCCTATTGTAACATCGTCTTTTTGTTGTCTAAAAGTCTTCCTATTGTCTAAATATATCGTCTTCCTATTGTCTAAATATATCGTCTAACTGTTATCTAAATATTTCGTCTAACTGTTGTAACATCGTCTTCCTATTGTCTAAATATATCGTCTTCTTGTTTGTCTAAATATATCTTCTTGTTATCTAAATATATCTTCCTATTGTCTAAATATATCGTCTTCTTGTTGTCTAAATATATCTCACTATATAGCGTCTTCTGGCCCACCTCCTGCGCGCCTCCTGAATGCGCTTATATAAAAGTCACGCGCCTCCTGCCGTTTTTGCTATATAAAAGTCACGCGTCTCCAGGTGCGCCTCCTGCGCGCCTCCAGAATGCTAACCGTTTTGGACATTGTATACTACTATACTACTCTCTTGGTCCTATGAATATATGTTAATATAGAGTTCCTGTAGGTGTATTCACAGACTAATACTTTAATAGTTGCTAGTGATTGTCATTTGTTATGAGGAGCTGTTGTTTTCATCAAGCCCCATATAATTCAATGTTATTTTGATAAGAACTATTTTCTTAGGATGAAATGTCAGAGGTCCCAGCTGATAACATGTCACCTGGGATTCTTCGTAGGTCGAATATAAGTCAGTATATCAATGTAGAGACAATGTAGATCAGCACCCACACGTAAGCTCCTTCAGGCTATCAGCTGACAGCTTAAACTTTATAAAGGAGACTTTACAACCACTCATCAGGTTTCCTGTCACCGGATGGTAACAGGAAATAAAAACTCTGCAATAAAAAGACACCCTGGCCTTTTCATACCTGATTACAACTTCTTATCCCTATATATACATGACGGTATGGGGTCAGCCTCTTGTGCATTCATGTGCATCAGCCCCTAATTTATGACTCACACCCTTCTGTGACCACACCACAGGTCCCTATTGCAGATACGCCACTGTACTTTTACATAGTTTGCTTCAATGCAATAACGTGGAGTAACCACATCTCCTTTTATATGGTTTTTTTCTTTTCTTTTCTAACTTATAAACGCTCTAGGCATGTTGAAAAGTGTTCATAGAACACAGAGGCTTCCTAACATTTCCAATACAAAATATTAATACAAAATCATAATAATATGCAACAGTCAAATACAGTTCAATATGAGGACTCAATAATGTTTGCTTCCGGCATGTCCTTCACTTTTCCACAGCAGTATCTGACTTTTTCAGTTTTAATCAAGTATGTAAATACATAAAGCATTCTTACCACTAGTTCAAAGAAATATGTCACAAATAACGTTGACTGGCAAAGAATATGGCCTCAGTTACATTCCCACGATAAATTCTTGATTCAAGTCAGGCAATTGCAATACTGGCCTGCTTGTGAGTTTTTCTTTTAACTCCTGGTAAGCCAATTCACACTGTGCGGACCAATTTATTGTATCAGGTTGTCCCTTTCGAGTTAAATCCGTCAGAGGAGCACATATAGAGTTAAAATGTTTAATGTACTTTTGGTAGAAACCACACAACGACACAAAAGATCGCACATCTTTCTTTGTTTGTGGCCTAGGGGCTCTTTTCAGTTTCTCCAGATTCTTGGGGTCAGCGGTCATGCTACCCTGATGTACGGTATGTCCCAAGAATTCCAATTCTTTACACCCAATACAACATTTTTTGGTCTAGCAGTCAAGTTAGCCTCTCTGAGTCTATCAAACAGCATATTCAAAGAGTTAACATGTTCCTCAAAAGTTTCAGTAGCAATGAGGATATCATCCATGAAATTCGAGATACATGGATTTTTCAGGGGATCCAACAATTTTCGCATCATCCTAGAAAACACACTCGGGGCATTTTTCAACCCAAACGGTAGCATGTTGAACTCATAATGACCTTCCGAGGTGCTAAATGCTAAGTAAGGTCGAACCTCAGGCTTTACTGGAATTTGATAATAGCCTTTGCTAAGATCCACCTTGGAAAAATATTTTGCCTTGTTCAGCCTGGCAAAAAGTTGAGTAGTATCAGGTAATGGATCCACCTGATCTTCTGTGACAGCATTCAGTTTCCTGTAATCTATGCACAGTCTATGTTCTCCCGATGGTTTCCGCAACAAAACCACACAGGAACTATAAGGAGACTCACTGTGAGAAATAATCCCTTCTTGTAACAAATAATCTATCTCCTCTTTCAAAGCTTTTTCCTTAGCGAACGGAATAGAATAAGGCCTCATACAGATGGGTGTTGGGTCTAGTAGTTTCATATCATATTCCAACAAATGTGTGTGCCCCGGCTTATCCGTTAACACGTCTGTATGTTTCTCCAGGACCTTTTAAATCCTCTCCCTTTGTTCTTTTGTCAGGTGATTACTGATCTTCCCTGTTCAAACGTTTCACTGGGCTTCAGTGGATATTCAACTGAGGTGAGAGGTTCATTTTTCATTTCGGTTGCAATTGACAAGGCCATTAAGTGTGTTCACATGATAGACTTTTTGCTTTCCCTTCTTGTCTATCTTATAATTTGTTCTGGATACCTTTTCCAAAACTGTATATGGACCTTGCCATCCGATCTGAAGTTTACTGTTGCTGCCTGGTAAAAGAAGAAGTACCTTCTCCCCTACAGCAAGCTCCCTATCCTTCGCTTTTTTGTTATAATAAGCAGCATGCTTTTTCCTGGCTTGTCTCAAATTTTCATTTGCCAGTTTCCAACTAGTTTTTAAACGAGTGGTCAGTTCGTTCACATATTGTTATGATGAGGTAACAGTCTCTTCTGCCTTCTCATCTGTCCACGTCCTTAACAATGTTACATATGGACTTTTAATTTTTCTGACATATTTTTCATAATACTGGAAGCCTTGTGTTGAGGACGTTTCTTCCTTTTGTCATTCCACAAAAATCTACCACTACCTATTCGTTTCCTGGGGTTTTCTCCCCACTTTAAATTCCTTGTGAGAGATCTCTCTCTTTTATCTTCACCCAGTTCACATAATTCCGACCGAGGGACTGTCGACTTATTCTGGGGTAAAATCACTCTTTGTACTCGACGCAGAGTTGCCATTCTAACACATTCAAGTGAAGACTGTGTGTGAAAAGAGGGTTCCCATTCCACTTTGTCTACATTATTAATTTTATTTTTCTTTCCATTTTCAGGCCTAAGTTTGCCCCGTGGCGTTTCTAGGTCCTGATTATTATTGTCCCCACTTGTGGGTGTTCCCTCGTGAAATATGCCGCAGGCTTCGACAAAATTCTCAATAATTATCTTTTCATCTGGCCAATAATATTTTTGAGAAACCTTTTGGCAGATGGTACCTACTTTCTCGTGGTCCCCATCTTTTCCAACATGTAAACTCCGTATTACGTCTGCCCTAAACATCTTGGGAAGTACAAGTTGTCCGTGACCATTTGAACCAGTTCCGGCCTTCCTATATAACAATTTATTCTTCATGTAAAATTCTCCTTTATTAGGAAGTTTATGTCAGTTACGCAATTTTTGAAAGCACGGCTTCAGTGACCTATCCTCAGCCTGTGCCTTCCTCATCTCTTCTGGATCAGTATTTATCGGCTCATCTTCTTCCTTTCTGGATTGTGAACGGGTCTGGGCTGCTGCCAGGACCACAGGTCTCTTGGGATTTCCCAAGAAGACATAACGACATCCCAATATCAGAGGGTAAATGGGTGCGTCTAACACTGCTGCTCTGATTATCCCTTCCACATAGCGAGTTTTCACTGTTATCCTTGCAATGGGAAGTTTCATGAGTGGTAGGTCCTTGGTCGCCCCTTGAATCTCCACTGTTTCTGTGGTATACTGATCCGGGTTCACCAAGTGCGCACTCACAACGGAATCAAAATCAAAACTGGTATCGTAAAGGCACCTAATTGTGACTCCATTACATACCACGTCCTCACATACTGAGGGATGATAAGGTTCCTGCTGTCCAGTAGGTTTTACCTTTTCTTCCTTTTTACCCAACTTCATCGCAGCACATCCAGAAGGTTTCCTTGTACACAATTTGGTGTCATGACCCTCTCTCTTACACCATTTACAATAGTATCTATTTTGATAAAGGGGTTTTCTTTCCTCATATTTCCTGTCATCGAACTGTGAGTTTTTATGTTTATTATCATTGCGTGGCCTATCATAATTTAGCTTAAACTTGTTACCCTGATCTTTATTATCAAACCTATTTGAGTTTTGTGGGGCCCTATAATTATCTACATGCTTCTTTTTGGTGCCAGCTACCTCTGCCTGGGCTGCCTGATACCTCTCAGCGACATTAAGTAACTCACCCAGCCTCTCTGCACCCTGTTCCATGAGATACTTTCTCAAGTCTGGAGCCATGGACTCTCTCAATTGCTCAATAAGGATCATTTCTTTAAGACCTTGGGTTTTCCCCAGAGCAGTCCATTTCTCCAAGTACGTCTCCAACCGTGCAGAGAACTGGTGATAAATCTCACCCGACAGTAGCTTGGCATTTCTAAACTTTTTCCTGTAAAATTCACCATGCTTTTCGTATCTTAACAACAGAGCCTGCTTTAACATGTCATAATTGTCTTGGTCATCCCTGCTCATTTTTGAAATAAACTTCATAAGCGGTTCCCCGAAGACCTTGGGATAACTTCAAGCTCCATCTTTCTTTTTCTAGCCCATAAGTTGTAGCTAATACCTCATACCTACTTAGATATGATTCAATGTCATCATCTCTCTCAACAAAATAATCTAAATGAAACCCCATAGCTGAGTTGGAGGCCCCCCTGACCAGCAGTCGTATCAGAGGTAGAGGGGCTGTGACCATTTTCAGGAGCATGGCCTTGCAACTCCAAATCCCTTAGTCGCAACTCATGCTCCCTCTGCAACCTTTTATCTTCTGCCTCTGCTTCCCTTTGCAGTCGTTTTTCGTCTGCTTCCCTTTCGGCAGCCAATCTCTTTTCTTACCTATGTTCTTCCCTAGCAATAAACTTATCACATTCTGAGGTGACATAGTCAATCAAAACCTGACCTTCCATATTCATGTCTCTCGCAGTCTGCACAGCAGCAGAGCGAAACTTGGCCAAATCCGCCATCTGATAAATACTAAAATGTTCTAAATCAATTTCTAAAACAAGTACACTTTTAATTAATTAATCCAGGCTCTGACACTTCATCAATTCCCAAATCTTGGGCAATATTAATAATGGGGATTCCCTGGGTAAATAGAAATATTGTTATAGCTAAAACCCAGACCAGGACCCTAATATATGTAGTACTAGAAGTTCCTATCCCGGACAAGCCTACCAACTTATGTATCAAATGTAATTTTTGCTGGGGAGGTTAAGATGTTATACCTAACAAGAAAGATAGGTGTGTCTGTGGTAACTATGTGAGGTCAAGCACATGTAGGTCCCTGACTATAAAAAAGAATGATGATGATGATATATTGATCAGGGAACCTAACGCTACCTCCCTAGATCTCACACAGTCCGTATTTTGATTCTAGTGGCTGGTGTATGATGTCTCTAGTGTCTAGGGGGGAAATGAAGATGATGGTACATCAACACAATACACTTTAACTCACTAAAAGAAACTGAATAAGACGGTGGTTAAAGTTTTCTTTTAAAATTTGAAAGTTTTTTCTTTATACAATTTAATCTGCCTGTCCCGCCAACTTCTTTTGGACAGGTCTTTGAAAATGAGGAAATATATTTACATATAATGCTTTAACTAAAAATATGGACTCTTGGTCCTTTGAATATATGTTAATATAGAGTTCCTGTAGGTGTATTCACAGACTAATACTTTAATAGTTGCTAGTGATTGTCATTTGTTATGAGGAGCTGTTGTTTTCATCAAGCCCCATATAATTCAATGTTATTTTGATAAGAACTATTTTCTTAGGATGAAATGTCAGAGGTCCCAGCTGATAACATGTCACCTGGGATTCTTCGTAAGTCGAATATAAGTCAGTATATCAATGTAGAGACAATGTAGATCAGCACCCACACGTAAGCTCCTTCAGGCTATCAGCTGACAGCTTAAACTTTATAAAGGAGACTTTACAACCACTCATCAGGTTTCCTGTCACCGGATGGTAACAGGAAATAAAAACTCTGCAACAAAAAGACACCCTGGCCTTTTCATACCTGATTACAACTTCTTATCCCTATATATACATGACGGTATGGGGTCAGCCTCTTGTGCATTCATGTGCATCAGCCCCTAATTTATGACTCACACCCTTCTGTGACCACACCACAGGTCCCTATGGCAGATACGCCACTGTACTTTTACATAGTTTGCTTCAATGCAATAACATGGAGTAACCACATCTCCTTTTATATGGTTTTTTCTTTTCTTTTCTAACTTATAAACGCTCTAGGCATGTTGAAAAGTGTTCATAGAACACAGAGGCTTCCTAACATTTCCAATACAAAATATTAATACAAAATCATAATAATATGCAACAGTCAAATACAGTTCAATATGAGGACTCAATAATGTTTGCTTCCGGCATGTCCTTCACTTTTCCACAGCAGTATCTGACTTTTTCAGTTTTAATCAAGCATGTAAATACATAAAGCATTCTTACCACTAGTTCAAAGAAATATGTCACAAATAACGTTGATTGGCAAAGAATATGGCCTCAGTTTTGCTCTGTCCCGTCCAGATAGTGAATTAGTAGTTAATTTTACAAGTTATCACCTCTGATCTCAACGTAGTTGTTTGAATAACATTTTCTAGTAAAATGGCCACGAGATCACTATGCCTCTTGCCAATATCTATTAGAGCCGACCAGTGAAAGCAGGCACTACTACATAATTCTGAATTTAGTTTGAAAAAAACTAAACAATTCCAAACAAACTATGTGCCTCATAGTCCATTGGTCAGTCCTCGTTAGTTATACCAATAGAAAAAGATGTTTCGTTTTAGTTACATTTTTCCTATCTCTCCCCTTTTACTCTTATACTCTTATACAAACCAATAGAATTTGAATTTCTACAATGCCTCTTTTTTAAAACTAGCGTCCCCAATAACGTTATGTGTAACGAGCAAGACCAACAGTCTGTCCGGCCAAGCGTTCTTAGACATTTAGTATTTTCTCAATAACTTGGCTAATACTTGGACTAACCATATTTTTTAAAACATATTTTTGCTTAGTGGACTCTAAGCTATACTACCATATGATTTTTATGGTCATTTTCAGTATGGTTTAGATTTTCAATTTTGTCACTGTCAATCGTCAAATATAAATTTTACACAAGTCGGCCACACCCCCCCCTCCCCCCGCCCCCCCCTCCCCTGTCTCTAACATTTTTCTCACTATTCAAATAAACCAACTAGTTTGAGTGACGTCAGAATATTACCGCCAGGAGGAACCGGAAAATTGTCTGTGTGTTTGCCTCTGCTGGCTTTGCCCACAGCGTGTATATATTAAAGAGACCGCGTGCAGAGCGAAGAGGGGTTTTTCAAAACTTTGGTAGTGTTTTGCGTTAATTATTACAATCGCCTCATTCTTACTACTGAGAACTGTCCGAATTACTACAAATGTTAGTGTTACAGTTAACATATTACGTTAATTCAAACGACAGTTTGGTCTCACAGTTATAGCAAGTCGTTAATTACAAGCTTTTCCCCCGTTTCGTGCAGCAGATCGGCGAGATGTTAAAATGTTTATTCTACGTTTTCGAAACCGAAACTAAAGCGTGTTAGATTTTTTACGGCGGGTCATTTTCTTAGCATTCCCACTGCATAAAAAGCATCGCCCTACTGGCGTTGAAGATGAAACCAGTCAGATACCTGAGGGCTGGTGTATTTATTCATCATAGGACTAAAATCTTACTGAAATAAGCGAGTATCTCACAGATTTCGCTACAGTGGTTCTCCTCTATTCGATATCTTTGGCATCAAAAAATTCTAAAATCTCTTTAAGATTTGATAAGCTGGCAAACTTTCTCTTTCATTCAGAGCTGTAATGTTATCTTTCTTCTGACATGAAGGTCTACGTTAACTGTGACTAAACAAACACAAGTCTTTCACTAGATTTTTAAATGTTTAAGCAGGCACAACTAATAATATATATATAGATACGTGTTACCTCTCCTTTGTTAGGAAAACGTGCACCGATGATGTAGTGCTTGATGTTGAAGATTTGCTGTCTAAGAATGTTGAAGAAATCTTTTTCTTATTTCTGTTTCTATGTCTAAAACGTTGAAGATTGGAGTCTAAAATGTTGCTCTACTTGCTACTAGCACTGCTGTCTCTATCTCTCTGAAAGATCTCTCTCTCCGCTGCCCCTTTGATCAAAATGATCTTAGTTTTTAATAATTCTACATTTTGTTAACGGTTCTCACGTGCTGCTCTATCTGTTGATAGACATCCTATTTTATTCAATTGTTGCTGACTGTGTTATTTTATAATTTAAAGTGCGTATGAATGCTTCTAAATTTATTGTAGTTACTAGCATCAAACTTAGTTAGAGACCTTTCCTATATATATATTGAGAACCACTGCTGATGCAAACTTTTTTAGTCACTTAGTGCGACCTATCTATTAATCATTTTGACACATAGCGGGTCATAATGATCTGTCTGTCCTGAAATAACCTCACTGCATACTTTTATTTAAAATGAAAACCTAACTGATGCTAATAATTGTCGTTCTATGTCATCTGCTAAATTATCGTTAGTCTTCTTAAACAGCAATAGCTGTCGTCTGTATGTGGAAAGTCCAGGACAAGTGAGCAGCACATGCTGAACTGTCTCATACGGATGGGTACAGTTGCGGCAATTAGGCTCATGTGTGGGGTTTAATTTGTTTAAGTGCTTGTTGAGTCTGGTGTGTTCTGTTCTTAGTTGGAAGATTGTGTTCTGCTCCATACGTCTTAGGTTATTAATGTTGTCATTTTTGTTGGGATGGGCCATTTGTATATACAAGGCACGTCCAGTAGACCCTTTTGCCCATCCTCTTTAAAGTCTTTTTGGAGTATTCGTTTAGCTCTCTGCGTGTTTGCTGGAGTTTTTGTTTGAACCATGCCTGCTCCTAGTTTTGCTAGTCTGTCTGCTTTATCGCTGCCTGATATGTCTGTGCGCCCTGGTATCCAATGGAGTGTGATCTGGTGTTGTTTTTGTTAGCAAGCTTTTTTAGGTAGGTTGAACTGAAAAAAAAACTTTTCGTAACGAGCTTCATCTTCGTAAGCGACCATGTATTTCAGAAAAAAACCGTTTTCAGTTAGTACATTCTGAGCACTTTAATTAACCCCCATTTAAAAGAAATTAATATTTTCAGCACTTTATACTACTACAACACCACATTCCTCATATAAAGAATTATCATATGAATCCGTCATATTAGTCCCATCTTTTCCGACCAAAGTTGCAATCATTTTCATTGCGCATTTTTTGGGGATGGAAATTAAATTGCACGCCTGTTGAAAATAATTGCTTTTCTTAAGCATCTCATCTCATGTGATTTGCCCTATCTTTGCCTTGGTCAGTGTCCATGTTTGACGTTGCTAGCAAAGAGTTGGTAAGAATATACTGTTTATCAGCTGTCGTTTAGCTTCCCTACTGATATTCTGGTTGGGTTTGGTTTGGTTTAAGGACTATCTTCATTGCACATGATCAGTGCTCCGATCTCCTCCCTTAGATCACACAAGGAGGATCTCAGCACAGTGCACGAACTCCGTACTGATATTCTGATGCTTATGTAGTGGTGGCAGTTGGTAAGTAACTGCGCCGGCTTTTTAACATCTTGTTTCAATTTCTGTGTCAAGTTTTTAATTTTCAGTAAAATCCTTATTGGTTCATGGTTAAAACATAGGTACTGCTAGGCACAAGGCACAGAAAGGGTTAATTTTTAATAATCCTCAAAGCTAACGAGACTGTATAATGTTTGGCAAGCGTTACATGTGTATTCATATGCTAAACACATTCCTTCTTCTCTCAGGCCAACGTCTTTTCTTGTTTTATATATGTTATACACTTTCTCTTCAACTACCATTTTAACTTGTCTACTATCTCTCAGTTTCTCTCTGTCTCTCTGTCTCTCTCTCTCTCTCTCTCTCTCTGTCTGTCCGTCTGTCCGTCTGTCTGTCTGTCTGTCTGTCTGTCTGTCTGTTTGTCTGTCTCTCTCTCTCTCTCTCTCTCTCTCTCTCTCTCACACACTATCTCTCATTTGCATTCACGCTCTCTCACAAAACTTCTCAAACTTTCATATGACTTCTTATTATATCTGACTTGTACTCTCACATTCTTACTCATTTTTATGACAACTCTATTGCCTTCTCTTACAAAAACTCGTATCTCTAACTGCCATGTTATCACTCTATTGGCTGAAGTATGACTCTCACTTTCGCATTTTCTCATTCCAAGCATTTTATGCACGAGAAAAACTGTTTACTTGGACAACAATAAATAAAATTAGATTTGTGGAGATGAGACTGTGAGAATGGGTGCTGGTTCTGTATAACAGACAGATGGAGACTGGGTACAGGATCAGTGTATGTCACGGGTTCCATCCCCTTTATCTCTGCAGTAGTGGTCCAACAGTGGCCAAAACCAAGAGTGTCTAATGTGGGTCTTCAAATGTGTCTAATTTCGCACAAGATTACTCTTGGCAGAGTTGTAGATAGAAGGATAATGATGCTTCTACCTCGAGGAAGTGTTCCCAAGATATTCAGAAAGCAAGAACAATGCTGAATGAGTCCCAGAAATGTTAACTTTAGTATCTGTGATAAGATCTTTCTTTGGGAGACAGACGTCATCATCATCAGTTGATAAACTCTTAATACAAGACCCTTGCCCTGAGCAAGAGACATGCTGAGAAATCTGAAGCTCGCTCGAACATCACCAGAGTTAAATACTGTGTTGTTGTGTTGCTCGTGGTTCGAGTATGGAATGTCAACTTGACCTACGCAGTGGTGTGTAGACATAGATTGAGTGTGTAATATGCGAATGATAGGAAGAGTTCGAGGTGTTGACAAATGTTCTTTTCTCACACTCATGTATGGCTGGAAGTCATCGACACCAACGACTGTGTACCTTTACTAAAGTTTAATTGGACGTACACACTCGACAGCACAGATAGAGACAAATCACAGGTTGGCATAATACATCATGGTACAGTGGATAAATGGTCTTGCAATGTTACATGGGCACTCATGTAGAATAATAGTATAATGGACTGTCAATAGCCAAGCACTCAGTATTGCCCATATATATATCATCTGAGTTTACTGACAAAGCACGTCAGATTATAAACAATATCCAAGATGACTTCTAGACCTAATCTCGTCTAGTGAAGATTCCTTAACATAATGTCCAGCACAGATTTTTCCATATAATCAAATTGAACCGCTAGCAATGGGTTCTCATGTGTAGCAGTGATCTCTGGACTAATCAAGCGATAATACGGGCATCCCTTTTCTCTTCTTGAAAGTCACTAAATGTTTTTACAAGATGGCTTCTCTCGTGAGCTGTCACTCACGTTTGGATACAGATAATGAATCTGTCTTAAAGTTAGTCATTCATTAAATATTTCATTGCTCTGTAGATTCTATCATGATACAATTGACTGCATTCTACAGGATATAGTGCTGCTAGGAATCAGAGTCGTTTTCCATCTAGTTAAATGCATCCTCTCAGATGTACAAGTCATACCTATCGAAAAACGGTGGCTTCGTACGAGAGTTCAAAAGAGTATCTTTTATTACCTGCGTATCAGAAATATGATTCTGCCATTCCTTGGCAATAAGAATAAACACTGGGGTAAAGCATACACGATAGGTCTAGACGACTATCACTTTCCCCAAAATATAGAGATCACTTTTTCCGGCGACAAGCCGACATAGCAAAACACAGCCCCCATGATCAGGGCGAAGCCAAAACACACCTCTCTAGAGACACATCCGCCGAACAGCCTTTGACCTCTCTAGAGACAAAGGAACATATAGTTCGACTTAGATATGTAAAGATATACAGATATAAGACAGATTCGTCCTACACAGACAAACAATACACATAAATTCAGGCCATAGATATTCTGAAGCAAGAACAATCTATTACTACCCAAACAAAGAATAAATCGCAGTAAAAATGGATTCATCCGCGGAGTTCGATCGAACGAGACGGCACAACTTTCAAGGGAAGTAACTCAATAATGACTTTCCCTTAAGCACTAAAAAATATCTATTTTGTTTACAAAATATTTGCGAACATAACAAGTATACCAATGTATAATATTGTAAGATATCAAAGACTGCACGTAACAATCTGCCGTCAACTTTTGTGAACGATTGTCTTATAATTAGCTCGTTCAAGCACGCAGCTGATTTAATTCAGCGAAATCTTAATTTAGTATCTCTGTTTTAAGTGTATTTAAGATGACTGAGACATACGGGTGCGCATATTCAACATGATTAAATCAACGTTAAATTTGTATATAAACAAATAACAAATTTAATAATCAATTATGTTTAACAGTTTAAAAATGAATAATTCTTTTAAAAAAGTAATCATCACACGCTGATGTTATGGTTTTCGAAAAATGAACAGTTCACTTGGCAGCTTTTAAGTTTGTATTTAGCTGCCAATAGTTTGATGGTTTCTGCTCCCGCTGATGTTTGGTTCTTTGCTGATAGATGACTGGTTCAATCGTCACTGGTCAAGTCTGAAAGTTGTGACACGTTCCCAGAAGTATCAGGGAGTAATCAAAAAGCTGATATAGCGTCTCTAAGACCCGTCTGATGATGTTGTCGAGTGTTGACTTCAGCCCACTTACTTACTTACTTAGTCGTTCCCCTTCTACCGTGAGGTGTAGAGGTTTGGAAGAGAGAGCGCCAGACTATCCTATCGGCTGTCTTCCTCCTGGCCTGGTTCCATTCTAATCCTCGGTCCTTCAAAGATTGACTAATGTTGTCCTCCCAGCGAACTCTGGGTCGTCCTGTGGGTCTGGATCCCTGGCTCTTTGTTTCCCATGCTTGTCGTGGTAGCCGATCTTCTCCCATTCTGCAGACATGGCCAAACCATCTTAGTTGGGACTGTTCTACGTGGGTCTGCAGGGGGTGGGATTTTAGGCCTTGACGTATCGTCTGGTTGCGGACCATGTCTCTTCTTCCTCAGATACCTCATTTCTGAGGTTTGGATCTGGCTTTTATGGGTTGTAGTCATTGCCCATGACTCGCATCCATATGTCAAGACTGGGACATAGGTGGAGCGGTATACAGCCATCTTCGTTTTCTTACCAACCTCTCTCTTGCTGAGGAATCCTCGATTTATGGCCTGAAAAAGCCTCCCAGCTGCTGCTTTTCGAGTGGCCAACTCTTCTTTGATGCCTCTCTTTCGGTCTATAATAGCTCCGAGATATTTAAAGTGGTCGACCTGCTCCAGGACCTGTTCTCCCTGCTTAATCTGATGTCTTCTTTCTTCTCGTGATATCACCATGGATTTTGTTTTAGAGCTACCTATGACCATCCCTCTCTTCTCCAGCTCTTCCTTCCAGACTTGCAGGTTGGATTGGAGATGTGCCTCTGATTTAGCAATCAGGGCAACATCATCAGCAAATGCCAGCTCTGAAATACATACCTGTCTCATCTTCCAGTACCCCACTGAATACTTTCTTGTTCTCTCCTTACATGACTTGATAACATCGTCCATGAGAAGTATGAAAAGATAAGGTGACAGGATATCACCTTGTCTTACACCAGTGGTGGTCCTGAACTCTTCTGACTTATGATTTGCTGTCCTCACACAATTTCTGCAAGACTTGTAGAGGCTCTGTATAGCATGAATCAGAGGTGCTGGAATGTTTTTCCTTGCCAAACAGTCCCAAAGTTTGCTCCAGGGGACCCTGTCAAATGCCTTTTCCAGATCTATGAAACAAAGATGGATCTCACTCTTATACTCAAGGGCCTTTTCACTCAGCTGTCTGAGTGTGAAGATTAGGTCTTGAGTACTTCGGTTTGCTCGGAATCCGCACTGGACCTCATCCATTTGTGGCTCAGCTATGCGTCGGAGTCTCTGCTCTAGGATTCTAGAGTAGATTTTACCAGGGACACTGAGAAGGGATATGCCTCTATGGTTTCCGCATTTTCGATTGTCACCCTTTTTGAAAATTGGTGTTATTATGGCAATCTCCCAGCCTTTGGTATGGTTTTGTTGCATCTCGCTGCCTGTAGGACCCTTAAGAGCAATAGGTCGCTTTATGCTCCCATGTACTTAACTATTTCTGGTGTTATACCATCATGCCCTGCTGCTTTGCCCATCTTGATTTTCTCCAGTGCTGCCTTCAGTTCTTCCATCTTTATGTCATCTTCATCACCATTTGTTTCCTCTTCTGTGCTAGTGGTTATCATTTCTGATGCTTGACCTTGCTCACCATCAAGGAGTTCTGAGAAATATTCTTTCCATCTGTCCATTACTTCCTTCGGGGCAGTAAGCAATTTGCCTTGCTTGTCCTTTATAAATTTGAGAGGGCATTGTTTTTCCTTCCTCATGTTCGTTAGGGTCTTATAGAACAATTTCTGGTTTTCTTGCGCATCTTTTTCTAGCTTTTCTCCAAATTCTTCCCAGGACTTCTGTTTTGCTGCTAGCACCTTGTTCTTTGCTTCTGTTCTAAGTATCACATATTCTCTATATTTCTCTATTTGTCCTGCTGTGGTTTTAGCTCCTAAGTATTGTTTCCATGCCATTTTCTTCTCTCTTATTTTCTCTTTGACTTCCTCTGTCCACCAAGGTGTCCTCTTTCTCTTGTTCCCAAGTCGGACTTCACCACATGCTTCTGCAGCAGCTGTCTTTATGATGACCTTGAATTTAAGCGCCATGGTTTCCAAGTCATCAGGTTGCTCTTCTGTGTTTCTCATCGCTGTAGCAATAAGCCCCTAATATCTGGTCTTAATTTCTGGCTCTCTCAGCTTGTAGGTCTTAATGCTCATTTCTTCCGTTCGTTTACTTGGTTTCTTGCGTGATGCTGGGCAGTTCCTAGGCTGAGCAACTTTTTCATTTGTTTTTTTTATTGTAAGCAGGTAGTGATCACTTCCAATATCTGGCCCTCTCCAGACTCTAGCATCCCGGACATATTTGAATGAGTTCCTCTTAACAATGGCATAGTCGATCACTGACTTCTCATTCTTTGTTGGTTCACACCTAGTGTATGCATGTATGCGTTTATGGGGGAACTTTGTGTTGGTAATGATCAGATTCTGCTCACTGCAGAATCTAAGGAGTCGCTTTCCATTGTCATTGAGAGCATCTTCTCCATATCTTCCGATAACTCCACCCCATCTAGCATGGTCATTTCCAACTCTGGCATTGAAATCTCCGAGCATGATAATTTCATCTAGGCAGTCATCAACTGTCCTTTGAAGCAGCTCAAAGAATTCCTCCTTGACCTCTACTCTCTCATCCTCATTTGGCCCATACGCTATGACCAGGTTGACTATGGTTTCTCCTTCTTTTAGTTTTACAACCATAATGAGCTCAGAGACAAAGTTCCATCCCTTGATACTATCTTTCTGGTTTTTGGCCACAATGCAACCCACGCCCCCTTTAGCTCTTTCAGATGTGGGTACACCACTGTATAGCAGCGTGTTGCCATCGAGATCCATGACTCCTTGTCCTTTTTTCTTTGTTTCCGTAATAGCCAGGATTTCTAGTTTTGCTTTCCTCATCTCTTCCACCAGCTCCTCTTCTTTCCCATTTATACTTCTTGTGTTCCAAGTTCCATAAGTCGTAGTCCGTAGTCCGTTCCAGTTCGTCGCCTTTAGAATCAGTCCGGTTTTCTCTCTTATATTACTCGTAATCATAGTTTAAAGCAAACAGGTGATAGGCCTGTTGTGCGTTTGCATGGTGGAGGGGCTGCCTCCTTACGGCCTCCATGCATGCCGCCCTCCTCCTTTTTCAGCCGGGCTTGGGACTGGCCTAGGGGAAGTTCAGCCCACTTACACTCTCACTCATTATAGAGATAGTACTCTCAATTGGCACAAACGACCCAAAATTATCTTTGGAATCGCAGACTGGCTTCTGGCTCAGAGAAGTAGTTACGGCAACTTGTTTACGATGCCTCTTCCACTGTGATGCCGCACTGTGATTCTGTTTTTCAACCGGCCCGATTCTGTCGTCTATTTTAAATTTCCGGCCCGATTCTGTGGTTCTATTTTGAATTTTCACCATTTTATTTCTTCTCATTTGAATATATATCGTGTTTGGTATTTTTGAGGAGATAAATTAAATGGGGCCGTTTTATGGTGGTAGGTTTATTTTACATTCGACCGGTTTTACTTTCTTCTGATTTTCCGCGATTTTTATTGTTTACGATAATCGCCATTTCCGGCACGCGGTATGAGGAGTCCGGAAGCACGCGGCCGTCACGTAACGTGACGCAATTTTATGCCACGTGGGTTTCGCGATGATGCGTAGGAGTGGCCCCGGTGTGTATAAATAACCAGTTAAACGGCGGCCCAGTTCTCTATCGTAAGAAATATTGTCAGCAGTCAGACTACGTAATTTATCGTCTCCACTGGGGGAAAAACAGCGATGAATTGGTATGTAGAATTTTATTAATCGTTTTACTTATTAGGGGTTCTTTTAGAATTTCGCCCGTAGTTAATTTCTTCGGGGACATTAAAACGTAAAGTTTTAAACGCCAGCGCCATCCATTACTTTCTTTGTAGAACGATGTAAATGTAAAAAGTGTGTATAATTCTTTCTGGGATTTTGGCAGTAGATAGGAGTGTGTGAAGTTGTGAGAAACACGTGTGCCCATATTTGTAGAATGTTATGTAAAACCACCATTTATTTATGTGTATTTACTAATGTAATTTTATGGGGAAATCCCTGGTGTGTTCGTTAATTTTACTGAGCCTTAAATGTGAGAAATATTGTCGGAGGGTTCAGATTTACGTTGTAAGTGAATTATACTGCTTAGGGGAGGAAACTATTCCTATAGCGAGATTTAATTTAATTTTGGAGCAAGCCGGGAAACCTCAATGGGTAATGTTAAAAAGGGAGACCCCGGAATTTCGGACAAAAGAAGTTCCCGAGTTGAAAATGTTGACACGTGGGTAGCCATGTGTGACGGCCAAGTGGCCCGTCAGACAGGTTTTGTTTGTTTGGCTGGCGGATTTTAGTTGAGAGAGAGAGAGAGGAGGAGGGAGATTTAAGTGCCACGTGGATAGAAATATTTTATGTATCGTTTTTTTCAGAACGAGAGAAGGGGAGAGGGAGGAGAGAGATTTAAGTGCCACGTGGGTAATATTATTTTTTTGTATTGTTGTACATGACGAGAGAGCCACGTGGGTAATATTATTTTTTGTATTGTTGTACATGACGAGTGAAGGACTGAGTAAGGGAGGTATAAAGATTAATGGGTTAGAGATGCGTTATGTTGGAGTTGTATTCAATAGACGCATTTCCTTTTAATTTCAGCGAGTCACGGCGAAACAGTGGGGAGCATAATTTTGTCAAATAAAATTATCCACAGCAAAAGACATATCTCAGGGTCAGAGTACTCGAGTTATCGTCAGGAGCAAAAGAAAATTACCCTATGGTCTCTGGCAGGGAAGCCCCTATGCTTCAGCTGGAACGGGGTTTATTTATCATACAGCCGAGAGCGTCGCTATTATAGTCTCTAGCAACGGCAGGTGGCCGTGAGACTGGTTTCAATTGCGTACAGCCGGAAATCAAGGCTGTGTTTTCCTATAACTCCGGAGCGGGTTAAGAGAGGGAAGCTATTCAGCAGCAGAGAAGTTTTGTCGACAGTTCATCAAGTACCTCATGCTTGACGCCAGAACTTCATCATCATCATCGCAGAATTCAGGAACAGGTGAGAGGGTTAAAATACCTGGATCTTGAGAGTAGCGAGAGAAGAGTGTAACGGAGACGCCGCATCATCAGTCGTCGAGTGTTAGAGAGACACTGAGACCAAGAGAGAGAGAGATAGAGAGAGAGGAAAGGAGGGAGAAAATAGACAGGACCGGTAAGGTCTGTTCAGTATCCATTGAAGGATAGACACTGAGCCATTGTGTTACTCCAAGTCTATTATTGTAGCATTTCCAGTGGTGTTAGATAGCGGCGCATATCGCCTAACAAGTGGAAAGCGGTGTAGACGTTCGTTGAGGAAGAGTCAACCGGACTGAGACAGTAGAATCTTATTTGTATTAGAGAGTGAAGGCTAAAGTGGACAGCCCCCACAATAGTAGAGTTAGTTAATCACTAATCATTTTATTGTTCCTCAGCAGGGTGACAGAAAGAGTGAATGTGATTTGGGGTTTTTTTTTTAGTGTCTATCTAATCTAATTGGTACGTTGTTTTTCAGGCCGTGCAACAGTGCACGCTATCGACTGACTTGATGACGTATGATGCCATTTTATGTTTTTCTTGTATGTAAATAAATATATACATATATTATTTACTGGATCAGCTTCTATTCTATACTATACTTACTTTATGTCGTATGTATAGTGGTGTCTGTGGTCGTTTATACACCTTATCTCCTTGTATTTAAAGGAAGTCAGAGGAGGGTGAGATTATAGCCAGTTGGACGTCACGAAGCGGCAAGGGCGAGTCAAAACCTGGTTCTATCCCTTGAGCCAATAGTCTCATCTGTCCACAGGCATGTCATTTTCCATCTAAATTCTATCTTCTCAGACTTTCTCATACTAGGGTCTTGTTTTCATTCAGGCAAACTCTAAAAACTTAAATCCACTTCGTGACATCCACGTGTTCTGGAGTGTTACTTTACAATGAGCTCTCACTCTGACTTCGTATTCAGATTCCTGGGTTTTCGATGTTTATTAACACGGCAGAGTTTTCCTGGGAAATAAGTCCTCAAGATGCTCAAACAAGATCCGGTCCGATAAATGGAATTCTGATCTTATTCTTTACTCTGGCTGTCTGGCTGGTCTCCTTGGCGAGTTGAATTTCACAGTGCTTTCACCCGACTAAAGTGTCAGGTTATATTGCACTTTTCGTCCCACGGACGTTGTTGTTTACTATTAGACCGGAATCCAATCATAAATGTTTTTACATCTCGAATGCCGGCCAATAGTTACAATCATGCGTGGTTTGATGGGTTTTATTCAAAAATTTTCTCATAGGAAAATTCTGCGTGTTATTTAAAAGGTTACTTTCCAAATATGGAATTGGTATGTCTGTCGATTCGCTGTAATCATTGCACTACTACAACTCCCTACATTATCACAAATAATGTCATCGTAACACTTCTGTCCAGAAACTATTACAACATTCCATCTTTCAGGTGCATGTCTGTGATATGTCCACATACGGATTATTTATCTCCCCGTCTTTGTGCACACACCGACCTTCGTTTAACCATCTGGGATGTGACTCTTCACGACTGTAATTAGTGAATCAGAATAGCTATATCTGTGACGAAACGGTTCGACCTCTATCGATCTTTGGTTCTCTACGGCAGTATCGGTACATTTGTGGTACTAATTTCTATTAGGTGCTGTCAATTATCGCACTAATCTTTCTTTCTTTCTTTCTGTATTTGTCTGGTAAGTAGCAGATATTTGATTTTATCAAATCACCCGGTAGGTGATAACTATCACAGTTGTGACACTCCTTGCAAATAAGTCACCGGTTTGTTACCTGGTCATCCCAGCCTACGAAGGATGCCCATATATGGTAATACGTGACCTTTGCAGACACACACCTTATTTCACGTGGGACTATTTTGAAATATCACAGCCTATCCTGCATGATTTGAAATGATTGTATCTTTCTGATTAGATTCATAACATCACTGGTGGGAATATAGGCTGACAATTTCACAGTTTTATTTCTCTGTGATTTGCACGCTCGCCAAGACACCAGACCTTCGCCAGAGTGAAAACTAGATTCGTAATTCCTAATTGTTATCCGGACCTTTTATTGGAGAACCAGATAAGACTTATAAAGCACAGGAAATCTCTTTCACATTTTAATAAGGAACAACCAGGACTAGGAAACTGAAAAAACACGTAGTCCGAAGGGGCAATCTTTTGTAAAATTCAAAGAAATCCTAGACCCGTTTAAGAGAAAATTCGTCTCTTTTATTCATCTGTGCGACAAGTCTGTGACCAGGATTGGCTTAAGTCGGATTTACATTTCATTTTTTATAACTGTCACAAAATTAACCGTGATACAACGTTAAAATATCTCCAATGATACAACGTAAGGATAAAAACTAATGCGTAAGCTGCTAGAATACATGATCGCCCACGCCGCGGGTCATCCCCGCCATGGAAATTAAATTGTTAGACTTGACGGCAAAACGGAACGGGATGAGAACGGAGATCAAAAGGAAAAATCTGACTGAACGCGTGCTTGAAACTAACAATGCTAAAGGACGCAAATTGGTGGGGCAAGGAGGAAAAGTCACGTCCCCCAAGTTGACATAAAGTAAAGAAATCGACAAAAGGGACCTTGGATATTATACGCCACAGTCATTTCTTGAACGCGTTCCAGAAGATTCTAGAAAATATTTGAAAAGTAACTTTTCTTAATAATAATGTTAGGAATATAAAACCTAGCTGGCCGGATGGCCCATCTTGAGCAGTGAAATAATATGCTTTCATTTATACAGACGGACAGATAATAAGAAAGATATTGACAAAAGACTGTGTTGTTCATATCAACGATCGACTGCATTGAGATAAAACATGTCACTAATTTTCAAAAAAATTGTGGCCTTGAAGACGAAAGCGCTAAAATCTACTTGGAATGAAGAGACGGGGTGGGATGGTGAATTGTGGCTAAAAATAACTTTAATGGCAAAATTGTGTAGGGGAAGGCAGAGTTGGTTCAAAAAACAAGTGTGTTTTTTTGTGAAACGCAAGTAGAGACGGACGGACCAACAGACAATAAGGCATACTTGACTGAGGTATGACTGAAATGACTGTTTGGTATGATATTTGAATTTGAAAAAAGAAAAGGCAGTGATTGGCCATAGATGAATATATTATCGGCGCTCAGACGCGCATTTTGTGCCATTCGTATAAGTTGTCCTAGTAGACACAGTGAATTATTAAGTGGTGTAATTCCCAGAAGCTATTGAAATATTTAGAGGGACGCCATCCTAAGGCCAGCAGCTCAGCTGAGTTTTGCTAGCATTTAACTGTGTTCTATATTCATAATTCTGGTAAGACTGAAATTATTTCTTTGTACATTTTAATATTTGTTTAAGGTTCGAGTGATTTGATACTGCAATAGCATAATCTGTCCCTTACAACAAGTAAGGATTCGCTCTAGACCCCCCGCCCCAGTTCAGGGTCTAGAGACAAATAAAATACATAAACTCCAGCAAGGATTATGAAGGACAAATCAAGTGTTGAGATCAGTGAAACATATCACCTATCCTATTCTATGGCAGGAAGCTAATGAACATATTTCAGAATCTGTAGTCTGGGAGAACTTATCCTATGTGAAACCAACTTGGTAAGATGTGTTGTTTGGTCAGAAAGATCTGACCCGTCTATGTGGTGTGGTTGTTGTGTAGTGTTGTGTCCAGAAATGGTTAGAGGATGGAATTTTGACACCTGGCTAATACTTTGATTGCAGAACTGTGAGTTTTAGTTGGCACCAATGCGGTGTCAACTGAGTTGTTGAAAATTACAAGAGTGGACCCGTGCAGTAACATTTTCTCAGAGCAGCCTATTATAGCCCCCAAGCACGGAGAGGTGGGGCCACCAGACTTCTGATATTGCCCCCAAGCACGGAGAGGTGGGGCCACCAGACTTCTGATATTGCCCCCAAGCACGGAGAGGTGGGGCCACCAGATCTCAGCACCAGAGCTACACCTTCAAGCTACGTGAGCGCCTGGTCTGCTGAGAATTCACCAACTCAAATTATTTGCTAACACACCCATAAAAGTTCCATCAAATAACTGGACAATGTGTAGTCACCATAGACAGGGAGTGATGAGGTCACCCCAACAGCACATCCATTAAGTGTTCTCCCTAAAATATAACAACTATAAACAGTAGTAATATTAACTCGTCTAATAACATATATATGTACACACCTTGCATTTATTATGTAATATTCATGCATGTCTTTCATAATTGCAAAACCTTTCATATGTTCTGGCCAAAATAAAACATTGGTCCAGAACAAATAAATTTAAAGAATTACTATCAAAATTTTACACACTTGAGTTAGTTCAGTGTATTATAACATTTATTAACATTATTAGACTTAGTAAATATCTGTGTGTGTATGTAAACTACCACAACACATTACATATCATTACCCTAGACATTTAACGTAGCCACATTCATTAGTAAAAAAATATAGGTGTGAGGTCGTAGTGGTAGCACGAAGGGCCTTCTGACAATTCACAGCTACATTTTATCTGAGGAGCCTTCACAGCTGACCTCATGCATCACACTTAGTAATATCACCATCATACAATATCATCAATCCACTACAATAACTAACATGTGAACTAACATATATATGTATATATTACCATGTGAATTTTATTGTGTGACACTCGCTATTGGATGTCAAAGTCATTTGAGGCTGGCAACCTCAACGTATAGAATGATGATTCATGAACCACCACTGCACGGGCTGTTGATTGCTTCATTCCTAGTTTCGAAAAGAGAACTAAAAGCATAAAGTAGTTCCAGGTTCCCTGTGGAGCAGGGAGGGAAAGATGAAAGAAATGATGTACATTCTAAGCATAAGACTTACATTTTGAAAACAGTGTAGATGTCCCTTTAAATATATTCACTTTAAAATTAATGTAAGATTTTACGCTTTAAACCAGTGTAAATGTCCATGGGAAAATATTCATTTTAATTAATAGAAGTTTCAAACCTTTCCACAAGTCTAAATGTAAATGAAACACGAATGAATTTATATTGTGAACACTTTTTAAACAGTTGAGATGTAAATGTAAAACATATTATATCTGTACGTTTAACCTTTTTCATTTAAATCTAATGTAAAGCTAAAGCTATTCAGTTTAAATGTAAAGGAAGTTTTATCCCGAGGGATTAAATTTAATTCTCATCGAGGGTAAACTCTGAGTTAAGTGGGATGGTGAAATAGGAGGGGGGAGGGACACATAACTATGTATCGGAGAACGCCATACTCGGAAGAGCGTTCTTTTTATTCTTCTATCACAGTTATTGGTGGTACCAGCAGAACGTACTATTTCTGAAACAAGACGGGATCAGTGGCCTGCGCTTTAAGACACAGGACACACTTTTAGACTTTTCTTGAAGATTCTGGGAGACGAACTACACCCGACAACCTTGGCCAGAGACGAGTGATCAGTGTGAAAAGACAGAACCGTCAATGGCAGCTAAGTTCAAATATATGCTGCCATCTGAACTTTCTTACACTTTTTGCAATCCCAAAATACGAGGATGATAGTTTTTTTTTTATCCATAACTATTCAAATTATTTCCAAACTGTTAAAACTAAAGTGATTATTAAATTTTGATATTTGTAATGTTATCAAAATTAACTTTTATTTGATCATTTTAAAGTTACTGCATGTTTGTCTCAGTCAATTACTACACACATTCTAAACAGAGCTATACTTGATTAAGAGAATTCCACTGAGTAAATCAGGGGTGGGGGTGTGACCGCATGGCCTTCCACGCTAGCATTATCCCTACTACTTCCACACTAAGCATTTATACGTACTATAATATGCTACATATAAGAATGACAGACCTCAAAAGCAAATAAGACGTTTTTACACAAAAAGCAGTATCATTCAAAGTTCAGTTGGCAGTCACTGCTCTGAGAAGGTGTGACAGACGAACTCAGCCGACCCTGAATGACCCTGAAGTGTTGGATGATATAGTACGACCTTTTGTAGCGACCCCTTGGATAACATCAGTGCCCCCGAATATTGTAACCTTTCGTCAAACGGGATTTTTTTTCACCTGGACTCATTAGCTATGCAACCGTTCCACACGTTTGCTGATTAATATGTGGACAGTTTATCTA
>JAMPIV010006124.1:10000-290000 GCA_024509875.1 Oreohelix idahoensis | reverse complement strand
AAAGCCTACCCAAGACTATTTAAAGAACAATCATCATATTAAAATTACAAATCTGTAAGAGAAACTTGATTTACTGCCCTACTGTGAGAGAGTACATATTTTCCTGAACTGTGACGGCTTAAGTTTTTCCTCACTGGATTAATAAACTTACCAGTCAGTTACTACCATCACGCATTGAAGGAATTTTACCATAGCGGAAGATTAAAGAGACCACTTCATTTCACCCCTGTGTCGAACTGTGTCAGTGCCATCCCATAGACTCCTTTTATATAATAAAACACAATAACTCTTAGGCTTCAAGTCCGGCGATAAGTGAGAATAGTTGCTATCAGCAAACCTCGCAACATCTGGGGCGGGACACGGAAGTACCAGACCTTTTCAGGTATCAAGAGTGTAATTGCTGTTTATATAATTCTATTGGATTGTCTGATGCTGCAATCGGTAAGTGTGTGTGAATATATGAGTGTGGATCCTCACGTATAACTTCCTTTAGGTTAAGTACCTAGTTTCCTGTATCCACGTCGTCTGTGTGTTTGAAGCACCAAATCGGTGTGAGAGCAGGTGCGTGTCTGGAAACTGGCAAATAATTGTTTGACCAGGAGAGCCTGAAGAGTAGATTGAGAGAAACGATTTGTCGTAAATAAGTCTGTCTTTACTCTCCTCCAGCACTCTGTGAAGCAACTATTTACTCTCTACATTTCTATCACTGAGCTTTTCACCATCATTCTACACTCGAAACTGGACCACTATTTCTAAGACTCTTTCTCTCAGAATAAATTTACGACAGAAGGCAAACGTAGGTCAGTCCCAGATAATAATAATGAATGGGTTTTATGTGCGGAAAGTGGGACATGAATGTTTGTGTGATCTGGTTTTTTTTTATTAATCCAATTGTTAAGTTGGAAAAGATCACACATGTGAAAAAAGTCGAAATAACAGAAAGTCGTGTGCAAAATGTCGAAAACAGAAAGACGTGTGCAGAAATTGTAACGTGTGGAAAAAAGAATGGGACGTGTGAAAAAAGGCGGGAAAAAAGACAGGAACAGTATAAAAAGGAGGATTTCAGGATTTATGATTCCAAGGATTCCATGATTTTAGACTAGAGGATTTTTTTTAGATAGCGTTAGGCGAACTTCGTCTTTGAGGATATCAAGACAAGTTTTTTTTTTTTTAGTAGACAAGTGTGTATATTATTCAGTTGGATTATATATTTTTCATTTTGGATAAACAACCATCATTTTGTGAAATTTACAGTGCTTGTCTAATGACATCAATAAACTTTAATATAATTTTCTACTGAATTGCTGTTTGTGGAAATTTACAGTAATTTCTTTTGGATATACGTTGTTGTGCTGAAACTGTTTTGCTTATCACCAAACTTAAAGGGAAGAACAAACCTGGAAAGAAGAAGAAAAATGAGTAAAGGTCAAGTATTACCATTTCTTGCGGAAGGCCAGTTAGCACTTGAACCACAACAACATATGAAGGATTAACTCTAATTGAATATAACAATCAATATAACTAATTGATGCCGTAACCTGCCCTGCCACATAACATACTAATTGGCGCCGTGACCTGCGCACAAGTAAATGGCCTGCCACATAACATACTAATTGGCGCCGTGACCTGCCCTTTTTTCTTGGTGAAAGCAGACAGGCATAATCACTATAATGGATCCAGATCAAGAACAACGGCAGCAACAACAAGCGTTGTATACACTACAGCAACAACAGCACCAACAACAACATATTAGAAAATGGGAAAGAGGCACTGTCATAACAAGAGCAGATTGGAGTAGTCTAAATAGAAGACACCATCATATAGAAGTAAGAAATTTTATTGGTCTAATAAAGAAAGGAATGACACTGCAAATAAATAACATCAACATAGGGAAGCAACAGAAGTGTCAGTTAACAACCGAGAATGGTTGGAAAATGAATGTATACTGTTCAAAAAAAAAGAAAAGCAACATTATTGCAGTGGTAATGGACACCAACTTTCAAACATGTAGCAAAATTTTATTTTACGGAAATAATGTTTCAATCTTGGCGTGAAGAAACTTTCAGACTTTAACAATGAAATGATGTTCATTAAATTTGGTTTGGACTTTTATTCTTTGCGACTGAGGCCTCCGTTTCAGTAAGGTGTATGGCCTCCTCTGGCCTCTATCAGAGAACGACATCTCCTTGACATGGATCCGATTAGCCGTTGGATCTGTTGTTGTGGGATGGCTGCCCACTCTTCCCGCAGTGCAAGAGACAACTGTCGGAGATTGGCTGGAGCCACGTCTCGCTGGCGGAGTCGTCTGTCGAGTTCATCCCATAAGTGTTCTATGGGGTTCATGTCTGATGACATGGCTGGTCACGGAATGGTCTGGACGTTGTTGTCAGCGTGGAACTGAGTGTTGAGTTGTGCCACATGAGGTCGAGCGTTATCCTGCTGAAAAATCGACCCTCGTGCAGCCAGAAGTGGAAGGACGTGAGGACGAATAATTTCAGCAACGTATCGTTGGGCATGCATGCGTCCTTCAATTTGCACCAGGTCACTTCTTCCCATGAAGTTGATGGCCCCACACATCAGTACACCTCTACCACCATGTGGAGGAGCCTCATCAACGCTGTTCTGGGCGTAGCGCTCATGGACTCTGCGGTAAACTCTTCTCCGTCTATCGTGTCGCTGGAGCACAAAAAATGATTCATCACTAAACCAAACCCGTCTCCAGTCATTCCCAACGGTCCGTTGACGATGCTGGTTCGCCCACTGCAGTCGGTTCTGGCGATGCCGGTCCGTAAGAACAGGGCCTCTGTAGGGTCTTCTAGCTCAAAGACCAGAGTCGTGCAGCCGGTTCCTAACCGTTTGATCTGAAATTCGACGAGCTGCTGACATTGACTGGACTGTGGAGGATGCAGATGCAAGTCGATTTCTGAGGTGACGCAGCCGTATGAAGCTGTCTTCGGCAGGAGTTGTGACTCTGGGTCTTCCACTGCACGGCCGGTCTGCCACTGAGCCAGTTTCTTGAAATCGCCTCCAAAGGCTACTAATGGTGCTTCTAACCACATTAAATTGTCTGGCCACTACACTTTGTGACTGTCCAGTCTGTAAACGTCCAATGATGATGAGTCGTTGTTCTGTAGTGAGATGAGCCATACTTGCGCATTGAATTTTCAACTGAATTTATTCGAGGAGCGTCAATCTTTTATAGGCATTCAATAACATCGTCAGAGAGTTTTGTGTTCAGTACGTTTCACGGGATTCTCATAAACCTATCATGAGTTATTGTCAAAAATGTTGTTTTGACCTTGACCTCTTTCATGACCTCACGAACATGAGGTGAGTACAATTCAGGTAACCACGAGAAGTTAATGACCAGGTGGACACAGTCGATAGGTTGACTGATGTCCAATCAGCGAATATCTTTTATAAAAGTAACACCAAAAAAGTTGCGTTTCTTTTTTTGAACAGTATAGAACCAGTAGGAGGGTGGAGGAAGAATTATCAAATCATGTCAAACTCCGATACCCATCAGTCCCTTATTCTTTGTCATCACAAATCTGACCTAGATACAGCAGATCCCGAGAGTGACCACGAAAGTATGATCAATCCAGACAGCACTGAATTTCGCACAGCATCGAAGTTCCCACATTCTGGATCAACAGATGACTCCCCACCGTTAACAAAACGTGTGCGGTTACCCCAAGAGCAAGTACGTATGAAATTGCGAAGAAAACGCAGACAGCCCCACAACACGCAGCATGAGGTGCACCATTTCAAAACTACTTCATCCTTACCCTCGACAACTGCAGCCATCACCCACTCGACAGTGCGAAATACGCCATCCTCTTGTGATCAACGATTGACAGAAGCTACCTTGAGGGACATCGCCAAGTTCCTCATGTCAAATTCGTAAACGTCCAGTTCAACGATTATTGGTTTATTGGAGAATCAATCTTCTCTAATAACAAAAAGGTACTTCCCCAGCAATAGCACCCAACGAGTACTCTTTCTACAATAGTACTCCCCCTCGTTACCCACCATCATCTAAAGTCACTAGTATCCATTTTTATTTTGGTAGGAAATTTTATTTTTTTCAGAAAGATGTCAGCCTCAGTCAAGATCCTGCTGATGATACTGCGACACCCAGATATACTAACATTCGCAGATCTAGAACACTATGTTATCCAGGTTAAACAGAACTTTAAATTATCTCAGTTCTCTAGTTATACAAAAAAATTTTTGCAAGTGTTAGGTACGAAATCTTTATGATTAGAAGAGTACTCACTGAGCTTAGAGACGTAGTCACCCACTCTACAAATTACACCACTTTTGCCTTTGAAAATCTTTTTAATAGGACTTATGCTTTACAACAGTTTTTATTTTATTTTTTCTCTTCTTGATGAATTTTGTGACAAAAGCAAACACACTATACGAACACACATATTTTTCTTTTGTGACACATGAGAGTTTTTTTTTTTTAATGTGTTAACTCACTGCTTTTCTTTTGTGTTATGGAAAGACCGTTTTATAATGTTCAATCGCATCGAGAATGTACTTTGGCAATTTTTCTTAATGATGCTGTTTACAACCTCAATGATCGTATATGGCTACTCACATTATTCAAGCCGACGACCCTTTCTCACAGATATATGACGAATCAGACGTCAATTTACTCTTCCCTACACATCCAAACGTCTTTCCATCTCCTGTCACTTTCTCCGACATGCTCCATCACAGACGGATCGTTTCTAAATCGACGCCCCGTTCCGAGTATTCCCCACTATTCAACAGGAACTTACCTATGTTAACGTGTATATCAAATTCTATAAATACTTCTTCGTAGTCTGGGAAACCCCTTCTCGCATTCCTGAATCCAGTGAGACACACGAGAGGTCATGACCCAACACACTAGAGTGTCAGGATTATTGATTTTGCCTAGCATAACTGGTGTTTTAAATTTTAAGCTGTTTTGTGTATAACTACCATATGTACAAGATGAGATGTCCACAGCGGACATCGGTAAAAGATAATAAGGAGATTGTTACCCCCAGTGACACAGCTAACGCCCCTAAGACCCCCGAGTACATTCCCACGACTGACATTCGTTCCCCTCCCATGGTGATAAACCCTACTTCGTCATTTATCCCAATATACACCCCACTCCACTAAATAACTGAGACATATATATTTTCACCTAAAATTTGACTTCGTAATATATTTTCCAAGTTGTGTACAACTTATATAATTATCAACACAGTTCGCGGATTGGCGAAATACTACATGGTTACATGTAAACCATGACGATTCCATGCGAAATCGCTAACATGGTAACGGATATGTTCACATGTTGATAAACCTCGAATTGAGAAATAAACATCATATATTATGTACCTATATTTTCCTGACCATTTGTCACGTTGTAAGCGGAACGCTACAGTATATTTTCTTGAGAAATTGTTGTCCAATATTATGAACTTGCATTTGTATGCAGATTTTATATTTGATGACGAACCTATAAACAGTTTGGTACTTGGTTCATAGTAACTGAGATAGTTCATACTCCAACACCCGATAGTTATTTGTATCGGTATAGTTGTCCTCCCTCATAGTAGCGACCATTACATAAGTTGGAGATTAGAGACATTTTTTAATAAATACTTTGTAACTCCATGTAACCAGATTAATAATGCTATATTTATATTTTACGACGAACACATAGACAGTTCACCACAACTTCTCCAGGTTTTTGGTGTTTAAGACCCATATACATCCTGGTAAATCACTGACCGCAGTGGCAGGATTGGGGTCGCCTGTATCATATTATTGTATTATATGCTGTTCAAAAAAAGAAACGCAACATTATTTCAGTGGTAATGGACACCAAATTTCAAACTTGTACCAACATTTTATTTTACGGAATTAATGTTTCAATCTTGGCATGAAGAAACTTTCAGACTTTAACAATGAAATGATGTCCAATCAGCGAATATCTTTTATAAAAGTAACACCAAAAAAGTTGCGTTTCTTTTTTTTGAACAGTATATTTACCACGTTCTATTTTTTTTCCTAACCAGCGGCACTCGAGCTTTCCAGCTCTTTTGGCCCAATGACATGTCATTGCAAGGCTGGGGGGTCAGTGGACTTTCCTTCCAACTCGGTCAGGAGCTTCGCTCCTTCCCATCCACACGGGATTTATGTGCAGGAGCCGTTCAGGTTATTCAGTCAAATTTCCGGTCGTAAACATTCCTTCAAACGCTGACGCCTGGGTTTGAACCATGAAAACCTGGTCGCCAGTACAACGCCCTAGCCATTACACCAGCGCGGCTCCCACAACGTTCTATATTGACAGTTACGAGAGCGTACAGCTCCAGTTCATATTTTTCAAAATAAAATTATAGATTAACATTGCCATGTATGCATATTCCCATGTCATTATATATATATATATATATATATATATATATATATATATATATATATATATATATATATATATATATATATATATATATATATATATATATATATATAATATATATATATATATATATATATATATATATATATATATATATATATATATATATATATATATATATATATATATATATATATATATATATATAAACTCATGGAACAAAGTAAGTGTGCAACACTTTATAGGGCACTGTGCGTGATTTCATGGACGAAATGAAATAATAGTTGGCACACAATGTGGTTGAATATTGAATAAAAGACCAAGTGATCACTTTGATTTTAGTGAAAGTGTCATGAAAGAAAGGTAAAAAGTAAAGTCAGTGTGGCATCACCACTGTGGCGTGAGGTTTTTATTGGCTCTTGGATCAGTAGAGTACTGACAATTACAGAAATAGAATTTCTGCAGAAAATGGTGAAGTCCCAGTGTCTGAGGGAACTACTGGTATCACAAATTAGTTACGGCTGTGAATGATCTGATCTCGAAAAATTAGTAGAGAGGAGACCGACATAAATTGCCACCTCCGCTGTGTAACTAACTGTGATATTAAGACAAGGAAACAGATTTTACTTAACAATGATAAAATTGACAAGTCTTCAAATACAATTTCCTTATTATTTATTTAGTATATACACTATCTACTCTTGTGCTGAAGGGTGGATGTTGAAACAATGGAATGTAATGGATTTGTAAGTTCACAAATGATTCACATATATTTATATATATATTACAAGTCTTCCAATTATAGGAAACAAATTTATATCAGCTGGGCTGTTAATCACTTATAGTAAATGTATCAGCTGTGCTATTAATTAAGTATATAAAATTTATCAGCTATGCGGTTATTTTTGTCTCTTGCTATGCTATCTCGCTTTCTCGTCACTGACAGTTACTTTGCTCACAATGCTGACAGAAATGGTACTAATGTGTACTCATCTCTCAAAAGTTATGTCCTTCTTAGTTTCTTGCACACAGCACCCGCTGATGGTCGTTTCGTTAGCCCACCCAAGACTGAGGGGGGGCTAAAGAGGTAGATCCTGCGCAATCACTGTGATCCTGCGACGTTCCAGGCAGCTGGATTGACACGGCATACGACCTCAGGTTTGATGACACGAATAAAACCTGTAACAAGTAAAATTAGGGGCTAATTTCTGTCAGCAAGCCCACCTATTTCTAGTATGAAATGAGCGTGTGTCTCAGGTATCTGCATGTAGGATGAATGACAACATGGCTCAGTATGAGTTAGCAATAGCGAGACAAGACAGGTGTCTACTTGCAAAACATTCTTTCTGATAAATTAATACATGGGTACATCCAATAATATGAGTTCAATACATGAATAAATCCAATGATATAAATTCAATACATGAATGCATCCAATAATATAAATTCACTACATGAATACATCCAATAATATAAATTCAATACATGAATACATCCAATACTATAAATTCCTAGGTGTGATACAACCATTTCCTTCCCCCTATAATATACCATGCCCTCTCTGACAAGTGCTATAATATATCCTAACAATATTGTTATGTTCTTATGATAGGAGTATATGAGACGAGGACTGTTTGGTTATATTTCAGGTGGGAGTAATCTGAATAGACTGAAGTTATGTGAGACAATAGATTGAGTTATATGAGACAATAGATTGAGTCCTAACAAGGACTGTTTTGGTTATATTTCAGGTTGGAGTTAGATGAGACAATAGATTGATGAGTCCTAACAAGGACTGTTTTTGTTATATTTCAGGTTGGAGTTATCTGAGACAATAGACTGAAGTTATGTGAGACAATAGATTGAGTCCTAACAAGGACTGTTTTGGTTATATTTCAGTTGGTCTGAGATAATAGATTGAAGTTATAGGAGACAATAGATTTAAGCATGATTCCTATTAGTCTTCGTCTTCATCAATTATATCAGGAAATACAATCATTATACCTAATGCCCCAAGATACAATCAGTAACCTGATACATTCATAGTGAACCAAAATATATTAAATATATACAGGTGTAGGCAGTATAAATGACACACAACCAATACCAACATTATATATCTGCTGTAGGCCTATTTTCCTACAAGTTATAGTAATTATATATTTACCTTCCAAGATTTAAACCGGCCAGTGACTCGACTAGGGAAGCAGTCTGCCAGGTCAATGCACTCAGGTAAGCAATAAATCAAGGTTGACAGCTTCTCTTCTTCAGTCGGTCGATATCTGGCTTCGTGTTGGTGTTGCGTGTTTTTGCATATATAGGCAGGTGATTATATAGGCAGGTGAAGTAACTTCTACTGCTTAAGGAAAGCGTTTGGTTGGTTCCTGGCGGGGCAAGCTGATTGGCTGTATGCGGTTTTGTACCATCCGCCGTACCATCCTTCGTACCGTCCTTGACCGAAACGAGTCCCAGAAAAACAGGGCTTATGGCTAATGTTATTCAGTTTTTCCGCCATATTGGGTGACAAGATGGCCGCCACCGATATCCGAAAAACAGGGCTTAAGCCTAATTCTATTCTGTCTCAGAGACTGGTGAACGTTGCTCGTTGATTAGTTGAAGCAAATTTGTATCTCGACATAGAGATTTAACAAAGTAGTGGGTTTACACTCTCGTTTCACGACAACCACGAAAAAATGAAATCTTGCCTCTCTGAGCCTATTCCGCACTGTTCTGCACGACACGGGTCTTAAACCTGGAATGTTCCTGGCAGTCCATGTTGCCTGAATAAACCTGTTACGCAAGTGCATAAGGCGTATGTAACGGTCTTGTGCAGGGGTGGTAACTCGTGGTCGGCCACTTCTATGGCGATCAGCAGTGGATCCAGTGGATCCAGTTTGGTGGAAACGAGCTTGAATGCGTGATATAGTGTTCCTGTGAACATTGAAATGTTGTGATACAGCTAATATAGTCGCTCCAGCAGCTAACACCCCTATAGCTATTGCTCGCTGTTGTTGGTTCAATCTTGGCATTGTCAAAAAAGATGTTTCTGTTGGACTCTTGGTACTCTCTATTTCAACGATTATGTTTTCACATGCTTCTGATTAGGGCTACACACTTACCTTCCTTTTATCTGTGATAAATTCTCCCCTACGGCCCTTTTCACGTGATTTATCTTGCACCGTGATTATCTCCCCATGAATAGTACGATCCAATTGTAATTGCACGGGTAAGTGAACAACACTCACACAGAAATACAGAAATGTGTGCCAACTTGCATTTGAGTTCACCCAAGAACACACGCACAGTGCCCTGTTGAGTGCTGCACCCTTACTTTTTTCCATGAGTATATATATACAAGTGTATATATATATATATATATATATATATATATATATATATATATATATATATATATATATATATATATATATATATATATTACATTTTTTGCGTCCCACGGTCTGATGTTTGACCATTAGTTCTATGCTGTTAGGCTGATGTTTGTTGCAGCTACTACATTTAAGATTGTTAAATACTTAATGAATATTAGTCACTTCTGTTCAATATTGCCAAAGCTTTTTTTTTTTTTTTTTTTTTTTACGATTGTGCAAACCGATGAAAATCGTATACAATTATTTTTTTGGAAATGTTAGCATTAAGTATGTTAAGATTATGGTGATGACTAATTCACAGCGTTGTACATATTGATATTGTTAAAAAATAGTGTACATCAATACTTTTCAATGGCGAAATGTATTAACAAATTTTGTGTATTCCCCGTTTTACGCATTATAAAAATACTGAGACCCCTCGTTTTACGAGCAAATTTTTTTTCTTTTTTTTTCTCAGAGCTTCTACCAATAGGTTAGTCGTTTATAACAGTCACTAGCATGAGGTAGTTAGTTGATAGTACGCAAATGTCTCCCTCTGGAATAAATTTGTATGGCCCGGAGCGTATGTGACTGCATGGCCTTACACGCTAGCATTATCCCTACTGCTTCCACGCTAAGCATTTATACGTGCTAAAAATGCTACATATAAGAATGACAGACCTCAAAAGCAAATAAGACGTTTTTACACAAAACGCAATATCATTCAAAGTTCAGTTGGCAGTCACTGCTCTGAGAAGGCAAACGTAGGTCAGTCCCAGATAATAATAATGAATGGGTTTTATGCGAAGAAAGTGGGAAATGAATGTTTGTATGATCTGGTTTTTTTTTTTTATTTTTTTTTTTGTTAATGCAATTGTTAAGTTGGAAAAGATCACACATGTGAAAAAAGTTGAAATAACAGAAAGTCGTGTGCAAAATGTCGAAAACAGAAAGACGTGTGCAGAAATTGTAACGTGTGAAAAAGGAATGGGACGTGTGGAAAAAGACGGGGAAAAAGACAGGAACAGTATAAAGAGGAGAGATGTGGGCGATAATGATAATTTCAGGATTTATGATTCCAAGATTTTAGACTAGAGGATTTTTTTTTAGATAGCGTTAGGTGAACTTCGTCTTTGAGGACATTAAGACAAGTTTTTTTTTTGAGTAGACAAGTGTGTATATTATTCAGTTGGATTATATATTTTTCATTTTGGATAAACAACCATCATTTTGTGAAATTTACAGTGTTTGTCTAATGACATCAATAAACTGTAATATAATTTTCTACTGAATTGCTGTTTGTGGAAATTTACAGTAATTTCTTTTGGATATACGTAGTTGTGCTGAAACTGTTTTGCTTATCACCAAACTTAAAGGGAAGAACAAACCTGGAAAGAAGAAGAAAAATGAGTAAAGGTCAAGTATTACCATTTCTGGCGGAAGGCCAGTTAGCACTTGAACCACAACAACATATGAAGGATTAACTCTAATTGAATATAACAATCAATATAACTAATTGATGCCGTAACCTGCCCTGCCACATAACATACTAATTGGCGCCGTGACCTGCGCAAAAGTAAATGCCCTGCCACAGGGTCTTAACGAGTTGATAAATAAGTGCTTAAATTCTTCACAAAAGTGGTCGGCAGGTTACATAATTAACGTGCTTAGCGACAGCCAGCATTGTTTTCGCTTACCTGAATTTCTTGTGAAGACTCCCATGTGATAGAAGCTTTACTACTCTTCTATCTACATTTCTGCCAAGAGTAATCTTGTGTACAAATAGACTCTATTGAAGTATTAGATGCTCTTGAGTTTGGTGACTGTTGGAGCACTACTGCAAAGCAGGGGAGGCAATACCGTCACAATATCAGCGCAAAATAAACTTGCTGCGCGAACGTCGTGTCAATCCGTCGCGCCCAATGTTTGGTACACGAGAATTTACTAATATGACTGTCGGTCAATATTGCATCACATGTCAACTCTCGGAGCAGGGATGGTCAGGTAAACTGACAAGAAGAAGTATTACGGAGAAGAAGTGCAAACAATGATTCTAAAATAACAATACTTCCGGAGAGGAAAAGAGAGCGAATCCAAATATGTGACAGAGTAGGAGATAGAACGAGACTTGGTACTGGATCAGTGTAGCAGATAGAACGAGACTGGGTACAAGACCAGTATAGCTGATAGAACGAGACTGGGTACAGGATCAGTGTAGCAGATGGAACGAGGCCGAGTACTGCATCGGTGCAGCATATAGAACGAGACTTGGTACTGCATCAGTGCAGCAGATAGAACGAGACTTGATACTGCATCAGTGCAGCAGATAGAACGAGACTTGGTACTGGATCAGTGTAGCACATAGAACGAGACTAGGTACTGGATCGATGTTTGATTCTTGCCGTAAATTCTTGAATATTCCTCATTTTTAATTCGGGTGATTATGAATAAATAATGGCGTTTCTTACATTGGCAGTAACTCTGCCGATTTAGTCGCTCAAGTCGATACTCCCATAAATAATGATTCTGAGACGGGTTAAAAGAAATTTTTTTTTTTTTAAATACTCCCTTAAATAATGATTTGGGAGCCAATTAAAGGAAAGGTTTTTTTTTTTGTTTAAATACATGCCAAAGCAAGATTTAAACAAATATTTGTACATTTACAAAACATGTTGTGATAAAGCGGCTGTTAATTAATTAGTCAAATCTCAGTTCAATTGATTTTCTTCACTTTTTCCCATTCCAGTTTTGATATGTTGCTCCATAGCTTCATAAGTAATGCATTCATATAAAAGATGACAGAATTAGTGCTGTCATCGGGCCATGTTGCAGAAAGTGCACAACATAATTATTTCCCCCCATATTTTGGTATGTTGCTTGTTAAGAATAAATTTTTTTTTTTTTAATTAATGTGTTTGCTACTTCATTTTGTAGCACGCCCCTTTCAACCATCTACCATGTACATGGATTTGTTGGTTATATCAGGACGTGTTTCTTTTATTGTAATATGTTTTTGTTTGTATTTGTTTTATATTATATTATCTCTAGTCGGTATTTTTCCTTTTGTAGTTATAGTTCAACATGGTTTTTAAAAAAAGTTCCAATATATGCTATTTTCTAAGTTAGTATGTTTTTGATTTTTACTGGATGGTTTATTTGGTTAATCTGTGTGTTTCTGGGGCGAGTCTTTCACCAGTTTGGACTACTGGTTCAATTCCTTATTTGATTTTTATATGTTAGCTTTAGTTTTTGTAATATAGTGTTTTATTAACTTTTGCATTTCTGAAGGGCTATTTGTGCCTATGAGATTTTCTACACTCATTTCTACCTTGTGGTTACTACAGTATGTCTTAATGTTTTGCCTCTGTTGGTCATATTTTTTTGCAGTCCACTAGAAAGTGCCTAATTGTGTTTGGTTCTTGACACTCTTCACATGTGGGTTCCTCAATCATGAAATATCCAGTTCCCAGCTTGAGTCTCAGCAATTTTTTATTAATTGGTATTTTTAGTTCATCTTTTATTTGACATTTTTTGCTTGGTTTTTTAAGGATTTTATATGAGTGTCTTGCTTTTTTACTTAGGTCCCATGCTGTTATCCATTCTTTAGTTATTTTTTGAGCAATTAAGCTCTTAATTTCAAACTTCCCTAAGCCTACTTCAATTTGGTTATGGCTAGTTCTCCCCCCTTTGGCTTCTTTGTCTGCTAGCTCATTTCCTGCTATCCCCACATGTGATGGTATCCATGTTAGTGTTGCACTGCATCCTATATTTTGTAGATATGTATTAACCTGTAGTATTTCCTCTATAATGTCTGGCCTGCTGCCTTCTGTTCTGTTTCTGATTGCTAGTACTGATGATAGGGAATCTGTGAGAATGGTTACTTTTTTTGGTGGATTTTCTGCAGCTATTTCTAAAGCTTTTAGGATTGCCACTAATTCTGCTGTAAAGATAGATGTATTACTTGTTACTTTGTATCTTTTATAAATTTTTAATTTTGGTATTGCTATTCCTGCTCCTAATTGTCCTTCTTCATCTTTGGACCCATCTGTATATATAGTTAGGCTATTATTTGTATACCGTTCTATGTGCTCTAGTGTTTTACTTTTTGCTGAGATTATGTCGTTAGATTTATTTATGATCTTTGATAAGTGGGAGTCAGTTTCTGGCACTTTTAATTCCCATGGTGGGATCTTTGCTTTATACAGAGCACTACTGTTTATCGCATTAAACAGGTCTGGGTATTGATCCACTTCATCCATTGTTTTCCACCCTGACGGGTATCTATTATGGTTTAATGGAATGTGGCCTATGTACTGGTTACCCCTATCAAAGGTTTTATGTGCCGGGTGAGTTGGATCTTTTGCCACTCTTGCCCAGTAGCTGAATCTCAGTTCTTTTCTCCTTAGCTCCAGGGGTATAATGCCTAGCGCTACTTCTAGTGCTTCTGCTGATGTTCCCTTTGAGGCACCTGCTATTATTGACAGTGCCTGGTTTTGGACTGTGTCTAGTTTCTTCTTATTGCTTGGGGCGGCTGATGCATAGACAACACTGGCATAGTCAAGTTTGCCTCTAATAAATGATTTATAGAATGTTAACATTGTCTTATTGCAGGCGCCCCAACCACTTCCTTTCATATATCTTAGCATATTAATAAGTCCTCTACTGCTTTGCACTAAAAGGTCTATGTGTTTGTTCCAGTTTAGTTGCTGGTCTAGTACCATGCCAAGAAATCTAGTTGATTTTGCTGTGCATACTTTTTGCTTATTAATGCTTATGTCAATTATATTGTTTTTAATTACACGCCCTCTACTGAAAATCATTCCTATGGTTTTTTTAACGTTTAGATTAAATCCCCACTTGTTCATCCAGTCAGATACTTTATCTATTTGTTTTTGTACTGTTTTATAGAGGAATGGGAGATTTCTTCCCGTTCTCCATATCGCAGCATCATCTGCAAACTGAGATAGGTTGTTTTTTAAGTCCTTAAACTCGTCGCCTAGGTCGTTGACCATAATCGTAAAAATTGATGGTGATATTACTGATCCCTGGGGAATTCCATTCTGTTGCTCATATACCTCAGATCTATCATTGTTTATTTGTACCATGAAGTATCTATCCTGCAGGAAGTTTTCTAGGTAATTGTAGGTTCTGCCTACTATACCTAGTTTCCTGATTTTATGTAGTGCACCCTCCCTCCAACACTCATCATATGCTCTTGCTACATCAAGGAATATAGCTACTGTCTTTTCATTCCTTTTGAAGCCTGTTTTAACATCATGTTCCAGCCTCAGCAGTTGCTCTATTGTACTATGTTGGCTTCTAAAGCCTGCCTGGGTTGGACTGTACAAATTATGCTTTTCGAGATGAAATTTTAGTCTGCTGTTGACTATTGTTTCTAGAATTTTTCCTAGATGTGATGTTAACGATATTGGCCTGTATGAGCTGACATCATGTGCTTCCTTATCTGGCTTTAGTATGGGGATGACTACTGCTGTCTTCCATGAACATGGTATTTTTCCCGTGTGCCAGATTTTGTTGTAGAGGGATGCAATCACTCTTAGAGTTGTATTTGGTACCTTTTTGAGGATTTCATAGCTCAGAATGTCTTCCCCAGAGGTAGTATTGGTTTTTTTCTGCTAAAGCTCTTTCTATTTCATCTACTGTAATATCTGCATTTAAATACTTAGCATCCTGTGTGGTTTCCATATTTTCTTCTTTTAATTTTTCTAGCAGTGTTTTTCGTCTATTTATTTCTGCCTTATCTAGACTGTCTATTGAACTAACCTGATAAAAGTATTTAGCTAGTATGTTGGCTTTTTCTCTATCTGTTTCGGCTCTCTCTGGTATTTTAATTGTTGGGATTTTAAATTTTTTGCTGTTTCCTCCTTTAATTGCTTTTAGTTTTCTCCAAACTGTAGTTATTTGGGACCTATGGTTTAATGTTTGACAAAATTTTCTCCAACTCTTTTCTTTAGCTCTGAATATTATTTTATTTGTTTCATTTCTTATTTTTTTATAGTTTGTGTAATTCTCTTCAGTTTTGGCTTTTCTATACTTTGTAAGGGCCCTCTCCCTCAATTTCAGTTGTTCTGAACATCTGTCTGTCCACCATGGTACTGGATTTTTATCTTTGTTTCTTTTCCTATTTTTACCTTTTTGTGTTGGTTTTAAGTGCTCAGGCATATTCCTGTTTGGTATATATTTTATTGCTATTTTTAAAATCTCATTTGTTAGTTTTTCTGCAAATATATCTATACTGTTAGATTCAATTTGTTCTATGCTTAGTTTACCTAGCTCTAATTGGAAGGACTCCCAATTTGCCTTTTTTAGGTTGAATGTGGGTTTCGAGCTTTTTGGACTAGTTCTATATTTGTCGTTTAGGTTTATTTCTATGGGTAAGTGGTCTGAGCTGGAGTCATTCAGTACTTCCCATTTAGTAGAGGCTAGGTTTGGTGTTATAATACTTATGTCTATTGCTGTATCTCCTCCACTGTTGCATGGGTTAACCCTTGTCACTGAGCCATCATTTAGTATGATTAGCTCAGCACTTTCAATGTAGTCCAACAGTCTTTTTCCTGCTGGATCATTACTGTTGTTACCCCATGCCTCATGGTGTGCATTAAAGTCACCTACCAATAATGTTCTTTGGTCTATTTGTGTGTTAATAGTGGCAATGTCCCTATCGGTTATATTACCCTTGGGGCTATAAATGTTTATTATTTTTAAGTTATCTGGCTCACTGTCTAATGTTATACTTATTCCTTCAATATTTTCTGTGTTGAATTGTTCCCAATTTAATATTTTGTAGTCTTCATGTATTAAAAAGGCCACGCCCCCTCCTCTTCCCTCAGGTCTATCATTTCTAAGTGTTATATACCCTTGGTAGTTCAGTTTTTGTTTGGGGTTCAGGAGGGTTTCTTGTATTGCAAAGATGGGTTTTGCCTCCTTATACTGTCCCATAAGAGACATCAAGTTCTTCCTGGCACCCCTACAGTTCCACTGGACTACTTTGATAGCTCTAGAGTCTTTGGTCCCCATTTAGTATGGTTAGCTTAGTTATGTTATTGTTTTTATTAGGTTTTTTGATAAGGGATCTACTTTTTTTGGTTTTGCACTTTACCTCTTATGTTCTCTACAAACTCATCATTCCAAGTAACCATTATACTCTGAACTCTTTCTGCGAGGTATGGTAGGTGTAGTTCCACTGTTTCCTTAAATTTTTTTTTCCATATTTTCTATAGGCCTAGCTCTTTCTCTCTCTATTTTTTTTAGGATTTCTTCATTAGCTTCTTTTATCTCTGCTATTTTTTTGAGGTCTCTCTCTATTTCCTTTTGTGCTGTTTTCATTTCTTCTAGTACCTGTCTGGCTTGGATGAGGATATGTTCCGTCTCTTCTGTGTTGTCATCTTCTTTACTGTTTATGGGTTCTTTCTGGATTTTTTCCTTTATGTCTTTCACTTCACTGGTTATTTGTTGTATTTGTTTCTTAATGATATTTTCTTGAGAGTTTTGGAGATGGTTGTTGGTTTTCTGTCTTTCTTTTATTTGCCAGAATGGTTTGTTTGTTTCTAGTGATTCTTTTAATATGTGTTTTGTCTCTTGATAGACTGGGCATCCCTGATACCTGGCACTGTGGTTACCCTGGCAGTTTGCACATTTTCTGTTTTTGTTTTCTCGTTTATAATCTTTGTCCTCCTTAGCCATTGGACAGTCCACATGTCTGTGTGCTCCCGCACAGAAACTACACCGTGTCGCTCTTTTACACACATGTTGGGTATGGCTAAAGCCTTGACAGTTTGTGCATTGTATAATGCTAGGTATGAATACCTCTGTCATTTTGGCTCTCTGGTGGAGTTTGACTTGCTTGGGTATTTCTGTGCCCTTTACACTTATCACTACCACTGTCGTATTCTTTTGCTCTTTGGTTTTGATTCTTTCTACTTTTTCTATCTCTGTTTGTGGGTTTTCTTTCGTTATGTTAGTGTGGATCTCCTCTTCTGTTAGGTTTGAGTCGACCCCTTTGATGACGAATCTTCTAATTTCCTTGATCAATTCAATCTTTACCTTTATCCCATGTGCGAGTTGTGCTTCTTTTGGGTTACTTTTTAATTCATGTAACAGTGCTTTGCCTTTTTCTGTGTGGTTTACAGTGATTGTTACTCCATTTCCATGTCTTTGCACTTTGTCAATATATTTTTTTTCCTATTATTGCTTCTAGAATGACCAGGATTTTGTCATCCGGGAGAGATCTCAGTGTGGCTTCTGTTCCAGCTATCTGAGTTATTTTGATTCTGTTTTTGGTTTCTTTGTTTTCTCCTCCTCTCGTTTCCTGACTCGTTCTGCTTGTGGTCTCGTGGTTGTCTTCTTTCCTGTGTCCTGTCTGTTTGTTTGCTGTCCGGGTTCCTGCGTCTTCGTTTTTGTTGTTTCTGCTTACTGCAGTTTTAATTGCGCCTCCTTTCAGATTTTCCTTTATTGTTTCTATTTTGGGTCCAATTTCTGTGTTTCTGACTATAGGGCTAGTGATCCTGTTCTTTTCTGTCGGGTTTGGTGTTCTACCCTTTTCAGCTGGTTTGACCCATGCTTTTCCCTCTCCGGATTGCGACCTGAGCATTGGTGGCATTGTGATTTATCCTCTGGTTCACTCTGTCTAATGCTAAATAACACAAATTATGACTAGGCCTATTTATTTTACTAAAAATAAAACAATTTAAAAAATAATTAGTAGATTATTTTCCTTGGCATTATAAGCTGGCTGCACTTCTTTCTCTCTTTTTTTTTTTTTTTTTTTTTTTTTAAATATTGGCTAATTACTCTATCTTTATTTTATACCTATCACTGATGACTTACAATTAGTATTTATGCTCTATCTATGCTAAATTAACACAAGACAAGTTCTTAATATTTTTTTAATATATAAATTTTAAATTATGTTTAGATATAAATAGTTAAAAGCTGACTAGTCCTACTACTAAGCTAGTAAATTTGAATTAACTTTAATTTTGTTCACGAGCGTCTCAACGATGAAAGATGCCTGAACAAGATGGCTACGGCACTTTACAAAAGAAGACCCCACGTGGTTGGCCTACCTGGGCTTATTTATTCACTTATATTTTTATTTAAACCAATACTCCAATCAATTATTAACTAACGTTAAAAGCAATTAACCAATACTAGAGGTTATTAATAATATTGAGATTAAGTATGTTAGCGAAGAGAAAAAACTTATCTGAAATTCGTCTTGTGTAGCGTACTGAGAACTTTCACTCATCTGTGTTAAAAGGTCTTTCGTTAAGAATAAAATCTTACTGTAATGTTTTTAGAGAGGGTAATTACTGTCGAAGTTGGAAACATTGATATTTCATGACTAAAGACATTTTTAATACAAATTAACTCACATGTAAATGTAGCTAAAAATAATTCGCATTATGTGTTCTAAATTTAAACTTAAATAGACATTTGAACGTTTATTATACTTTAAAATAACAAATGGAAAGAGCTTTAGTATTTTGTATATAATTAAATATATTTAGTGTTTTTTGTGAGCAGCCTAATTGTTTCCCTTGGAAAGCAAAGGTGAATATATAACGTCCCTTGAAAAGAAGTAAGCAAAAATTAAAATTATTTTTTCGAAACTTTACAGATATTTAAAATAACCTTGTTCAGATTCAAAAACAGGATTTCCTGGCGAGACTCTTGAGTCTGCTTAACGATGTTACAGATGCTGAAAGGTTGAGACATTGGCCTTCCCTGTTGTTATTTTGACGGGCATACTTGTATTTCGTAAATAGTGTTGGCTTTATGCACTGTCACAGACTGTTGCAACAGCGAGGTTATTTGTCAACAAAGATAAAATTATTTGTTATTTAATAATATATTTTAATTTTCTACAGTTTTCATAGAATTTATGTAATTTTTGTTGTTGTAATTTTTGTTTTATTGTACTAGTGTAGTTTTTGTTTTTATTTTAAAGTACTAAAGTACTACAGTGTAGTTTTTATGCAGGCTAAGGCTGGTGAAGTTGTTGTTTATTTCCTGAGACATTTTATGTTCTTGAATATTTATAAAATTGTTACAATGTATTGCTTGTATCTTTATTTTTGATAATCCATACATATCCATGGACTGGAAAGCACAGACGTTATATAAAAGTTTGTACTGATTGTGTTTTTTATGTAGTGCTTGATATTTAGCGAGATTCGCATTGTTCATTAAAGTAATGTAATATTCCTGGATTGTTGTTTTATAAAGACTTATTTTTAATACTGTTCCATTGTTTTTAAAATTATGTGTATTGTCAGTACAATATTTATAACGTACAGCTCCTTAGCTCCATATCGAAACCCTTTCAAATGACAGCCTACAGAACATAATAGCCCCTTCATTCATAACCGACTATAGGAATGCGCCCCTAAGGTGACAGCCCTCAGCTGCTTATTTTCCTGGTGTTCCTTTTGATGTTTTCTTCTCTCTTCTGCTTGTCGTGAGAGCTTCTTTTTGCCCAATCTGAGGTAGCACCATAGAAAGCATCACCACTTGATGCGATCTGCAGCTTCATCCTTGTCACGTAGCGTTGGATGGATAAGAATTTATTTAGAGGAAATAATAGATCTGATGTGGAAGATTTGGCTCAAGGAATTCCTGCTGGGTTTTCCACCACTGAAGGGAGACAAAGAGGGTAAATTCTCCTCACTAGACAGGTCTGGAAAATATTGTAAGGAGATATTTGGTCTCTCGCTACCGTCGTCCCCTTCTCAGTTATCTATTATTATTATTATCCTCAATTACTGGGTTTATATTAGATTTTACGAGCCCCCCCCCCCCCCCCTTATAAAGGAAGATAAACATCAGACAATATGTAACATCTAACAGAAAAAACAAAGCATGGGGTACAGTATATACACCCAATTGGTTTATTGCAACTAAAATGAATAGATGGTGAATGATAGTATTGTCGATGGAATTAGTGTCTGCTGTATGTACTATGTGTCTCACAATTCAAGTGTGTTTCATCATGGATGACAAAACTATGCATTGATGTGGTGAGTTCCCTTTTTCGTGGAACTTAGCTTTTCAGCCCCTGGCTGATAGTGAAGTGAGGTTAGTTCTCCGGTCTCCTGACGTTGCCCCAGGTAGGTCTTGAATGGTTCGGATTTGCCTTCTCTGTGCTCGACTCCGTATTCTGCTCTGAGATTGGACTGTCGTGCAAGGCTCCACCATAGCTACTCAAAGATGGACGCTAACCCGCAATTTAGACACGTGGCTTCAGTGCTTTTAATGCGAGAATTCGCCGATATCTGGGTTAGACCTAGCTGTCTCAAGGTTTCCTGGGCAAGTGAAGAATGCCCGTGTTGGCGCACTTTTAGCGGGACATTTCCGCTTGGACACGTGATCCGTAGCGTGCATCATGTGACCTTAGCGTCATATAAACGCTCCAATCAATAGCGTTAAAAGTCACGTGGGGGTGTTCCGAAAGTGGCATAAACTGGTTTTATCAGTTTAAGCAGTCTTAAATTAAAACAGGTTCCTAGCTACCGAGGTCAGGGGTCAACAATGACGTCGTATCTAAAAATAGCATTAAACGCGAGGAGAAAATCACTGAACGCTAGGAGAATTTCCGCAAGTGACACTTCCCGGGACTTTGCGATCATGCATTGAGGATGAGAAAAAATGATGTCACGTAAATAATAATAAAAAATGAAGAGAAGATTGGCCAAGTCGTCACACAAGCCCCTCCTCAAGTTTGACGTTCCGTCCAACTCCACTGGTCCTGTCTTCCTCTTCTTTTTCAGTTTCTCATATCTCCTCGGTTGCGTCCGGATGTCTGCTAAAAAAATCTGCCCCTACGTTGTTCTTCCCAGGTATGTATTCTATGTGAAATGAATATGGCTGCAACAGGAGTGACCATCTCATAAGCCGGGCATTAAGGTTCTTCGACGCTGCAAGAAATATTAACGGTTGGTGATCACACTGCACCGTGAACTTTTTCCCGTATAAATATGGTTGAAACTTCTGCACAGCCCATATTAGCGACAGACATTCTCGTTCGATGGTAGAGTAGTTTTGTTCAGCAGGGTTCAATTTCCTACTAGCATATGCAATGGGGAATAGAGTTGCAGAAGGTCTATCACTAGGCTGCAGGAGAGTGGCGCCTATCCCTATATTGCTAGCATCTGTTCGCAGCGTAAAGTTCAGAGTTAAGTCAGGCAGTCGCAGAATTGGCCTAGCTGTGAGTTTCTCCTTCAGCAGCGTATAGGCATTTTCGCACTCCGCTGTCCAGGTTACTTTGTCCGGGTTCCCATTCTTGGTTAATGCGGTCAGTGGCGCACTCAGGGTATTAAAATCTTTAATATATTTCTGGTAGAAGCCACATAGAGACACAAATGACCTGACATCCTTTTCAGTCTGGGGTCGTGGGGCCCGCTGTAACTTCTCAATATTACGTGCATCTGGGTACATGCATCCATGCGAGATGGTGTGTCCCAGGAATTCTAGTTTCTCGCAGGCAATTTGACATTTTGTAGGGCGAGCGGTGAGTCCTGTTTCTCTAAGTCTTTCGAAGAGTAGGGAAACTGCGTCCAGGTGCTCCTCAAAGGTGTTCGTGGCGATAAGTATGTCGTCCATGAAATTACTTATCCCAGGGTTGTTCAGGGGTTCCAGTAGCTTCCTCATCATACGAGTAAAGACACTTGGGGCGTTGCTTAGCCCAAATGGCAATACATTAAACTCGTAATGGCCCTCAGAAGTACTAAATGCTAACATGTGTCGAATTTCCTCTTTTACCGGGATCTGGTAGTACCCTTTGCTCAGGTCTATCTTCGAAAAGTATCGCGCTCTACTCAGCTTGGTGAAAAGCTGATTCTGATCAGGTAAGGGCTCCGCTTGAAATTCCGTTACAGCGTTGAGCCTTCGGTAGTCTATGCAGAGGCGATGTTCTCCTGTGGATTTTCTAAGCAACACCACACTCGCACTATAAGGAGACTCTGATTTTGAGATAATATTTTCCTTAAGCAGGTACTCGATTTCCTCACTCAAGGCCTTTGCCTTAGCATAAGGAACAGGATAGTTCTTAACTCGCACCGGGGCGAGGTCTGTTAGCTTCATATCAAATTCTATCAGGTTGGTCATGCCAGGTTTATCCGTGAGTGTACTAGTGTGTTTTCTCAACAACTGTTGCACCTGTGCCTGCTGATCCTCCGTTAAAGTTGAACTAATCTGAACATCTTGATGAGTTTCGCACTGACGAAGAGGGTATTCACAGGAGGTCAGGGGTTCTGCCTCAGTTTCCGTCGCAATAGCCAGTGTCAGGAAATGAGCTGGTTCTGCACCTGGTCTTTCATAATATTGCTTCAGCAGGTTTATGTGGTAAATTTTCTGCTTCCCCTTTATGGCAATCTTGTAATTGGTGCGCGACATTTTCTCACGATTTTATATGGACCTCTCCACCCGATTCGCAATTTATTATTGCTACTGGGCAGGAGTAATAAGACCTGTTCTCCTACTTCTAGCTCCCTATCCTTCGCAGTGCGGTTGTAGTAACGCGCATGTTTACGACGGGCACGGCGTACATTTTCCTTTGCCAGTTCCCATCCTGTTTTAAGGCGTTTGGTCAACTCATTCACGTATTGGGATGCAGAGGTGACCGTCTCATCAGCTTTATCATCTGTCCAAGTACGTAACAGTGCCTCTAAAGGTCCTTTTATAGGTCTACCAAACAGCAATGTGGCAGGTGGCATCCCAGTAGAATTGTGGGGTACTTCGCGGTAAGCAAATAGTGCTGCGGGTAAGTATTGATCCCAGCTCTCTGGTTTTTCCTGTGCAAGTTTCCGAAGGATGGAAATAAGGGTCCCGTTAAACCGCTCCATCTAGCCATTTGCTTGGGGGTGGTAGGGAGAGGTGTGGATATGTCGGGCCTGAAATATCCTAAACACTTCCTCGGTGAGTTTTCCTCGGAATTGCGAACCATTATCTGTCAGGATCTGTGACGGAAACCCTAGCCGAGTAAATATGGTGAGCAGAGCCTCAGCAACATGCTTGGAATCACAGGCGGGCATAGCGATAGCCTCTGCCCACATGGAGCAACAATCCACTAACGTGAGTATATAACTGTTTCTCTTTTTGTTACGAGTAAGTGGACCCACAATATCCACCGCTACTCGTTCGAAGGGTGTGCCCAAGATTGGCATTTCTCCCAGAGTGGCTGGGGCCGTCCAGTGTTTCGGCGCTGTCTTCTGGCACTGCGGGCATGATTTCACATATCGCTGGATATCGGCGTTGATACCTGGCCAATAATAATGACAGGAAATACGCTGAATCGTTGCACTTATGCCCATATGGCCACTAAACGGAAGGGCATGGCCCATTTCTAGGACCTGGGCTCGGTATGCTGATGGAACCACAAGTTGCCCATGTTCCTGTCCTCCATTTCCTGCTTTCCGATGCAACAGCCCATTTTTCTTGTAGAAGTCTCTGTGACGTACGTCTAAGTATGACAAATGAATTTCCCTGACTCGATGGATGATAACAGAATATTGGCCTCTCATAACTTTAGAACCCCTGATCATCTGTTGTAACTTTTACCGGCATGCAGCGGTACCATCAAAGAACAGGCTGATCTTCAGAATTCAACGTGGAGCGACCGCGATCTAAAGAATCAGGGACTTGCAGCTCACAGAGTTAGCTTCTCGGGAAATTTTCGCACTCTTATGCGAGCAGCCTGAGACGGAAGAAAATCGGTAGACCGGGGAAAACGAATGAATCGCAGCTGTTAACACATCGGCGAGGTACCCCGGATTTGCTCAAGATCAAAAAAGGTGCGAAAATTTAACACGCCCCATTCAAGTTACATTCGATAAGTATAAATAGAGAACTCCGATAAACTGCATTTTATCGTTCGCTCTGTCAGAATCCTAGGTGCACTAGCATAGTCGGATTCCTGCTGGATTTCATCTACCTTCGTGACTATTGGAGTGTATTATTTCTGTGCAGACGGTAATTTATACATTAGCTTCGAGTGATCATTGGTCGAGTTATTTCTATTGATTTCAATGGATTGTGGTGTAAATTTAACCTTATTAAATAAACCCATTTTCAAAGTTCTAGTGCAAACTAATGTTACAGCTAAAAGTATTTCCTAATACAATTGACGCGTAAATTTATTTTGCAGACGTTAAAGAGAATTATAACTTTAATACAGTTTAGTTCTGTATAGATAGATGTGCGTTTAATTATTTTTAACTCACGGGTAGTTTTCCTGATTTGTTAATTGACGACGCTAATAAGTAAATAGGCTAACTGTAATTTATCGCGTCAGATTATAATATGATTTGTAATGCATTTCTTGTTTTGATTATCTTTCATTCAGAACGATCATTCAACCTGCATCCCAGCAATTATTAACTATATACAGAGTTCTGCCAAACTCAATTTGATAACTCCAGTAACATATGAATCTTTTTAAAGCTAAACTTGTGGCGACCTGTAATGGGCCCCGCTCCTCCGAATTTAACTGAGAATAAGAGCCACCCAAGAAACACTTTTAAAATACTAGTTCATATAGGCGAGTCCTTAAAGGAAACTGGAAGCAGAACATATTTTTCTTCACTGCCCCTATTTGTGAAGAAAAAGCATCGATACCTGAACACTGTCTGTCACGCATATTCAGTGGATTTTAACCCCCCCCCCCCCCCTCCCCCCCCCCCCCGAAGAAGAACTTACCTCAGTGTTTTTCTTAACTTGTGACATTACGGAAAAAGGAAGTTATCTCCGCCAGCTGTGCCAATTTTAGGAACCACACCATACCTCACGCTTAGCCAAGTGCCTGTGCCATTCATTAGGAACTTTATCTAAACCAACAGTAGCCTTTACGCTTCACCGTCTGGCGATTTTTTGAGACTATTTGTTACCTCGTTAAATCTGGGGCCTGACACGGAAGAAATAAGAGGACCAGTCCATTATTCCACGGTATTAGCTGCTGTGATAAATAATTCCTAGATTGACAGAATTCACCATTTTGGTAAGTCTGCGTGTGTGTTTGTTGGGATGGCCAGCCCTAGTGTGTTTTTTTTTGAATGAAAGGAGATTTATCTTTTCTTTACCCTTTTAATTAGTTCGACCTTATACTAAGGTGCATTATATTCCTTGTACGGGATCTCTCCTAGCGGGATTGGGTAACTGTGTACATTTCCCCTCCCGTAAAAAAATTGTTGATTTAAAGGGAGACAATTGAGAACCCTAGCTTTCCTCTACACGCCCCCCCCCCCTTTCTTCTGTAACCCCTTGCCTCAGAGTAATAAATTTACCAGTGGGTTATATTGCCTAAATCTGATCCCCCCCCCCCCCCCCCTTTTCTTGTCTTTTGGGACCGGGTTTTGTCTGTTAGTAGATATAAACGGGAAACGGTGGATGGGATATTTCTCCTCAAAAACCCCTCTTCCCTAGTTATATTTGTATTCTGTAACTTTTTGATTTTTGACTGTAAATGTACAATTATGTGTGAGTCCATAATGATAATAAAGGTATGAATATTTATTTGTGTTGGTTGTCGGTTGGCCTAAAACTCCAAACATTTCCATCTGTGTAGTTTGTATTCATGTACGTTGAGCGACAGAATCACCAAATCGGTGAGCGCGCCTGAGCGACTGGAACTGACACAATTGTTTGTGCAGAAGAGAGATAGGAGTAGTCTGTGAGAAAACAGATATTGTCGTAATAATAGACTGTCCTTGCTCCTTCCCAGCGCTTGTGAATCTACTACCTCATTCACCTAAATCCTTATTCTCACAGAGCCTTCAATATCACTTTACACTCTAAAGGGACCAATATTCATCAGCACCCTCTCAGATAAAAATTACGACAGTCTCCCTTTTGGAGAGGAGTGTGCGCTCTCGGTAGTTTTTTGTAGCAGGGTGCTAGAGATTGATCCTCAGTTTGCGCCTTTTTTAATTCCTCAGGAAGGATGTTGGGTGGGGATTCCAACTCCGTATTCCGTTTGGCCTGTCCTCTAGTGGTGACAGCCGCCACAACCAGAGGGTGAATGGGTTCTCCCAAGAACACATACTTACACCCTAAGATCAAGGGATAAATAGGGTCGTCCAAAATCGCTGCTCTGATTTTCCCAGTCACATATTTCGATTTGACCTGAATCTTGGCTATGGCCAAACGCATAGGTGCTGCACTTTTAGTAGGTCCTTGTATTTCTATAGTGTCTTCTGTCATCTGGTCAGGCTTGACTAGGGATGCACAGACAACTGCGTCGAATGCAAGGCCTGTATCATAAAGGCAGGTCACCTCTTGGTCATTTACGAGGACTGTCTCAACGACCGGGGGATGTCGGGGTTTGTCCAGAGGTTCTTCCGGTCCATTTCCCCTTGCGGCACTTTTACGTAAGCAGGCAGCATGATGAGGTGGGTTTTTCCGGTTGCACTCCTGCGTATTGTGGGTGATGGTTCTACAGTGCTTACACCATTTTTCCCCTTGCCTCTGCTGCTGGAAATTTGATCTCTGAGTAGTCTTGTAGTCTGGCTTGTCATGCTTTTTGAAGTTAGTATACGGTGGTTTCACTTGGGGGTCCATGTGTGACTGAGCTGTCTGTCTAGGTACGTAATCTGGTTGTTTCCGTCTGGGTGGTGGATTCTCTTATAGTGCTGCCTGATATCGTTCCGCTAACTGGACTATGGATTCTAAAGTGCTGGCCCCATTCTCTGTCAGGAATCTTCTCATGTCGGAAGTCATGGTGTCCTTCAGTTGTTCGATCATGACCATTTCCTTCAGGCCTTCCCAATCATGAGTAAAATTCCCTAGGGCACCCGACTTCTCCACGTAGGAATCTAGTCTAGCGGCAAATTGAGCAAAGTTCTCTCCGACTTCCCTCCTAGCGTTACGGAACCTCTTCCTATAGGCGTCAGCATGTAGCTCATAACGAACCAATAGTGCCTTTTTCAGAGAGTCGTAGTCATCCTGTAAACCTGGAGGAAGCTTGCTATACACGTCATAAGCAGTTCCTCTAAGCCCTTGCGACAGTTTCAGGTTCCACTTGCTCTTCTCCAAACCAAACGTGGTGGCAAACTTCTCAAATTTGTCCAAATACCTATCGATCGAGTCGGCTTGTTCCGAGAAAGCTTCAAATGGAAACGTCAAGGGTCCCAAAGTTGACATGAGTGAGGATGGCAAAGGTCCGGTGCCCCCTGCGTGCAAGGAAGGCATGTCATCTGACCGTGGCGATAGGTTGCCTGAGGAGGTAGATGCTGTCGCCCCGGCTACCGGTTCAACTCTTTGAGCTTGTCCCTGCATCTCTAACTGCTTCATCTTCAGTGCATGCTCGCGTTCATCTCTCTCGCTTCTTTCCCTAGCGTCTACAGCTTTTATCCTCTCATCTATTTCTGCTAACTTTATTCGCTCTTCTCTTTCAGCTTTCGCTGTTTCTCGAGCGTAATACTTATCAGTCTCGACACTGACATAATTTGCAAGGTCCACCCCACTATAACCTAGATCTCGACCGGCCTCCCCTAGTGCTGCCTTAATCTTAACTATTTCAGCCATCTTTTGCTGTTATAGTCCACAATGAGTAAGCTAGTGCTACCTTCCAATAGTATTTCTAACAACAAGTAAATACTAATTATTTATCAGACTGTAATGACTGAATGAATGATACTATCCCCGAGGTATGATAAAATACATAAGTTCAACTCCCGGACTGAGACCCCAGTGTCACGTAGAGTTTGATGGATAAGAATTTATTTAGAGGAAATAATAGATCTGATGTGGAAGATTTGGCTCAAGGAATTCCTGCTGGGTTTTCCACCACTGAAGGGAGACAAAGAGGGTAAATTCTCCTCACTAGACAGGTCTGGAAAAGATTGTAAGGAGATATTTGGTCTCTCGCTACCGTCGTCCCCTTCTCAGTTATCTATTATTATTATTATCCTCAATTACTGGGTTTATATTAGATTTTACGAGCCCCCCTCCCTTATAAAGGAAGATAAACATCAAACAATATGTAACATCTAACAGAAGGAACAAGCATGGGGTACAGTATATACACCCAATTGGTTTATTGCAACTAAAATGAATAGATGGTGAATGATAGTATTGTCGATGGAATTAGTGTCTGCTGTATGTACTATGTGTCTCACAATTCAAGTGTGTTTCATCATGGATGACAAAACTATGCATTGATGTGGTGAGTTCCCTTTTTCGTGGAACTTAGCTTTTCAGCCCCTGGCTGATAGTGAAGTGAGGTTAGTTCTCCGGTCTCCTGACGTTGCCCCAGGTAGGTCTTGAATGGTTCGGATTTGCCTTCTCTGTGCTCGACTCCGTATTCTTCTCTGAGATTGGACTGTCGTGCAAGGCTGCACCATAGCTACTCAAAGATGGACGCTAACCCGCAATTTAGACACGTGGCTTCAGTGCTTTTAATGCGAGAATTCGCCGATATCTGGGTTAGACCTAGCTGTCTCAAGGTTTCCTGGGCAAGTGAAGAATGCCCGTGTTGGCGCACTTTTAGCGGGACATTTCCGCTTGGACACGTGATCCGTAGCGTGCATCATGTGACCTTAGCGTCATATAAACGCTCCAATCAATAGCGTTAAAAGTCACGTGGGGGTGTTCCGAAAGTGGCATAAACTGGTTTTATCAGTTTAAGCAGTCTTAAATTAAAACAGGTTCCTAGCTACCGAGGTCAGGGGTCAACAATGACGTCGTATCTAAAAATAGCATTAAACGCGAGGAGAAAATCACTGAACGCTAGGAGAATTTCCGCAAGTGACACTTCCCGGGACTTTGCGATCATGCATTGAGGATGAGAAAAAATGATGTCACGTAAATAATAATAAAAAATGAAGAGAAGATTGGCCAAGTCGTCACAATCCTCCCAGGTTGCTGGATTTGTGTTCAGTGCCCTCATGTCTCTCTTGCACACATCTTTGAATCTCAACTGGTCGCCCAACTGTTCATATACCATCTGCCAGTTGTCCGTAGAAGATATATTTTGGTATGCGACTATCTTCCATGCGGCAGACATGGTGAAGCCAGCAGTCTGTGCTGTCTAAGCAGTGTATACACCCTTTAAAACCTCTCCCATCGTCGGAAGTAGCCCTTGGCGCCATGCCCTACTGTAGCCGTCCCAGTGTTTCCTATTTCTTGTAGAACTGAGCACGATACCATATAGTTATTTTATGTGGCCGGAGTATGAAGGTTTTCCTACTAGTACCGGCACGGCACTAGATATTGTTCTATGTTTTTCTTTCTTTTTCTCGTGAGTTTGTTTAACTGGCCATTCGCCAGAGGTGTTCCTTAGCTCACTTATGTATAGTGGACCAGGTTCGTATTTATTTTATATCTTTAAAGTCCTCTTAATTGCTGATGTTGTGCGGTTTGTTAAGAGTCTTATAACTAGGACAGGAATGCAACATGTTCTATACAACGTTCAACTGTTTTGAAATCATTAACAGCTGGTACGTATCAAAGATTCGTTTATTTCTTTTGAAGAATGCAACAAGTCAATTTTCACATATATTTACAAATGCAGTTTATAAATTGTTGAGACATGCATGCCGACGGCATTTATTTTCATACTCAGGCAATGAGTAACTGCTGGTTCAAAGTTTATAGTTCCACCCTTTTAGTTTTGCCTCATATATATTTTTCTTCTGTGATCCTATAATCAGACAGTTAGCATTTCTTATGCTACTGGGTTTTTATTTAGCTTTATATATCTCTCCATATTTTCCTTGGTCAGTATGGAGATGTATCTTGTTTCCACTTTTCTTCAATCAAGGTGCAAGTCGTATTTCACAGACATGGTACAATCAAATACCTTGGCAAGTCAAATGCATGAAAGTAGATACTTACAAGGCTTTGGAAAAATCACCACAAATGTACAAATCTATGTTGTCTAGAATATCATTCTACATAAACTTAGTTTCCCTTAGTTGAGTTCTCAAACGAGGGATAATTTGAACCGAAAGAACACGTCTTTTCCACACAGCAGTTCGAATTCAAGACTGACTATTATGGTGTCTTCTCTGGCAGGGGAAAAGCTTTTGAGCTCACTCATTGGTTAAAAATCACGTGACTACCTTTTTTGACACGTAACGCGACTCTTTAAAATTATGTCACTGAATTCTTTATAATCTGTTTTCTAGGAAAGTAGAAATTTACATGCTAATCTGGGTTTTATTTTCCTTTGGTAGAAAATAGTCTGTTTCCCAAGAAACAATGATGTACACGGCTACATATAGATCCCGGGGCCCTGCAAATGTATCCCATAGGTAGACATTTGAGTACTATCAAACAAAATGTATCCCAAAAATTTCATAAGTTCAAAAAATTTTCGGAAAAATTTAAAGTTCAAAAGATTTTCTAAGTCCAAAAATATTTCAGAAAAATTTAAACTAATTCCTAAACCTGGGTTCCTATATGTATATATGGGACTGTCTTCCTTAAATAGGCTCTATTAATGGACATCATCTCAAAAATGCAAACTATCTTTCATATCAATACATATTTGAACCAAATTTACCAATTGGCAACACTGGCCAACACAATCTTCAAAACATTCATAAGGTCATCACTCAAAAATGTGACGAGTGGCAACATTGGGAAACTTAAACAACACAATTGCCGTTTATCATAATACAATTTCATTTCGTTCCAAAATATAGTTGACTACATTCTCTTAGATATGGTGGGGGGTTATCTCTTCTCTGTTCCTGTTATTGGCTCCATATTATAAGTCTGCAAGTATATAATGGAACCATACGAGAATCGGATCACCCATAGACAAAGGATATACAAATGGAGTATGAATATCCCATGGAACCACAGATATTATAGACAGTAATAAGAATAATGGAATGAACTGATTAAATATTTGTTATATGTACGAGACAAAAGATTGTGTAACCTCCACATCTTGGGAGAAGATATTTTTGATACTAATGCCATTTGCCTTATAATAATGTGATAAAATATGCATGACTATTGCTTGCTAAAGGTATTTTGAAATGGTTATGGTACATTAAATCAAATAATCAAAGAACCAGAGGATTGAAATATGATTGAGACATTGTAACAATACTGAGATTGGACCGCCCCTTTACGATATATGGACCAAAAATATAATGTCACCCCACGGACCGACATGTGATGTCATTGGATATATATAGTGGATGGATACGTAATTATAAAAAAATACCTACGTTGGACACACATATTGCTGAATCCTGGATCATGCCCCATATTAAATAACTTACATTATGTAAAAAAAAAAATTTTTTTGAATTGATCATCTGGCTGTAGCAGCAGATGTTATAAACGCCCTATAGTTCTGACAAACCTTCGACCTGCGAAGGCAGAGCTGGTGTTGACAATCCTGCACATAATGTACAAAAAAATTTTTCATTTCATATTGTCAAAAAGTTCTGACATCTCAGTTGATCGTACCAAGAATAATTGTTTGCTGTGTTTTTTGATAAATGTATTGCTAGATAAGGTACATAGGGAGTTACTAAGGATGAATTCTCAAGATAACAGGAAGAATAGAAGGGATTCAATGATATTGGAGCACCATAAATGATAAATTGGAGTTACAATTGTAAACTGTATACAAGGATGCTTTGGGAATGACAACATGGATACATATTGCTAAGAGTATAAGCAGTTGTCTTAACAGAGAAAAATAAAGCAATACGGAACCCAATGTAGAAAATTCATGATTATTTGAAAATATAATTTCCTTTCCCCTTGTATTTCATCAAATGATAGTAACATATTCATCTGTTGGTTGATGAATAATTTGATGTTTGAAAAAGGATGCTTGTTATATTATCGTTTGAAAATATATGCATATTATGTCTAGAGATGTTTTCCACATGTAATAATGAGCAAGTAGCTCATTCACTAGAGAAAAAGAAAATGATGAGTACCCATGAAAACATTGGCTATTTTATGAAAGAGGATTACCATTACCATAAGGATTTGGAGATTTTGGACATTTCTTGGATTATTGCAGAGTACTTGGAAACTAAAATAAATAAGTACGCCAGGAAGAAAAAAATCATATTTTTTAAATACTTGCAGGGGAGCCGCGCTAGCGTAGTGGTTACCATACCGCTCTGGCGACCGGGTGATGCAGGATCAAACCCGGGCGACGGCATTTGAGGATTTTTCGTCGACCGGGATTTGGACTGGATTAACTCGAGACCTGGTGAGAACATTTGAAGGAGTGTCATCGACCAGGGATTGGCGGCTCCTGAGCCGACCCAGCTCTAATGGGTACCTCCGAAATCGGCGAGTATCTGCCTGAATGGCGAGGGACACCTGTCTATGTACAAGAAAAAAGGGATACTCACGTAAAATCAATGTCAGGTTAGACATTAATAATAACCTGAGATTTCGCCTCGAGTATTAGCGGGCGTACGAAAAAAAAAAAAAAATAGTATTCCAACTGGAGCTGCCTGAACTGGGAGTGTGGTAGGTATCAGCTGACGATTTATCACTGCGGGAGTAAGTTTAAGTGTGGATATAAGCGGACCTGGTGTTATCATCGTGTGACGTCTGCGGCATGATTTCTTCGTTTCTAATGCGCAGGTCTCTGTCTTGTAGTCGATTACGTAATTCAAGTGGTGGGATATCCTCTTCACTTTCTGACGAATTCTTTTGTTGTCTTGCTCATTGTATTTCATCTGTGGGTGGTCTGGGTATGTGGTCGTCTTGGTAGAATTCAGAGTCTGTCGTCTCTGACTCTGATATGTCAGACGAATCTGTACTGGATTGATTATAATATAGGGTGGCTTTTCTGACTGGTCTTGTATTTGTCGTCAGAGGCGGAATGGGTCGGTGATTATCAATTTTGAGTTGTTTTACGTGAGCTTTTCTTTGGTGTTGTTTCTCTTCATTCCAGATAATGAAGTTTACAGGCGTAGTTTGTTTCATAATGTTTCTGTTTCTTGTAAAATGCCTTCTGCGTATTTTGTTGTGCAATCTGGTGAGCTTTATACTTTTCTTGAAGGATTATTTCGATGGGGTCTTCTCCCATGTATTTTCGTTGTGGGCGAAGTAGGTTGTCTAACGGAAAGTTTGGTTCTCTTCCGTATAGCATGTAAAATGGTGACATTCCTGTGGTATCGTTCACGTTTACTCGGATGGCTTCAAGGGCTTGGTTAATGTACAGGTCCCAGTATTGGTGGTTGCCTTTGATATATTTGCTAATAATGTCATGCAGGGTGGCATGCATGCGTTCATTTCTACCGTTTCCACTTGGATTATAATAACTGGTGGTAGTATGTTCAATATTCAGCTTGTGTAAGGTGGCTTGAAATGGGTTGTCGACAAACTGTTTACCGTTGTCTGAAATGATTCTTTTTGGACAACCATGCCTGGGGATGAATTCTTGTAAAAATATCTGGGTAATTGACTGTGACGTGGCATCTATAAGTGGGTAACTTTCTGGCCAAACAGAGTATTGGTCTACTATGTGCAGAAGGTACTTGTTGCCTGATTGGGTGAGTGGGTAGGGACCTGATATGTCAATGCTAACTGTCTGCATAGGATAATGAGAGGGTTGCATTTCTTGGAGGGGAATTGAATTTGGCTTCATGTTTCGCAGCTTACACGTTTTACAGGTGGCTACGTATTCTGTAATGTCTTTATACATGGTTTGACAATAATACCTTCTTTTTATGACATCAATTGTCTTATCCCTTCCCATGTGACCATTGTTATCATGGAACTGTGTCAATACTTCTGTGATTATATGTGCTGGAATGACCTTTCTTAGCGTCCCTTATTGTTTGGGATCTATATAGTATAGAGCTCCATCCGTTGGGTGTACCATAAAATCTCTACTTTTTGTTGGGTTTTTCTTGACATATGTGAGCAGTTTGACAAGTTCTCCATCTTTTGCTTGTTCAACTCGTATGTCAAACGTATCATGACTTTCTTCTTCTACCTGAGAGGCAGAATCTGAGGTACTTCTAGGCTCTGGTGAAGTGACTTCATTAATTTCCTTAGCATTGTCATCTATTTCGGAGGATGTGCCATCATTTTCGACCCTGTTCGTTTTCACTTTAGTTTCATCATCATATTTTATTCTAGATAGGAGGTCTGCACAAGTGTTCATTTCGCTTGGGATATGTTCGATAGTGGTGTCGTAGGACTGCAAATTCATTGCCCATGTCTGTAACTTCTTAGGCTGTTCTTGTGTTTTAGTGAGCCAGTTAACCAGGGGCTGATGATCAGTTCTTATAAGGAGTTTGGTTCCTCTCACATAAAAGTCAAACTTTTGAACTGCATAGTGAATGGCGTATGCTTCTTTCTCAGTGGTGGTCCACCTTTTCTGTGTCTTTGATAGTGCGTGTGATAGGAATGCAATGGGTTTCTCATTGGGGATGTTTGGTAGGATGGGTGTTTCATCTTCTAGTACTGGTTGGACTAAACAAGCCCCAATTGCATTGTCTGACGCATCTGTGTATAATATCATAGGCTGCGAAATGTCTGGGTGTCCAAGAAGTGGTATTGTGGTTAGGGCATTTTTAAGATACTCAAAAGATCTCTGGCAGTCTTCTGTCCATTTGAAACGTGCATACTTGCGGGTAAGGGCTATCAAAGGTTCAGCTGCTCTGGAGAAATTGATGATGTGGTGTCTATAGTAACCCACTGAACCGATAAAGGAGCGTGTTTGTCTGACCGTCTTGGGGCTAGGCATTTCTCTTATGGCTTTGACTTTATCTTCATCAGGTTTGATGCCATCTCTATTGATAACAAAGCCTAAATATTTGGTTTCTGTCTTTAGAAATTCACACTTGGACAGTTTTAACTTTATTTGGTGATGCCTGAGTCTATCAAAAACTATTTAAACCTTGCGAAGGTGGTCTTCTATCGTGCCTGCGGTATGTATCAGGATATCGTCTATGTATGCTAGGGCAAATGGATGTAGACCCTTTAACACTTCATCCATGAGTGACATATATGTTGCTGGCGATCCACGAAGACCAAATGGCATTACATTCCAACTGAAACTACCGATATGTGAACAGAATGTGGATTTCTGTTTTGCTTCAGGTGTCATGGGGATACACCAAAAGCCTGACCTTGCATCAAGTGTGGTGAAATAGGTAGACTTTCCTAACGTCGCAAGTAGATCGTCTATTCTGGGGAGGGGGTAGGAAATGACTTTTGTGATTTTGTTCAGGGCTCGGTAATCGCAGCAAAAACGACTGGAACCATCTTTCTTCGTTACTATAACGATGGGGGATGACCATTGGGATCTGGATCTCTCGATGATTCCCGCCTGTAGCATTTCGTTTATAGACCTTTCCACCAGTTCTCTGTTTTTCAAGGGCGTATGATAGGGTTTCATATGTATTGGCTCCTCTGTAGTTGTTTGAATGTCCATTGTGACAGTGTTTGTTCTGCCTAATTCCATGTCGTTGAGTGCAAATACGTCCTGGTGCTTTTCTACAAACGTTTTCAAGCGTGGCTCATTATCTTCTGTGGCGTTCAGGGTTGCAAGTAACTGAGCTATTCTCTCTCTGTATTTATGATCTGCCACGATATTTCTGGTCTGTCTTGATGCCTCCGTTTCCTTCCCATAGTATTGGGGCATTTTTCTTGCATCTTGTGAAAATCTCTGCTCCTGGTATGTGCTCTTCTTTTGTATATTTCTTTGCCGTTCGCTGGGCTGTGCTTGGTATGGTCTCCTCTGCCATGTGCTGTGTGCATTTCCATTTGTCACTGCATTTACTGTATATAACTTTCTTGTATTATTTCTGGGGTAGTCGTTATTGTGCCATTGTTTCTGATTATTGCTGCCGTAACTGCGCTTATCCGCGTACATTACTGTATTTCTTCTGTTTGTGCTATAGGGCTGTCTTCTTTCCCGGGGCGAAAATTTTTCATTCTTTCTGTTTCCAACTTTGCTGCTATAGTATCCTCCCGTGGTGTAGTCGTATAAGAATTCTTCCTTTTCTTCGGAGCATTCAATTGGTTTTGGGACTTTATCATATCCACCTGTTTTTGAGTTATATTGATACTCTATGGGGCATGTATCTCTGTCCTGTCGCTTCGGATATCCTCCTGGCAGGACAATTTCTGTTTCTCTGTTTCTTTCTGATATACAGCACTTCATCTTTTCTTTTGGTGTGTTGGGGCGCAAAAATGAGTGATTATAGTCATTCTCATACCGTGGCTGCATTCTTTCTTTCCTTCTTATACATGGACTGGTTTGTTTCTGCGGCCTGGGTAGGGTAGGCTGTGGTGTAAAATAACCGTGGCTGGTATTTCTATCTTTTTCCGGAAAGGAATGATAGCTGTTTACTTTTCGTGCCATGGATATTTGTATTGCGATTTCGTGCACTAGTTCTAATAAGAGCGGTTGAGACAAATTGTGAATGGTCTCTATTTGCTGTAGTATGTCTTGACATTGACATATCCACTTGTGCTACAATTGTGCCTCTATTGATAGTGGTGGTTTTGCCTGACATGTTCAATATCATAATGGGGAAATCTCTAGCCTTCGAGACTTCAGCGATCCCTTCTGTAATTTGCAACAATGGGTCATCGATAATACTGTCTTCTGTTAGGGGCTGTATTTGGATTGATTACCCTGGTGTGATATACTCAGAATGTTTTACTCTGCCTTTTGCTACAACTAGGGAGTTTGGGGCTACCGTTATGGGAGCTGTGAGTCTTACCAAGGAAGCGATGTGGATATCGTCCTGGAGATCAATGTAATTATTGTTGACTTTGATTTTCTGGAAGTCGTAGTTGTGATACACTGTAATTCTGACTTTTAACAGGCCCGATTCTGTGGTTCTTCTATTTTAGTTTTCACCATTTCTCTTCACTTTGTAATTATATGGGTTTGCCTTGTTTCTTCTCATGTGAATATATCGTGTTTGGTATTTTTGAGTAGGAAATTTAAATGGGTTCGTTTTATGTCGGTAGGTTTATTTTTCACTCAGCCAGTTTTACTTTCTTCTGATTTTTCGCGATTCCCGTAAATTTCATTGTTTACGAAAAATCGCTATTTTCGGGCACGCCTGTATGACGCGTCAGAAACACGTGGCGGCCATCGCGTAATGTGACGCAATTTTCCTACACGCGGGATTTGCGTAGGTGGCCAGTATTGATTTTTCCTAGCGCTGCCATTGGTCCGAGCGTCAGCTTGGGATAGCCGTGGGAGTAAATTCGCGTGGGTGTTTTCTCTTGTATATAATGAGACAGAAAACTGAGATTCGTTCTTCTTGAAAAAATAAATGTCAGCCGTAAGACTTCGCAATTATCGTCTCCATTGCGGGAAAAACAGCGATAATAGGTAACGTAACTATTTTATTATCGTTTTACTTATTAGGGGGTTTTTGAGAAATCTCGGCCCGTAAGTTAAGTTCGTGGGAGACATTAACTTAAAGTTTAAACGGTAGCGCCATTAATTATTATCTTTGTAGAACGATGTAAACGTAAAAAGTGTGCATAAGTCTTTTTAGGATTTTTTGGCAGTAGATCGGAGAGTGTGAAGTTATGAGAGACACGTGTGCTCCTAATGGTAGAATATTGGGAAACCCCCATTTATTCCTGTATATTTTCTAATGTAATTTTATTGGGAAATCCTTGGTGTGTACGTTAATCTTTCTGAGCCTTAAATGTGAGGAATGCAGTCGGAGATTTTCGTTATCAGTGAATTATACTCCTTAGGGAAATAAATCATTCCTACAGCGAGATTTAATTTAAATTGGAGTAAGCCAGGGTAACTCCTGTGTTAATGGGTAAAAGGATTTCCCTATTTTGTCATGTTTGAACACGTGATCGGCCATGCGTAACAGCCATGTAACGAGTCAGACGGTGTCTGGGCTACTGTTTATTTTACCTGGCAGATTTTAGATAGAGAGACACGTGGGTCGGAATATTTTATGTATCGGTTTTCAGAACGAGAGAAGGGGAGGAGGAGTGTGATTTTAGTGCCACGTGAGATAGTATTATTTTATGTATTGTTATGCAGAACGAGAGAAGGGGAGAGGAGGAGTGAGAGTGAAGTGACACGTGGATAGAATTATTTTATGTGTCGTATATGTTAGAGATAAGTGATTTTAGAGTGGGTGTACATGAGTCGCTGTTTCTTTTAATTTCAGCTAGTCCCGGCGAATCAGTGGGGGAGCGTAAATTGGAAATACCAATTTACCCACGGCACAAGGACATACCTCAGGAGTCAGTGGACTCGAGTTATCGTCAGAAGCAAAAGAAACTTAACCTACGGTTTTTTTTTGCAGTGAGGAGCGGGAACGGGTTTAATTATCATACAGCCCGAGCTCGTCGCTATTATAGTCTCCAGCAACGACACGAGGTCGGAGACTGGTGTAATTTCATACAGCCAGAAATCAAGGCTGTGTCTTCCTCTAAATCTGGAGTGGGAGAAAAGGGGAAAGTTTGTTCAGCAGCAGAAAAGCGTCTACAGTTAATCAAGTCCCTCATGCTTGATATCCGAACATCGTCATCACCAAAATCAGGAACGGGTGACAGGGTTACCATACCTAGGTCCTGATAGTATCGAGAGAAGAGAGTAACGGAGACGCCGCATCATCAGTCCTCGAGTGTTAGAGAGACACTGAGACCAAGAGAGAGAGAGAGTTAGAGAAGGAGGGAGAAAATAGACAGGACCAGTAGGGTCTGTTCAGTATCCATTTGACGGATAGACACTGAGTCTGCGTTCGAAAAACCAAGTCTATTATTTTAGCATTTCTTGTGGTGTAGTTATCGGCGCATATCGCCTAACAAGTAGAAAGCTGTGTAGCCGTTCGTTGAGGAAGAGTCACTGTCGTAAATTTATTTTGAGAGAAAAAGAGTCTTAGAAATAGTGGTCCGGTTTAGAGTGGAAAATGATGATGGAAAGCTCAGTGATAGAAAATGTAGAGATTAAATAGTTGCTTCACAGCGTGCTGGAGGAGAGTAAAGACAGACTTATTTACGACAAATCGTTTCTCTCAATCTTCTCTTCCGCTCTCCTGGTCAAACAATTATTTGCCAGTTTTCCAGACACACATCTGCGTGCACACCGATTTGGTGTTTCAAACACACAGACGACGTAGATACAAACTATATTAAACAAATAGGGGAAATTTTGGGCTTTGGGTATCTCCAACACAGTACTAAATGAGTTTATGTGGTTTTATTAACCTTAAACATCAATCTCAAACAAATATCAAGTATTACATAAATTATCATAAGTACACAAATGCAAATAACAAGTTTGGGAGGGGTGAAGAAGATTGGTATCGACTAAGCCCTTCCCGCTTATTAGCCAAAGATAAACCCAGTCCAAAGATAGATAATATCAGGAACATAGGTACGTTAACCTAACAGTGAAGTTAATTACTCTGAAAGAGGTGTTACAAAGTTTGGTATAGTTGATAGAAAAAAAACCTGTTCTTCCCAACTGTTCTTCCCTTTACTAAGCAAATGGAAAGGAGGGGGTTTTAAACAGAGTTAACCAATTATCAACTCCCCCTTAAAGGAACAATGCAGGGAGTACCGAAAAATTATATTACCCGGCAAGCAAGTTATCAAAAGGGTTACAAAAGAAAAAGATTAAATTTCCTGTCATTCATGCACACGCGTGAGGATCCACACTCATATATTCACACACACTTACCGAATGCAGCATCAGACAATCCATAGAATTATGTATAACAGCAAGTATTCTCTTGACATGTGAAACTGTCTAGTACTTCGATGTCCCGCCCCAGATGTTTGCGAGGTTTTGCTGGTAACAAATATTCTCACTTATCGCAAGACTTGAAGACTAAGAGTTCTTGTGGTTTAGTATATAAAAAAGGAGTCTATGGGATGGCACTGACACAGTTCGGCACAGGGGTGAAAATGAAGTGGTCTCTTTTAATCTTCCGCTATGGTAAAATTCCTTCAATGCGTGATGATAGTAACTGACCGGAAAGTTTTATTAAATCCAATTGAGGAAAAACTAGGCTCAGTCACAGTCAGGAAAATATGTACTCTCTCACAGTAAACAGTAAATATAATATCGCTACTGGCGATGATTACCTTCCAGTTTATCTTACAGGTTTGTAATGGTAATTTGATGATTGTTCTTTTAAATGTTCTTGGGTGGGCTTTATTTCATTTAATTCCGACAGCTAGGTCGCAACGGACCGCCACAAGATTTTATTTAAAAGAAATTTTTCTTCAATATGTCTGGAAGTTTATAAGATGATTTCTTTAATTCTTTCTTTATGCTGGGACCGCAGGTTATGATCACTCTGTATGAAAGAAAAGACATGTAACATACCGAAAAATCAAGCGCGATACATTTCCCGTTAAGCCTATAATACACTCGAGTATTTAATTATGTATTTAATAAACACTGCGCGAATTCTAGTGGTTAAAAACACACATCTATAAGTATAGGACTTAACTGAATTTATTAATTTATAAATTCCTTCGCGACTTTAAAAGTTAATTTAAGCATCTATTATCTTTTGAAATAATATAATAGATAGATCATTATATTTACAACTGGAGCTATTGAGATGGTTTAATTTAATAGATTTAAATTAACACAAAATCCATTGAAATAGAATGACTGAACTAGACCACTGATCACTTTACACAATATATATTACCGCTTTGCACAGAATAGAAATCACTGCAAATATATGTATATAAATCCAAGGGAAAATCTATAACAAGATTTCAATAAAGCTAGTGCTTCTGTAAAGGTCTGGCCAGCGAGTAATAAAGTGTATATTCTTCATGCTCTATATATCTCAAATGGAATGTAAGTTAACTCTTAGTATACGAGCGGCCTTCTAGAGAGGCCGATGATCGATCCCCGTCAATAGCGAAAATTTATAGCTGAATGCATGTTTAAAACCACTGAACAATTTAGTTACATGCATGATATAGGGGTTTCATTTCTTCACATTTTGATATATAACACTTTATGTTATCTTTATAAATAAATTATTTATTGCAAAATCTGTAATGGTAGTCATGAAATTAGCTCGTATACTAAGAGTTAAGTGGGACCTGTGAAAATTTGACACCTTTTTTCATGTCCGGGGACTTTTGGGGATCTGACCGCCAAATCAAGGAGGGAAGCCGCCCCCTGGTCTTCGTATATCCGCTCGCTGCGCGATCGGTTCCCCGGTTGACACCGAGATGCGAAAATAGCAGCAAGAAACTGCGTCTCGTATCAGGGACCACTACTGTCTTTGATAGCGCCGATAGTTTCCCCTGAAATCCCTCAGTCTGTCTCTTTGATCGTGGTCGCTTTATCTGTTTGATTCTGGCAACGCCCCCCCCCCCCCCCGGGCCAAGTTAATTAAAATAACTGCCTATGATTGTTCAAGAGATGTTAGTGGGCGTGATTTAATCTCTCCTTAAATCAATGCGATGACCAGAATGAACGGTCCTTAAATCAATGCGATGACCAGAATGAACGATAGGTAAACTGTCCGCATATCAATCAGCAAACGTGTTTGCCCTCTGTGTGGAACAGTTGCATAGCTAATGAATCCACGTGAAAAGAAGTCCCGTATGACAAGAATTACAACAATATTCGGGGCCACTGATGCTATACGAAGGGGTCGTTACAAAGGGTCGTACTCTTTCATCCAACAAAATTCAGGGTCAATCCGGGTCAGCTGAGTTCGTCCATCACAATCGTCCCCTCTTTTGAGACGTGAAAACGTGTTTTCATGTTTGATTTATGACGATGAAGCTGCCCTGATCGGTAACTTTTGGATGATTGGTATCTTCACCTTCCTCCTCTTCTTCTGTAGTCCAGTTTCTACTCAGGAAATCAGCCCCGACATTCTGTCTTCCCAGAATATATTCCACTTTGAAAGAATAAACGCTTAAAAGGAGGGCCCAACGCATGATCCTAGCGTTAAATTCTTTATTGGCACCAAGAAAGGCTAACGGAGCATGGTCTGTTTGCACCGTGAAAGATGTGCCATAGAGAAAGTCATGATGGCGTCTGATACCGTCAATCAGAGCAAGACATTCCCTTTCAACTACGCTGTAGTTCCGTTCCGCTTTATTTAATTTCCGACTGCCATAGGCAACTGGAAATAGCATGTTCAGGTCACTGTCATCGGCTTGAAGCAGTGTTGACCCGATACCCTGACCTGACGCGTCGACTCTCAGTACAAAAGGTTTCTTGAGGTCAGGCAACCTCAAAATGGGGTATGCAGACAACTGTCCTTTCAAAGTGCTATACGCGTGTTCGCACTTTTGATCCCATATGACCTTATCAGGACAACCTTTCTTTGTGAGGTCAGTCAGAGGTGCCGTCAGTCCATTGAAGTTCTGGATGTACTTCTGATAGTATGCACATATCGATATGAAGGAACGTACGTCTTTCTTCGTTCGGGGTCTTTTTGCTGCCACTATTTTCTCCACGTTCTTCTTAATAGTGTGGCCGGGTATGGTAGTGGGGGTTGCTGTTTAAATCGAGAGTATTAGATTTTGATGACTAGCTAGCCTGCTAGAGGTGGTGATTGCTCTCTACAGTCTTACAGGATTTAACCAGGTTCGGGGATAATCCTCTATGATGTTTTATTTTTAGAGCAGATAGTTTTTTTTATTTGTGTTGCACCTGCAACGATTAGCTTTGGTATGATACCTTAATAAATTTGTATGATGGCCAACTGCAAGCATATGATTCGTCAACAGCATTGGTGTTCAATGAAACAAATGTTTATTCAACTCTCAACAAGAACTGGTTTAAGTCAAATGGTAACAGGTTTTTGCATAATGGCATGTTGACATTAATAAACAAGTATAAAAGGTCAATGTATTATTTCCAGGATGCAACATTCCTTTTTATGTCCTTAAGTCTTTTCAACTTGTTAACTTGCAACAACATGGCGTGGTTCCTCTATCCTTCAAGTGTTCCTTCGTTTTATTAATTTTCTAGGCTTATCGACCTTATTCATTATCTTCAAATTTGTCATATATTGAACCACTCAGCCTTCGTAGGTATTCCTAAATGTTCTCTCAACTTCAGGACCTTCCTCTGTAAGCATATCAGTCAATTATATACCTAGTTTTTTTCATTGTTGCACATCTTCGAACATAGCCCTGCTTGGGTTATGACCGTCAGCTCTAACTGTTTAAGCATTTCATTTTTTCTGTACTTACTGAATTTTGGAATTCATAAACACTTCCAACAGTTAATTGAATATACAACTGCATACATTGTTTGAAGTTGATGTCCTCAACTAGAATTTACATACAGCAGACAAAACATGTCTTCACTATAGCGCTCTCAATTCAATACTGCTTAAAAAAATGGCTTCGTCTCTCGTTCATTCCGGGGGAAAAAAGGACTGAGCCTAACCATTGGTTGGAAAATCACGTGACTAACGCAACTCTACAAGCGAAGCTTAGCCTAATTAATGCGTGGCGTTTCGAAGCTAAACTAGCCTAATTAAACATCTGCGTCAAGATTTTTTAATCTTCTGTTTCTATAAAAATTTATTTTATATGTTAATATAGTCTGTATCTGAAGACTCGTGGTATACGCGGTTACATACAGATCCCGGGGCCCTGCAAATGTATCCCGTAGGGAGACATTTGAGTACTATCAAATCTTAAAAAATTTATCCCAAAAATTTCTTAAGTTCAAAAAAAATGTTCAGAAAAATTTAAAGTTCAAAAAATTTTCTAAGTCCAAAAATAATTCGGAAAAATTTAAACTAATTCCTAAACCTGGGTTCCTATATCTATGTGAGATCAACTTCTCTATAAAAACTTAGGGATGGACATCAACTTCAAAAAATTTTCAAATTATTTTTCATATCAATACATTTTGTAACCAAATTTACCAATTGGCAACACTGGCCAACACAATCTTCAAAACATTCATGAAATTGTCATTCCAAAAATATGGGGAGTGGCAACATTAGGAAATATTAACAATAAAATATCTTATTTGTGTACATCAACTACATTCGCATAATCTAAGTACATGTTGTACACATATTATGAGAGGCAGGGTGTAGTATTATTTCTGTTCCTAATCATTTGTTCAATACCCTAAAGCTTCAAGTAACCCAAAAATTTTAAGTTATTTTCTCCTGTTATTCCAATAATCACAGATTTTTTTTTTTCAAATGTGCTATGTTGTTTATTATCTTTTTCTAACGTCTATACAAGTTATAACTCTTGTAGTGATCCTGTCCAAAATGATTCTGGTATGTCCAATTATTCATAACTGTATCCTTGTCCTGTCAGCACATTGTTACCTATGTGGGTCTTTTTTTTTGATTGAGACTATCGCTATTATTTGACATATAACTACTCTGCAATTGTTGAAAGTAATATGTTTGTAACATTGTATAATAGCCATGTAAAATAGAAGGGAAGAAAAATATTCATTTTACCGAGGAATCTATAATATTCTCATAAGACAAGGTTCCTGGCACTCTGGCTACCATTCTCCCATGTTGTTTCTGGTTATCCTTGCATACAGTGTACCATTTCCATTTTCTTTATGATTCCAATTCATCGCTTATGGTGCTCCAATGTCTAAAATGTAGATCCTTCCTATTCCTCTTATTCTGTGCTGGAAAGACATCCTTATTAATTGTCTATGTACTAATTCCGCGAATAATTATCAATAATATATCAACTAATCATTTATGGAACCATTGACACAATTGTCTAAACTTTACCACAACATAAACAATACACATGTCTTTGTACATATGTTCAAAATTTCGACACCAACTCTGCCTTCGCTGGTCGAGGGTTAGTCAGAGTTGTGTGGTGTCTGTAACATCTGCTGACTACAGCCAGATGGGGGACTTATGGTATTATATTTCAAAAAATCTCGTACGTCTGTTATCTTGGGTGTGGGGCGGAGGTCTATTTCATGGTGTCTTCGACAAAGTTTGCTGCATTTCCAATCTTGGTATTATTTTCTTATGTCATCATATCTCCATTTTGTGTCCTTAGTACCTGTGGTTCCATGGGATTATCATAATCTATTTGTCTCTTGTCCACTGACAATCACTTCAATAGTGACTTCCAATATGGTCCTCAGATTTAGCAATTATATTCCTGATTTGCTCTATGTTCCTAGATTCCAGAAAATTTCCATTATTTTCTGTGTTATCTTTGTATATACTTAAAATGATTCATTATCTTCATTTAATGTGAGCATAAGTGCATAACCGCACAGCAAAACATTAGTTGTCTCATAAAATTTTACCACAATAAAAATATTTGCATCTTCATCATCACAAAACAGTTACTTCTTCCTCTCATGTGCAATCAGTGGTTATCAGTTATGGGGTGTTCAATTGGGTTTCAGCATATGCAAATGCATTTACTCGTACAGTATCAAACGAATACTGTTGGGGTGTCATTCTGCATAATCGTTATGTGCAGATATTTTTATTTATTTTTTTTTTCTGACAGGGGTCTGACTGGCAGAGGCAGTGTGAACAAAAACTAGTTGTTCCCTCTGATATGGTGTGACTATTTTCTCTCTTTTCTTTTATGTCAGCTGCTAATATCAGGGCAGTCAATGTTATACGGCATTGACCTATCATCCTTTGTGAAGCAATGCACAACAATTGGTCAATCAGTGTCATCAAAATGTGTGAGGGTGGCAATATAAACATATAAAACATTCAATAAAAAAAATTTCAACATGTTTTCATTACATTTTTTTCTTTTATGTCTTTTCTCTTTTCTTTTCATTGCATTTTCTTTTATGTCTTTTCTGGATTGCAAACTTTCTCTTTTGACTTCTTTTCTTTTCGATTGCAACTTTCTTTTTTGATTTCTTTTCTGGTTTGCAAACTTTCTCTTTTCAATATGTCGAAATTTCACTTTTTTTTTTTTTAACAATGTATCACAATTACAAGAGAATGATAAAAATCAACTTACTAAACATTCTAGCTACTACTAATGTACCTAATAGTAAATCCTAACCAATAGGGTTGTAAGTAATAGTTAAGGTTAGAACAGAATGAATATTGTAGCAGTATCTGTTGTCAATAAGTAGCGAGGAAAGGGTACATCAAAGATCTCTCGATTACAACATGATTGTAATTCCAAGGAATGAATATGATTGGGATTGAAAAGATCACAAGACTAGAATGTAGTCTCAATATAGTGGAAGGGAAAAATATTAAGTTAAAGATGGTGTAACAGTGGAATGAAGAAAATCATACTATAGTGAGTCAAAGTTGGGATATGGAATCTCTTTTGGAGAATGTTTAAAATCTTAACAGTATACATTTGGGTCTAAAATAATAATGTCCATTGGAAAAATAAATAAACCTGTGGAGAAAGATAGCATAATGTAATACTGGTTTTGGGTATGAATATTATGCTGTTAGCTGATGTCATAGTAGGAACAGTATGATTGATCAAGGTGATAGATATAAAGGAGTTGAGATCAAGGAAACATTAGTATGAGGAAAGAAAAACTACTGGTGTGAAATGCCTGCATGAAAATGCACTAAGATGCGAAATTACTAACTCTGGAGCTGCTGGAACAAGAAGTCAGGTGAAGGAAGCGTGGAATATGATCAGTGACAAAGGTGTACATCAATGTTACAACAAATCAGTGTGACACGTGTGTTGCAATTGAACTGTCTGACTAATAAATGTGTCTGTAAACAATGAACATTGTATCTTTTTGTGTAATCTTTATTTCACCAAACCATAGTATATCTAATGAAAATCCTCCGTGGGCTAGTCTTGATTGTTCTCTGGGCATCAAAAACTTTTTCTGTGAGGCTGTGACATCTTAGTCTGTAAACGAGTCATTAGAGGTGTCAAAAACTGAAAATAGAGTACATGGGAAGTTAGTACATTGTAAATAAGTAATTTCACATTTGCGTTGACCGTGTTCGGGGCTGCGAACACATAAAACACCTGGGCGTGTTTTTAGCAAAGCTGTAGTAGTTCTTTCAGTTTCTCTGCCATTTCTAACCTTGCAATGTCCCGACTGGACAGGCGAGGATCATATTGCATAACTACTGGTGTAGTAGTTGAAACCACATTGGCTGAGTGCTGGGGCTCTGATAATTTCACTGTAGATTGGGAATTTGAGGCAAACACATCTTTTCGTTTTGAAGTAGGTGTATGCCTTGCTTTGACTTTTCGTCTGTCCTGGTTCTGAGGTATATTAAGACTGTTTACGGTGGGCACAGTAATTTTCACACTGTTGCCTTTGACCGGTAGAGCTGAGCCCAATACTTTTCGGCTTGGTTTTGGCACTTGATAGCGTTTCTTCAGAATCTTTCGTCTGATATAGTTGTGCTGTATACGCGGAATTTTGTTGCTAGGGATTGAGTCATCTGATTCTGTTTTATAGGCGCGTTTGACGCTGGAGCTGACTGGTACAAATAATGTACTATCCGCATCACTGGATTCCATAGAACTAGCTGTATCAATGTCTGTTTCTTGTTCGTATAGTTCTACCATTTCTCTGTCATTTTGTTCGTTGGGGTCTGACAAAGCTGTGCCGGGGTTGACACTGTAGTTTCTCATTTCTTGTTGCGTTTCGTCTTCATAAAGATTGCTGGTATGTGGTTCAACAATCTGCTTGGGTATAGTTTCTTCAGGATCTGATTGTTCTGAACGACCAATCTTGTTCTTGTGGTATAGCAGTGTTTGGTTTTCACTAGTGTTAAAACTGGAGCTGCCTGAATTTGGGGTGTGATAGGTATCAGCTGACGATTTATCACCGCGGAAGTAAGTTTGAGTGTGAATATAAGTTGTTTTGTTGTTGTCATCGTGTGACGTCTGAGGCATTATTTCTTCATTTCTAATGCGCAGGTCTCTGTCTTGGAGTCGATTACGCAATTCAAGTGGTGGGATATCTTCTTCGCTTTCGGACGAGTCTCGTTGTTGTCTTGCTCGATGTAGTGCATCGGTGGGTGGTCTGGGTATGCGGTCGTCTTGGTAAAATTCAGAGTCTGTCGTCTCTGACTCTGATATGTCAGACGGATCTGTACTGGATGGATTATAATTTAGGGTGGCCTTTCTGACTGGTCTTGTATTTGTCGTCAGAGGCGGAATGGGCCGGTGATTATCAATTTTGATTTGTTTTACGTGAGCTTTTGTTTGGTGTTGTTTCTCTTCATTCCAGATAATGAAGTTTACAGGCGTAGTTTGTTTCATGATTTTGTAGCCATCCAACCATCGGTCATCGAATTTTGAACTGCGTACATGTTTCTTGTAGTATACTCTGTCTCCTATTTTGTACGTTGGTAGCTTGGCTGATTTATCATGTTGTTTCTGTTTCTTGTGAAATGCCTTCTGCGTATTTCGTTGTGCAATCTGGTGAGCTTTATACTTTTCTTGAAGGATTATTTCGATGGGGTCTTCTCCCATGTATTTTCGTTGTGGGCGAAGTAGGTTGTCTAACGGAAAATTTGGTTCTCTTCCGTATAGCATGAAAAATGGTGACATCCTTGTGGTATCGTTCACATTTACTCTGATAGCTTCAAGGGCTTGATTAATGTACAGGTCCCAGTATTGGTGGTTGCCTTTGACATATTTGCTAATAATGTCATGCAGGGTGGCATGCATGCGTTCATTTCTGCCATTTGCATTTGGGCAATAATAACTTGTAGTAGTATGCTCAATATTCAGCTGGTGTAAGGTGGCTTTAAATGGGTTACCGATAAACTGTTTACCGTTGTCCGAAATGATTCGTTTTGGACAGCCATGCCTGGGAATGAATTCTTGTAAAAAAATTTGCGTGATAGACTGCGATGTGGCATCACTGAGTGGGTAACTTTCTGGCCAAACAGAGTATTGGTCAACTATGTGCAGGAGGTATTTGTTTCCTGATTGGGTGAGTGAGTAAGGACCTGATAAGTCAATGCTTACTGTTTGCATGGGATAATGGGAAGGTTGCATTTCTTGAAGGGGAATTAAATGTGGCTTCATGTTTCTCAGTTTACATGTTCTACAGGTGGCTACATGTTCTGTAATGTCTTTGTACAAGGTTTGCCAATAATACCTTTTCTTTATGACATCAATTGTTTTGTCTCTTCCCGTGTGCCCGTTGTTATCATGAAACTGTAGCAATACTTCTGGGACTAGATGTGCTGGAATGACTTTTCTTAGTGTCCCTTCTTGTTTACTATCAATATAGTATAGAGCTCCATCCGTTGGGTGTACTGTAAAATCTTTATTTTTTGTTGGGTTTTCCTTCACGTATGTGAGCAGCTTAACAATTTCTGCATCTTTCGCTTGTTCTACTCTCATGTCAAACATATCTTGACTTTCTTCTTCTACTTGAGTGGCAGAATCTGAGGTACTTCTTCGACCTGGTGAAGTAATTTCGTTAATTTCTTTAGCATTATCGTCAATCTCTGAGGATGTGCCATCATTTTTGACTCTAATTGTTTTCACTTCGGTTTCATCATCATATTTGATTATGGATAGGAGATCTGCACAGATGTTCAATCTGCCAGGGATATGTTCGATAGTGGTGTCATAGGACTGTAAATTCATTGCCCATGTCTGTAACTTCTTAGGCTGTTCCTGTGTTTTGGTGAGCCAGTTAACCAAAGGCTGTTGATCAGTTCTGATAGTGAGTTTCGTCCCTCTCACATAAAAGTCTAATTTCTGTACTGCATAGTGAATGGCGTATGCTTCTTTCTCAATGGTGGTCCATCGTTTCTGTGACTTTGACAATGCGTGGGATAAGAATGCAATGGGTTTCACATTGGGGATGTCCGGTAGTATGGGTGTTTCATCTTCTAGTACTGGTTGTACCAAACATGCACCAATTGCGTTATTCGAGGCATCGGTGTATAGTATCATGGGCTGAGAAATGTCTGGATGTCCCAGAAGCGGAATGGCGGTTAGGGCATTTTTGAGATATTCAAACGATTTCTGGCACTCTTCTGTCCATTGTTGCAAGTGGTCTGTTGCAAGTAGTGGTTTGGTTAGCTCTGAACAATGTTCCATATAATGTCAATAAAGTAATTATAAATTCTGGCCATTGTTTTATCTTCTTGATATTCTTGAGTGATCGTGTATCGTGCCTTCTATGTAAGATTACGCGAATGCAGGGGTGGAAGATTCTGAACAATAATTGAACCTTGGAATACGATTGATGTGACAAGTCGGTTCCATTGAGTCCACAATTATTTAATACAGATTACACGTCAAGACGATTCATGCATGTTGATCACAAAGGTACATATTATAACTTGAAAATATATGGCATAGATATGTAGATATCCTATCAGTCCTTGTCCAATAATCAAATTACTGTATGCAGATTGTCATAGCTGTATGCACGCGCGGTTGGGGTTTCCAACGGCCGACAGTGAGTCTATGAGTCTGGCAAAATCAAATACTATGGACTGTAATTCATCCTTCCTTAATTTTCACTTCGTACTGACCTTTAATCATTTCAAATCTTCGTAATAGCAATGGACTGACCCATGTCCGTACTTGCATAAAATATATCTGTATGGCAATACCATGCCCAACATTGGAAGGAGAGTCAGACGCGTCTTAACAGCTTGACGGTCAATGTGAAAAGGGTAGCGTTTCTTAGTTACCGACTGTGTCCTAAACAACGCTATACACGTCATAATCGATCGTGTATAAAGCGTTCATTAATTGAAACATCTATCGCAATATATTAAATGTCTTAACCTTTATAATTGCACGTCTGGTAACCTTTAGCAGACGGCGTTAATATCATATACCGTAACAATTCCCTGTACACCGGGGAAAAAAAAATCGATAGATTTTTTTTCAATCTCTATCCGACTTAACAATTTTTCAAAAAAATTTAACACAATTGTGACATATGGCCGACGATGTTCTGAGTAGAACTGTTGCGGTCGTGTCAACTAACTATTTGTCATAGTCATCTAATCATAAATCACATTATATATCAATATTATACATGTCATTATATCAACTAAATAAATGTCCAATGTTAATAGTGAATGATAAAATTAAATTAAAGTAAGGTCTGTCGTATTAGTATGTCATATAGGAATTAATTTGACTAATTAAAATTAAATTAATTAATTAAACTAAGAGTTAAATTATTAAGATTCTAATTTCACGCGATGTTATGAGAGAAGAAAAGACAAACTAAGTAAGAAGAAATAGAAAGAAATTCGAATATAAGTTTTAACTTAATTGTGTGTGTTAAGTGTTAGTGAATAATAACTAACTAACTTAACTAACTAAATACTGTATAGGTACATTAAAAAAAAAAAAATTAATCTAATACTTGTGTGAGATTTATTTTCTCTTTTCATAATTTCTTCTTTTTTGTATTTCGTTCTTTTTTTTTTTTTTTCATTTAATTTTTTTTCTCACCTTTCATTTTATTGATAATAATTCAATTAAGAAGTTAAGTTAACTAATTAATTAGTATAGGATATGATGATCCATCCGTAGTCTTGATCCTGATGAATTCTTTTAGGCAAAAGTGTTCAAATGTCCACGTCGGAAAGAAATGTCATTTATAACTGCATCGAAGAATTAAGAGTCCATAGGATAATAAGTTCGACTTGTCGTCAGATATTATTCCATGATTGTTCAATGATATTCGTATATCGTGTATGGATATTATACGAAGTTCGAATGTAAGTATATATACCTTGATTGTCTTGTCGTTCAATTCTGTGATGCATATAGTGTTTATAAAGTTTGAATTGAAGGCAAGGTTAGTTCCTTTATAGTTGATACTTCGTTCAATCCAATGTAGTTCTGATTGATGTAGTTTAAGAGTGTCAATGTTGATTATTCGTCGTCAATAGGATTACGTGACAACGCATCTGCCACACAATTTTCAGTGCCAGGTATGTGTTCAATGGAGAACTCGAATGGCTGTAGGATGATTGAATATCTGGCAAGTTTTTGGCTTTTGTGGTTGGATCGACGCAAGGATGCGACCGCACGTTGGTCCGTCTGTATGGTAAAGGGGGCACCGAGTAAGAATTTCTCCAGCTTCGTTATTGCCCAGATCACAGACAAAAGTTCCTTGTCGACTGTGGAATACTTTGTTTCAGCCGGCTTCAGCTTTCTTGATATATATAAGGTGGGGTGTAGAATGCCGTCATGGTTCTGGAGCAGGCATGCACCAATGCCGTAGTTACTAGCATCTGTTCGTAAGAAAAATCTTTTGGAAGCATCGGGAAGTCTTAAAATTGGTTCATGTGAGAACAAATTTATAATTTTTGTTGAAAGTTTCATTGCATGTACCAGTCCATGTCACCTTCACCGGCATATCTTTTTTTAACAATGAAGACAATACAGCCGTGATGGATGACAAGTTTGGTATGAATCTACTGTAATATTGAACAAGTCCTAACAAACTCCTGACCTGTTTCTTCGTCTGAGGAATTGCTATGTTTAGAATTTTTGAGACTGTACTAGGTAACGTTCGGATATATCCCGATCCAATGATATGTCCCAAAAAGGTTATCTCATTACACGCGATTTGCACCTTTGTAGGTTTAGCAGTTAGATGATAATTCCTTAGAGTGTCAAAAACATATCTAAGTCCCAAAACATGTTCCTCAAACGACGAACTAAACAAGCATATGTCGTCAATATATGTAATAACGTCTGGTCTACCTGATAAAATTTGTCGCATCAGGCGAATGAAGGTAGCTGGCGCATTAACAAGCCCAAAAGGCATCACATTCCACTGGTATAGACCTTGTGGCGTGGAAAATGCGGTGTAGTACTTAGCCTTTTCGGTCAGTGGTATCTGCCAATAACCTTTTGTTAAGTCTATCTTACTAAATATAGTTGCGTTAGATAGACGTGGCAGTAAGTCGTCAATGAGTGGATGTGGTTCGCTGTCAACTATAGTCTTAGCATTTAATTTTCTATAATCAACACATAGTCTAATGTTATTGTCCTTCTTCCGGACAATCACTAATGGAGAAGAGAATGGCGAATTACTAGTCTCAATGATTCCCAGAGACAACATCTGTTCAAGTTCTTTAGTAGTTTTAGCAAGGAAATGTAAAGGAACAGAATAGGGATGTACACGAATAGGTGTATCGTCATTGAGAGTAATGTCATGACTGATAGCCGATGTGCGACCCGGAACGTCGGTCAACACATCTGGATAAGATTGTAATAGATTAGCAATCTGTAGACGCTGTTGCGGTGTAACCGTTGAAGAGATGGTTACATCCCGCCAAGATTCAGTAGGTTGAACTACTGGTACAGGTAACGGTAACTGTACCTCAGGAAAAGAAGATTCTTCTTCCTGGATGACAGATAAGTTAGTATAATGACAAGTGGATACTGTGTTGTCATCTAGTTCATGAAAAATTGACTGTAAGTGTTCAGGACGTGTATGAAATTGCTTGAGCATGTTAATATGAAATATCTTTTTGTGTCCCTTGATATCTAAGACGTAATCGACGTCGGAAATTTTATCAATGACTTTGTAAGGACCATTCCAAGATATCAATAATTTATTGTTATTGTGAGGAAGTAACACATAAGCCTCGTCGCCTGGGAATAATTGGCGTAATCGTCGAGACTTATTTTGTAGAGATCGAGCCTTAGCTTTTGCAGCCTCAGAAGAAGCTGTTGCCAACTGGCAAGACTCAATAATGTTCTTCCGAAGATTAATCACGTACTCGTAAGATGACTGAGTGTCCTGAGTCATCTCGTCGTCAATTAATAAGTCTTTTATTAGTCCCATAGGACCTCTTGGGGGAGCACCAAAAACTAATTCAAAGGGAGAGAAGCCAGTTTGTTCATGCGGTACCTCCCGATAAGCAAATAGAACAGCTGGGAGTGCTCTGTCCCAGTCATGAGGGTGCTTAGCAGTAACCTTATGTAGTAGTTGTTTAAGTGTACGGTTAAGTCTTTCAACCGCACCATTACTCATCGGATGATAAATACTACTTAAATTCCTATCAATGTCCCAAGTTTTCATGACTTCCTTCATGGTGTCAGATATAAACTGTGACCCATGGTCTGATAAAAGTTTTCTAGGAAACCCTATTCTAGAAAAGATGAGATGTAGTGCATCAGCTACATCTGTGGTAGTGGTGGTCTTTAATGGGATAGCTTCCGGCCATCGTGTGCACAAATCAATGCACGTAAGGACGAATCTATGTCCTCTGGCCGATGGTAGCAATGGACCAATAATGTCTATTGCCATCTTGTCAAAAGGTCTCACTGAGATATCGCAAGCCTGAATAGGCGCCGTGTGAAAAGCTCCACGTGCTTTCACTTCTTGGCATGTAGTACAGGAACGTACATACTGCGAACTATCTCTTGACACCCCTGGCCAAAAGAATGAAGACAGTACTCGAGATCGTGTTCGAGTATATCCCATATGTCCAGCACAATGTGAGTCATGTGCATGTTGAAGAATGTACCGTCTGAAAGTATATGGGACCATAACTTGTTGTTTCATTTGTGATTTGTCATGAAAACATCTAATCAATATGCCATTTTTAATAACAAAACAATGTTTGTTATTATTACCTGAGGATAGATTGTCAACTTTATCAACCAACGTAAAAAATTTTTTAAAAGATTTATCCTCTTTTTGTTTGGTTGCAAATGTTTCCCTGTCAATAGGTGAATTGACTACAAATTCCTCTTGGTTGTCTGCATCCATTTTATTATCATCAACTTTCTCCATGAGTTGAGTCTGTGCTCTAGTCGTCACGGCGTTTCCAGTGCATAGGTTATGTTTCTCCCATTCTATAATCTCATCTGGAGTACAATCTTTACTGCCGTGTATACGACCAACCATCAAATCAGCTATAGGCTTTTTTAGCATACATACTTTTACGTTTCCTGTGAAGAAAGGAGTGTTGACATGAATAATAGCTGTGGGGTAAAACTCTATTGTTCCACCAAACGTCATGCAACGAACATATTCCCCCGTTGCACAGCTGGGATGTACCAGCGACTGTCGTACACCAATCGTTGTGGATCCCGAATCCCTCAACACTGAGACGACGGATCCATTAACTAATCCTCTGTTAAAAATTAATAGGCCTGTTCCATCGTTGACTGCAAGACCTACCTGTGGTATAATATGTCCGCAGTTAAGCACTGTTTCTTTCGCCTTCTGAAAAATAAGATTGCATTGCTGGCAACTATTTGCCACATTATAATTAATAGCAAAACATGCAGCAGAAGACTGTGTTGTATTATTGTCAAGTGGGACCTGAGCTATAGGGGTAGTATTATTTGTAACTGCCGCCCCTGTATTATGGTTGTAATGAGATGATCCCCGAGAATGAGATCGATTCCGAGTATAATTGTTAGAATTATCTCGTCGTCCTCTATAGTAACTATTATCTCGATGTCTCGAGCCATGATTATTACCCTTCCAGTTACTATTATCATTGGGAGTATGTGATCGATTATAATGAGTGTTATGTTGACCATTGTGGTAGTTTGTTTGAGGTGAATAATTTCTATCTCGTGATCTACCTCTGTTGAACTCATTTTTATTGTTGAAATCATTATTATGTCCCTTCTGAAAGTTAACATTGTGATTTCTTTGGAACCTGCTTCTGTCTACACTGTGATGTCTTTGTTTGTTATTGTGATTGTAGGCCATATTAGACGCCACAGGTAGAGGTTCTCTTAATGAGGAGTTAGAAATGGTTGCATTCGGGTGTGCCGAACAGTAGTTTAAAGAAATTTTTTCTAACTCATCCATAGTACCTGGTTTACGCTCCTGCAAATATGCAAAAAATGGCTGGCTAACTGAAGATAATACCTTATCTCGTAGTAGTAAATCAACTAATTTGTCGTATGATTTGTTGACTTCTGCCAGTTCAACCCATCTGTTAAATGTATTGCGTATATTCGCAATGAATCCTGCAAAATCCCTTGGAGATTCAGGTAAAATTCCCTTAAATTTCAACCTACAGTGTTCCTCGTCCAGGTGAAATCTTCGTAGAAGCAAGGACTTAATAGCACCGTAGTTATTAGCTATTGATGGGTCAGCATTTTGAGAAGCTGTCAGTGGTTCTCCAACCAAGAATTCATTTAACTTGAGTACCCATGACTCTTCAGGCAAATGGTTTGTTTTGCAAGTCTGTTCAAAACGTGCCAGGAACGATGAAAGGTCGTCGACGTTCAAGTTGAAAATGGGTAGTTTAAAGTTGTAGAAGTGTTTAGGCTGGCTGGATGATGATCCATTTTGTGCGTTATTATTCTGGTTTGCATCAGCATTTTGTGCTTGTAATCTTGCTGTCTCCAATTTAATACGCGCCAATTCCATTTCTTGTTGTAAAATAATTTCCTCTCGTTTCAATTTATTCTCTTCTTCCTGCCTGGAGATTGCTCTTTGCTCTTCTCTTTCACGTTGAGCAATCTCTCTCAACCTATTTTCCTTGGCAATTTGCTTCATCTCAAGTTCTGCTTCCTCTTTCTTTAATGCTGCCTTTTGTTCCTCTTCCTCTTTCTTTAATGCTGCCTTTTGTTCCTCTTCCTCTTTCTTTAATGCAGCCTTTTTCTCTTCTTCCTTTCTTTCATATTTTTCGAGTTCTGATTCAGCAAACTGACGAAGTTCTTGAGATTTATAACCATATTCACGACCAATCTTAACGAAATGGTCTATAGTAAGCATTTTGACTTTTATCTGTAAGTAATTATTGATAATTACTGATTAAATTAGTCAATAGTAGCTTCAGAGTAATTATTATACTTACTCAACTTAGGAATATTCAATATAGATAATCACAATAGTACTGAACTTAATGTCTAAGTTCAACTAATAGACAATATTTTGTAACAATATTGTATCTAAATAATACTATATCATAAATAGTTATGATATCTGTTAAATATAATGTAATTATATCACACAATTAATTTCAATGTCCAATAATGTTGGGTATAATTCCTAGTAATGATATTGTTCAATGTACTAAGTCACTCTCTTAGTACCAGAAAAGTATATTAAATAATATACAATGGGTCTATTACCTCAAAGGTAGCTATAAGATTATTTATTTTGTCAATATATATATTATATTATTATGCCCTAGGCATCTATGATAAATTGTAGTGCTACTTTCTTGGACTATCACTGCATAATTATGCAATGTCCCATATTACCCTTAAATTTCAGAAAAAATTAATTAAATTAGATTACAAGTGTATTATTGCATATAATAGCATATTATTAATGTAATATAAATATATATCATGAGGACAGACAAGCAATGATGCAACTAAAGGGTACAAACAATGTCAAGACGCAAACAAGACATTTTCACAATTAAAAATGAATTTATGAACTAAATAAAATAAGCGGAAATGTCACAGACCAAATGAAAGGTCATGGTCTGACCCGAGGTCAACTTAATATTCAAAGTACACAAAAAATAAAAATGACTGCGAAAAATGATGACGTCACAGGACTCATAACGGACGAAAATTTAATAATCATAAAATAAATGATAGTCAGAGGAGAATGGACGAAATAGTGACGAACATGGTACAGAACTGAATAAAATTATTAACTGAATACGAATAAAATACACCAATTATCTACGGGACAGTACAGCTAACGCAAATTGTCAAACGGTAGCAAATTTGGACAGACTGTCCAATGGCAACCTCAATGGGCTTCCAAAAGTGCGATCGTTTAAGTTCCCTAAGAACGACTGAAATCTAGGTGGTCAGCTGTTCGCGACATTCCCAGAGATTTCAGTTCCCTCTCCAACCGGCCCACGAATTAACAACAAATACATACGATGGAAAACAAATTTAACATATATACATGAAAATACATAGACATGCCTAATCAAAGCGAAATGGACTCAGTATTACGGTTTTGCAATGACGACAATTTAAACAGCTAGACTTATCTTTCCCGTTGCTTCGGTCAGTGCTATAGGTCGTCAACAGCTAGGCTAATGCCCTTGACTGCCTGCTCCTGTAGTCCATTTCTTGTGTCTGCTTCAAATGACTTATTTTTCCCTTGGTTAGGCTTAAAAGAACGACTTCAGTTTTTCTCCGATAGTTTCACCTACACGAATTTCAGTGACGTCGCGTTGTTAGGCATTAGACTGAGTACTGCGTCATAGGTCATAATTCAGCACATCATGTGATCGTAACTTGATCGTAAACATTTCATTCGAAAGTCATTCAGAAATTTTTTTGTCGATCCCCAGACACCGGACACCACTGTTGCAAGTGGTCTGTTGCAAGTAGTGGTTTGGTTAGCTCTGAACAATGTTCCATATAATGTCAATAAAGTAATTTATAAATTCTGGCCATTGTTTTATCTTCTTGATATTCTTGAGTGATCGTGTATCGTGCCTTCTATGTAAGATTACGCGAATGCAGGGGTGGAAGATTCTGAACAATAATTGAACCTTGGAATACGATTGATGTGACAAGTCGGTTCCATTGAGTCCACAATTATTTAATACAGATTACACGTCAAGACGATTCATGCATGTTGATCACAAAGGTACATATTATAACTTGAAAATATATGGCATAGATATGTAGATATCCTATCAGTCCTTGTCCAATAATCAAATTACTGTATGCAGATTGTCATAGCTGTATGCACGCGCGGTTGGGGTTTCCAACGGCCGACAGTGAGTCTATGAGTCTGGCAAAATCAAATACTATGGACTGTAATTCATCCTTCCTTAATTTTTCACTTCGTACTGACCTTTAATCATTTCAAATCTTCGTAATAGCAATGGACTGACCCATGTCCGTACTTGCATAAAATATATCTGTATGGCAATACCATGCCCAACATTGGAAGGAGAGTCAGACGCGTCTTAACAGCTTGACGGTCAATGTGAAAAGGGTAGCGTTTCTTAGTTACCGACTGTGTCCTAAACAACGCTATACACGTCATAATCGATCGTGTATAAAGCGTTCATTAATTGAAACATCTATCGCAATATATTAAATGTCTTAACCTTTATAATTGCACGTCTGGTAACCTTTAGCAGACGGCGTTAATACGTCGCAAGTAGATCGTCTATCCTGGGGAGGGGGTAGGAAATGACTTTTGTGATTTTGTTCAGGGCTCGGTAATCGCAGCAAAAGCGACTGGACCCATCTTTCTTTGTTACGATAACGATGGGGGAGGACCATTGGGATCTGGATCTTTCGATGATTCCTGCCTGTAGCATTTCATTTATAGACCTTTCCACGAGTTCTCTGTTTTTCAAGGGCGTATGATAGGGTTTCATATGTATTGGCTCCTCTGTGGTTGTTTGAATGTCCATTGTGACAGTGTTAGTTCTGCCTAATTCCATGTCATTGAGTGCGAATACATCCTGGTGTTTTTCTACAAACGTTTTCAAGCGTGGCTTATTATCTTCTGTGGCGTTCAGGGTTGCAAGTAACTGAGCTATTCTCTCTCTGTATTTATGATCTGCTATGATATATCTGGTCTGTCTTGATGCTTCCGTTTCATTCCCATAATCTTGGGGCATTTTTCTTGCATCTTGTGAAAATATCTGCTCTTGGTATGTGGTTTTCTTTTGGGTATTTCTTTGCCGTTTGTTGGGCTGTGCTTGGGATTGTCTCATCTGCCATGTGCTGTGTGCATTTCCATTTGTCACTGCATTTACTGTATATACGTTTCTTGTATTATTTCTGGGGTAGTCATTGTGCCATTGTTTCTGATTATTTCTGCCGTAACTGCGCTTATCCGCGTACGTTACTGTATTTCTTCCGTTTGTGCTATAGGGCTGTCTTCTGTCCCTGGGCGAAAATTTTTCATTCTTTCTGTTTCCAACTTTACTGCTATAGTATCCTCCTGTGGTGTAGTCGTATAAGAATTCTTCCTTTTCTTCGGAAGACTCAATTGGTTTTGGGACTTTATCATATCCACCTGTTGTTGAGTTATATTGATACTCTACAGGGCATGTATCTCTGTCTTGTCGCTTCGGATATCCTCCTGGCAAGACAATTTCTGTTTCTCTGTTACTCTGTGACCTACAGCACTTCATCTTTCCTCTTGGTGTGTTGGGGCGCAAAAATGAGTGATTATAGTCATTCTCATACCGTGGCCTTACTCTTCTTATGTGTGGACTGGTTCGTTTCTGCCATCTGGGTAGGGTATGCTGTGGTGTAACATAACTGTGACTGGTATTACAGTCTTTTTCCGTATAGGGCTTATAACTGTTTGCATTTTGTGTACTATGGTTATTTGTACTGGAATTTCGTGCATTATGTCCAGTGGGAGTGGTTGAGACAATTTGTGAATGGTCTCTATTGGTTTTATTTTGTCTCATCGTTGACATATCCACTTGTGCCACAATTGTGCCTCTATTGATAGTGGTGGTTTTGCCTGACATATTTAAGATCATGATGGGGAAATCTCTGGACTCTGAGACCTCGGCTATTCCCTCTGTGATTTGCAACAATGGGTCATCGATAATGCTATCTTCCGCTAGGGGCTGTATTTGGATTGATTGACCTGGTGTGATGTACTCAGAATTTTTTACTCTGCCTTTTGCTATGACCAGGGAGTTTGGGGCCACCGTTATGGGAGCTGTGAGCCTTACCAAAGACGCTATGTGTATATCGTCCTGGAGATCTACGTACGTATTGTTGACTTTGATTTTCTGTAAGTCGTAGTATATGCGAACCTTGTTTTTGTTAAAGAAATCCCTCCCTAGGATCAAATTTCTAGACATGCCTTTAGTAATGACAAATGGGTGTTCAAAATTTGTTTTGCCCAAGGAAAATTTTACCCATGCTGTCCCAACTGAATTTAGTTTTTGTCCCGTGACTGAAGCAAGGTGTGTTTTGGACGGTTGAAATCTTACTAAATGTTGGATCTTCTTGAACAGCTGGAACCTAATAAGGCTGATAGATGCTCCTGTATCTACCAGTGCTCTATACTGCTGGCCCTGTATAGACATGATGCAAGAACTGGGGTCCGGATGTATTTTGGTTCCATCATTTAGCATTTCTTCATAATGTATTTTTCTGGATGTGTTCACTTGACTATTTCTGTTCTGTGTTATTTCTTTTGCTTTGGACCATTCTCTATGATAGTCACCCTCACTAACGGTCCTGTTTAGTGAGTGGCACGTCCGTTTCCCTGACGCATGAGGGGTTGAGGTGTGCCTCTGGTATACTGATTTTTTGTGTAATTACTTGGGGGTGGTGCTAGTTGTTGTGGTTGGTAACTTCCTTCTCTTCTGAATGGTGCATTATTGTAATTTGCTCTGCATGACCTGTAACTATGTCCGAACCTACCGCATGTAAAGCATCCATTTGGATTGATGTTATTAATGTCATTTGTCCTCTGTGTGGGGGGTCTGTAATTGCGAGGTCTATCATCTTGTTGTCGTGGGCGAGTCCATTGCCTCCTGGCATGGTCAACTTCCATAGGCTCATGCTCAGTATAGTCATACTGGTCTGGTCGGTGTTCCCTACTTACTCTTTGTTGGAACCTTCGGTGAAGATTTTCTTCCTGAATTGCTGCTTGGATTGTTTCAGCAATAGTCTTTGTGTCTTTTCTAATGAGATGCCTTCTGATGTTCTCTGCTCTAAGGCCATCGACAAATATCCCTACTAGCTGTATTTCTACGTCAGGTGTGGTAGGTATTTCTCCACAAAACGCCTCTTCTGCCATATTGAGGAATCTATCGCCATAAAGTTGTACTGATTCATCCCTTTCCTGTTTCATTTGTCTAAGGACTGACCAAGCATGCATTCTGTCTATGATTTCTCCATATCTCTGGGTGAGCTCTTTTTTAAGGGACTCGTAGGTCTCTGTGGGGTACTGCTGGGACCTCCTTCTTAAAAAATCAGTCACGAACGAATCAGAGCTTAGCAGAGCGATTTTCTTTTTCTCTTCATCAGTTGTTGCCTCTGCTATTGCCGCAAATTTTTCCATGTCGGCTAACCATCTTCTGAATTTCTTCTTGTCTCCATCGAATGGTTGTACTATGGACCTGACTTGGGATAATTTTGCATAAGTGCTATTCTTTTGTAAGTTCTCAGTAAAGCGCTGTAGCGCTATCAATGTGGGTTCTTCCATATTTGGATTGACTGGGGGCTGCAGCGGTTGTGCTTGTGCAGATCTGTTTTCCTGTTGTTGCTGCTGTTCTACCCCTAGTTGCTGGAAATTTTCCATTAATTGGTCCATCTTTCGTTAATGCTTCTGCTCTTTTATAGAGGACTGGTCATACGGCACCAAATAAACAATGTGTGGCCGGGTAGGGTAGTGGGGGTTGCTGTTTAAATCGAGAGTATTAGATTTTGATGACTAGCTAGCCTGCTAGAGGTGGTGATTGCTCTCTACAGTCTTACAGGATTTAACCAGGTTCGGGGATAATCCTCTATGATGTTTTATTTTTAGAGCAGATAGTTTTTTTTTTTTATTTGTGTTGCACCTGCAGCGATTAGCTTTGGTATGATACCTTAATAAATTTGTATGATGGCCAACTGCAAGCATATGATTCGTCAACAGCATTGGTGTTCAATGAAACAAATGTTTATTCAACTCTCAACAAGAACTGGTTTAAGTCAAATGGTAACAGGTTTTTGCATAATGGCATGTTGACATTAATAAACAAGTATAAAAGGTCAATGTATTATTTCCAGGATGCAACATTCCTTTTTATGTCCTTAAGTCTTTTCAACTTGTTAACTTGCAACAACATGGCGTGGTTCCTCTATCCTTCAAGTGTTCCTTCGTTTTATTAATTTTCTAGGCTTATCGACCTTATTCATTATCTTCAAATTTGTCATATATTGAACCACTCAGCCTTCGTAGGTATTCCTAAATGTTCTCTCAACTTCAGGACCTTCCTCTGTAAGCATATCAGTCAATTATATACCTAGTTTTTTTCATTGTTGCACATCTTCGAACGTAGCCCTGCTTGGGTTATGACCGTCAGCTCTAACTGTTTAAGCATTTCATTTTTTCTGTACTTACTGAATTTTGGAATTCATAAACACTTCCAACAGTTAATTGAATATACAACTGCATACATTGTCTGAAGTTGATGTCCTCAACTAGAATTTACATACAGCAGACAAAACATGTCTTCACTATAGCGCTCTCAATTCAATACTGCTTAAAAAAATGGCTTCGTCTCTCGTTCATTCCGGGGGAAAAAAGGACTGAGCCTAACCATTGGTTGGAAAATCACGTGACTAACGCAACTCTACAAGCGAAGCTTAGCCTAATTAATGCGTGGCGTTTCGAAGCTAAACTAGCCTAATTAAACATCTGCGTCAAGATTTTTTAATCTTCTGTTTCTATAAAAATTTATTTTATATGTTAATATAGTCTGTATCTGAAGACTCGTGGTATACGCGGTTACAATAGGCCAACTGCATCCGTGAGAAATAGTGTGCCCCAGGAAGTCTAACTGTTCAAACCCGATGAGACATGTGCTAGGTCTGGCTGTGCGACCCGTTTCCTGTAGTCTCCTGAGGAGCATAGCAACCGTAGCAATATGTTCTTCATAGGTTTCCGATGCAATTAATATGTCATCCATGAAATTATCTGCAACAGCACTACGCTCGAGCTGTAAGGAGATGTAGACTCACTGATAATTCCTGCCTGACGCAGCTTGTCTATTTCTCCGCGAAGTGCATCCGCTTTAGCGTACGGGATGGGGTAAACTCTGGTTCGAACAGGGGTCTCATTTGTTAATTTCATATCAAACTCAATGAGATTTGTTCGACCAGGTACATCCGTTAAGACTGCACTGTACTGTTTTAGTAGAGCCCTGGTTTCTGTTTGTTGTTCTGGTGAGAGATTGTCGCCGAACTTGACATCTTTAAAGGATTCTGTGGGTTGCAATGGATACTCCATGCAACCATCATCATCTTCCTCGTCTTCCGTTGCTATGGCGACAGCCAGGAGATGCTCGGAGGATGGCACCGGTCTTTCCAAATATTTCTTTAGCAGATTTATGTGGAAGACCTTCTCCTTTCCTTTGATGGAGATCTTGTAATTGGTACGTGAGATCTTTTTAAGGACGGTAAACGGTCCTTGCCATCTGATGCGAAGTTTATTGCTTCCGGTTAGAAGTAGTAATAAGACTTTCTCCCCTGGTTGTAGTTCTCTCTCTTTTGCAGCTTTGTTGTATCTTTTAGTAATTTTAGCGCGGGCTTTCTTAAGGTTGGTAGTAGCTAGATCCCATCCTAGCTTTAGCCTTTCCTTAAGCTCAGATACATACTTGCTTGCAGAGACGACTGTCTCGTCAGCCTTCTGGTCTGTCAGGGACCGAAGTAAGGCTTCTAGTGGCCCCTTAATAGGTCTGCCAAATAAAAGTGTAGCTGGCGCAAAACCCGTAGACGCTTGGGGTACCTCTCGGTAGGCGAATAAGGCAGCCGATATATATTGGTCCCAGTCTTCCGGTTTCTCCTGACCCAGCTTACGTAACATCATGGTGAGGGTACCGTTAAAACGTTCCACGAGCCCATTTCCGGCCGGATGGTAGGGACTTGTGTGGATATGTTTGGCCCTCAAGATCTTAAAGATCTCCTCCATTAACAGGCTACGGAATTGGGATCCATTGTCCGTCAAAACTTGTTGAGGGAATCCCAACCGTGTAAAAATTTGCACAAGGGCTTCTGCGACATGCTTGGAATTAGTGCATGGTAGCGGTACAGCTTCGGCCCACATAGTGCAAGTGTCGACTAAGGTCAGGATGAACCTGTTCCTTCTTTTGGTCTTTTCCAGGGGACCAATAATGTCGACAGCAACCCGTTCAAATGGAGTCCCTACTATTGGCATTTGCCCCATAGGTACTGGGGGTGTCAAGTGCTTGGGTGCTACCCGTTGGCACTGGGCGCAGGATTTCACATACCTGACAATGTCAGAGTTCATTCCTGGCCACCAATAGTGGTTTTTTATTCGCTGAATAGTGGTGTTTTTACCCATATGTCCGCTAAAGGGAAGAGAGTGCCCCATTTCTAAGATCTGGCTTCTGTACTGCGTCGGTACTAGGAGCTGGTTATTCCCCGTGTCCGGGTTGCCCGTTCTACGATACAATACGCCATCCTTAGAAAAGATGTCTCCGTTGTGTCTGGGGTCCTTAGCCATGGGCAGTTTTTTAAAGCAGGGCGCCAGAGTAGGGTCCTTTTGTTGCGCCTCCTTCAGTTCATTCGGCAAAAAATTTGGCGCAGGCTCCCTCTCCTTCTTGGCTTGCCCTCTTGTGGTTACCGCTGCCATAATCGGCTCCTTAGGTCTCCCAATGAACACATTTCTACATCCCAAGATAACTGTGTAGATAGGATCATCCATAATGGCCGCTTTAACAACACCTCTGACAAAATCAGAGTGTATTTCTACCAATGCGATAGGAAGCGTCCTGGGTGCATCACTCTTGAAAACTCCACTAAGTTTGACGGTTTCCTCTGTCTCCTGATCGGGTTTGACTAGGTGCCTAGCGACAATACAATCAAAACTTAATCCAGTGTCAAAAAGACAAGTAGTAGAGGTACCGTTCAAAATTACAGTTCCTCGAGTTAAGGGTCGGTCCCCCTCAGGTTGAGAATCACTGACATTGACTCTACCTTTCGAGGCTGTATGCAAACATCCAATGCGGTTTGCATCGGTTTGTTTGCCCTGATCAGACGTTCCTGGTGTAGGGGTCTTCCCTTTTCCTTGACCTTGGTGGCCGCGCTGCCACGTAGGCTTGTTGGGTTGATCAGAATTGTTGTTGGGGGGGTATCGGGTTTTGTAGAATTTCGATTTTTCCTGGGGAGGTTTCTGGGTATTATTATCTCGTTGGTTATAATGTTGAGAGGAATTGGAAGAATAGGATGACTGCTCTAGATTCTGTTTTCGAGATGGCTCATCTGTGGATTTACGTTTTGTGCTGGGAAGTTCGGCCATTGCATTGCTATAGCGTTCGGCTTTATTGAGTATGTCTTCAAGCCTGACTGCCCCCTGTTCCGCCAAAAATCTACGTGTTTCATTCAACAAAGTGGATTTTATCTGCTCCACAAGAACAAGTTCGAGGAGTCCCTCATATGAAAGAGGTAGGTCAGATAATTCAATGCACTTTGTCAGATAACCCGTGAGACGTGAAGAGAACTGGGGAAATGTTTCCGTGCTCTCTTTTCGGCTGTTTCTGAACAACTGCAGAAACTTTCGGGCAGTCATCTCAAACTGCTGTAGTAAGGCCTTCTTCAACATGTCGTAATCATGTTGATTCGGTCCCAGCTTTGTGTACACGTCATAAGCATTGCCTTTCAGTGACGTTGAAAGTTTGAGCGCCCAGTGGGTACTCTCTAACCCATAAAGATTCGCGAGTCTCTCGAATTTTTCTAGGTAGCTGTCAATTTTTTTCGTTAGGGCTAGGAAAAGATTCTAAAGAAAACGACATAGCAGTTAATTGGGCAGATTGAGTACTGGAGAGGTTCATTGATTGAGACTGGGGCGAAGACGGCTCTCCGTTAGTCGAAGTAGAGGCGCCCCGACTCTCTAGAGCCTTAAGCGCCAGTTCATGTTGTCTTTCCTTGTCTCTCTCTCTCTCTCTCTCTGCGAGTTTCCATCTCTGCTTCAATTTTCTTCTGTTCCAAAAGACGTTCTGCCACTTCTTTCCTCTCAGCTTCGGCTCTCTGTTGCTCCGCGTCATATATTTCCAACTCCTGGTTGATAAACGCGTTTGCAGCTTCTGCATCTAATCCTGCCTCTTTCGCTTCCAGCCTCAAGATGGACCTCATCTTTATCCTCTCTGCCATTGTTAAAGAATAAGATAAAGTATGCCTAGAGAACTAGTAAGAAGAAATGCGAAGGGGAGGAACTCAAAACCGCTACGAGAAAAAACACAAGTATATATTAACCTGTGTTACCTCCTACCTGTACTGTGCAAACTTATCGCTGCTATTATCTGGCAATAAAGGCTCTAAACGCATACGACTATGCCACTAAAATGGTAAGTTATACTGGAAAAGAATCTACTTTTACTAACAGTCGAGAAAAATTTGTATTAAGACAATTTAAAAGGAAAAAAAAAATTTTCCTGAAATTTTAATTCTCTGACAACAAACTCCGTCCCTGAAGTCAATTATTGAGATGAGACGTTGTTAACTTAATTTTGAAAAATCAGAACAATCCGTCTTTAGCTAAGCGCAGCTCCTTTTAACTTCAAAAACCTTTAGTGACTGTAAAACAATCACGCAATCCCAGCAACTCTTATAAAGAAAGAAATATAATTATCTCCGCCAGAGGATAATTAAAATAGCCAATATTTTTGTTTATCTGTACTTTCTACTGCTGTGGAGAGAAACAACCTGTAAATATGCTGTGTGGACAACCCAAATACTTAAAGAACGTTTGTCTAGGGGTGTAATTATTTATTTATTTCCCTAATTCACAAAGACAGATCATTCACACTCTACCTAGTTAGACCCAGACTAAATCAGACTCAAAATATCTTTATCCCGGCTATGCGATTGCCTCAAATGTAGCTCAAGATCCCAGGACCAGCCCCCAAATATTGTCGTAAATTTATTTTGAGAGAAAAAGAGTCTTAGAAATAGTGGTCCGGTTTAGAGTGGAAAATGATGATGGAAAGCTCAGTGATAGAAAATGTAGAGATTAAATAGTTGCTTCACAGCGTGCTGGAGGAGAGTAAAGACAGACTTATTTACGACAAATCGTTCCTCTCAATCTTCTCTTCCGCTCTCTTGGTCAAACAATTATTTGCCAGTTTTCCAGACACACATCTGCGTGCACACCGATTTGGTGTTTCAAACACACAGACGACGTAGATACAAACTATATTAAACAAATAGGGGAAATTTTGGGCTTTGGGTATCTCCAACACAGTACTAAATGAGTTTATGTGGTTTTATTAACCTTAAACATCAATCTCAAACAAATATCAAGTATTACATAAATTATCATAAGTACACAAATGCAAATAACAAGTTTGGGAGGGGTGAAGAAGATTGGTATCGACTAAGCCCTTCCCGCTTATACACTGACTAACAAAAAAAAATTTTTTTTTTTTTCTCTAACATTTCTATGTTTTTCTGGTCAATTTTAATGCGCTGTTTTTAAATCTGCAAACCGTTTTTCTCTATCAGGTCGGGATCTCTAGAAATACGCAATTGAAGTTTTTTAACAACGCATACAGTATTACAACATCATTCATATAAGAAGTGTAACAGTTATGTAGGCTTGAATTTCTTTGCAGTCGAATTTCGTCGGTGAATGGCATGTGGTACATCGCGATGAAGCATCCAACAATAATCGGCAAACATGGTCACACTCCACCGTCCTTGATAGCGTGACTCCATTACGGCGATATCTTGATGGAATCGTTCTCCATGTTCATCGCTGACTTCGCCAAGGTTGTCAGGGAAAAAGTCAAGATGCGAATCGAGCAAATGGATTTTGAGGGACATGTTACAGCCCATAATTCTGTATGCATCTATGCACTGCTTAACAATATGCACATAGTCGACAGATTTGTGATTTCCTAGAAAGTTATCGACGATCGATTTGAATGCCATCCATGCGCGAAGTTCACTACCATGTAACAAGTTCTCGAATTGTTTGTCTGCAATAACTTTCCTAATCTGAGGTCCTACAAAGATACCTTTCTTTATCTTTGCATCGCTAACTTGCGGAAACTTTTCTCGAAGATAAGTGGAAGCTTTGCTCGTTTTATCTAACGCTTTTACGAAATTCTTCATGAGCCCCAACTTTATATGTAACGGTGGTAAAATGATGCTGTCTTTGTTAACTAATGGCTCATGTATTACATTTTTATGCCCGAGCTGCATACGATCCCTGATAGGCCACACCTTTCTTGCATAATGTTCCTGTCTGTTGCGGCTGTCCCATTCACATAGGAAGCAACAAAATTTAGTATACCAAGTCTGCATGCCCGGGAGAATTGCAATGACCTTTAGGTCTCCACAAATCCGCCACTGGTAGTCATTGTACTTTATTTTTGCCAAAAGTATAGCCATATTGTCATATTTCTTTCATTTGAACAGAGTAGGCTACTGGAATTGATGAAAATGAATTTCCGTTATGCAATAACATGGCTTTTAGACTAGTCTTGGAAGAGTCGATGAAAAGTCGCCATTCGTTGACTATGTGCTCATGACCGAGGTGCACCGTTAGACCGCTTACATCTTTGCAATAGCAAATGCCATCATCCATCTCAAAGTATTGAACAAGTTCTCTGTGTCTATGACGAAATTTAGATATCGGAGTATTGGGCGCTAAAAGATTCCATTCTTTGAGTTGCGAACCGAGTAATTCCGCTTGTCCTTTGGTAAGAGCGAGATCACGTTTTAGATCTGAAAGTTCTGAATGGTTAATTAAGTGAACGCCATCATTCACCGGTATATAATCCGAGTCAGAATTAGTTTCTAAAGCAGGTAAACTATCACTTTCTGATGGTTCATTCACGTCCAACGGATATTGTTCTGGTGGAAATGGGATCGGACATGTGATTGGATCATGAGGCACTGGTTTCGAAACCGATTCAATATTTGGATAAACCACAGACTTTCTAGTTTTAAAAGTGAAACCATGGATATTTGTCAAGCAGAAGTAACAATCAGTAGCGTGATTTGTCGGTTCAGGCCATATTACTGGCACTCCAAAAGGCATCGACTTATGCTTCGGCAATTTTCGTAACCAACCTGCCAATGTATTTGCACAAGTCGAACAAACTGCATTTGGCTTCCAAGATTTATTTGCATCATCAACTTTCGAATCGAAATAACGTTCATATGCTTTCTTTAGTAATGGTGTAAAGTTTTTCTGGTGAACACGATCGGTAAAATATCCGCACACGTAACAGAACAGATCAGCCGAATTTCTACAATTTCTAGAAGCCATATTTCGCTCATAATTATTTCAAAATACAGTAACTATTTGAAAAATAGCGTAACATATGTCATGCATCTTTTAGCAGTATAAAAAGTAGAATTATTTTGCATTTTATTAATTTGTAATAAGTTATATAGTAAAAATGAAACGGAGCAAATAACGGTTTCCCAAAAATATATTTATTCACAAATATCTTAAGAACCCGATGTGATAGAGATAAACGGATTTCAGATTTGAAATCAGCGCAAGAAACTGACCTAAGAACACTTATTCTTATATAAGAAAGAAAAATGTTCTTTTTATTAGCCAAAGATAAACCCAGTCCAAAGATAGATAATATCAGGAACATAGGTACGTTAACCTAACAGTGAAGTTAATTACTCTGAAAGAGGTGTTACAAAGTTTGGTATAGGTGATAGAAAAAAAAACCTGTTCTTCCCAACTGCTCTTCCCTTTACTAAGCAAATGGAAAGGAGGGGGGGGGGGGGGGGGGGGGGGGTGGGGGGTTTAAACAGAGTTAACCAATTATCAACTCCCCCTTAAAGGAACAATGCAGGGAGTACCGAAAAATTATATTACCCGGCAAGCAAGTTAATAAAAGGGTTACAAAAGAAAAAGATTAAATTTCCTGTCATTCATGCACACGCGTGAGGATCCATACTCATATATTCACACACACTTACCGAATGCAGCATCAGACAATCCATAGAATTATATATAACAGCAAGTATTCTCTTGACATGTGAAACTGTCTAGTACTTCGATGTCCCGCCCCAGATGTTTGCGAGGTTTTGCTGGTAACAAATATTCTCACTTATCGCAAGACTTGAAGACTAAAAGTTCTTGTGGTTTAGTATATAAAAAGGAGTCTATGGGATGGCACTGACACAGTTCGGCACAGGGGTGAAAATGAAGTGGTCTCTGTTAATCTTCCGCTATGGTAAAATTCCTTCAATGCGTGATGATAGTAACTGACCGGAAAGTTTTATTAAATCCAATTGAGGAAAAACTAGGCTCAGTCACAGTCAGGAAAATATGTACTTTCTCACAGTAAACAGTAAATATAATATCGCTACTGGCGATGATTACCTTCCAGTTTATCTTACAGGTTTGTAATGGTAATTTGATGATTGTTCTTTTAAAAGTTCTTGGGTGGGCTTTATTTCATTTAATTCTGACAGCTAGGTCGCAACGGACCGCCACAAGATTATATTTAAAAGAAATGTTTCTTCAATATGTCTGGAAGTTTATAAGATGATTTCTTTAATTCTTTCTTTATGCTGGGACCGCAGGTTACGATCACTCTGTATGAAAGAAAAGACATGTAACATACCGAAAAATCAAGCGCGATACATTTCCCGTTAAGCCTATAATACACTCGAGTATTTAATTATGTATTTAATAAACACTGCACGAATTCTAGTGGTTAAAAACACACATCTATAAGTATAGGACTTAACTGAATTTATTAATTTATAAATTCCTTCGCGACTTTAAAAGTTAATTTAAGCATCTATTATCTTTTGAAATAATATAATAGATAGATCATTATATTTACAACTGGAGCTATTGAGATGGATTAATTTAATAGATTTAAATTAACACAAAATCCATTGAAATAGAATGACTGAACTAGACCACTGATCACTTTACACAATATATATTACCGCTTTGCACAGAATAGAAATCACTGCAAATATATGTATATAAATCCAAGGGAAAATCTATAACAAGATTTCAATAAAGCTAGTGCTTCTGTAAAGGTCTGGCCAGCGAGTGATAAAGTGTATATTCTTCATGCTCTATATATCTAAAATGGAATGTAAGTTAAGTGGGACCTGTGAAAATTTGACACCTTTTTTCATGTCCGGGGACTTTTGGGGATCTGACCGCCAAATCAAGGAGGGAAGCCGCCTCCTGGTCTTCGTATATCCGCTCGCTGCGCGATCGGTTCCCCGGTTGACACCGAAACGCGAAAATAGCGGCAAGAAACTGCGTCTCGTATCAGGGACCACTACTGTCTTTGATAGCGCCGATAGTCTCCCCTGAAATCTCTCAGTCTGTCTCTTTGATCATGGTCGCTTTATCTGTTTGATTCTGGCAACGCCCCCCCCCCCCCGGATAAGTTAATTAAAATAACTGCCTATGATTGTTCAAGAGATGTTAGTGGGTGTGATTTAATCTCTCCTTAAATCAATGCGATGACCAGAATGAACGATAGGTAAACTGTCCGCATATCAATCAGCAAACGTGTTTGCCCTCTGTGTGGAACAGTTGCATAGCTAATGAATCCACGTGAAAAGAAGTCCCGTATGACAAGAATTACAACAATATTCGGGGCCACTGATGCTATACAAAGGGGTCGTTACAAAGGGTCGTACTCTTTCATCCAACAAAATTCAGGGTCAATCTGGGTTCGTCCATCACAGTCACCAGGACTGAGACAGTAGAAAGCTTATTAATGTTAGAGAGTGGAGGCAAAAGTGATAGCCCCACCATATTAGAGTTGTTTTAATCACTAACCATTTTTATTGTTCCTCAGCAGGGTGACAGGAAGAGTGAATGTGAGTGGGGTTTTTTTTGGTCTCTCGTGTCTCTCAATTTAATTGGTACTTTGTTTTCAGGCCGTGCAACAGCGCACGCCATTGATACGTTTTTTGATGTATGCTGAATTTTTATGCCTTATGTTGTAAATAAATATATATATTTACTGTACACTGGATCAGCTTCTACTCTTTACTATACTTACTCTATGTTGTCTGTATAGTGGTGTTTGTGGTCGTATTTATACACCTTATTTCCTTGTGTGTCAAGGGAGTCAGAGAAGGGCGAGGCTATAGCCATTCTAATAGTCACGAAGCGGCAAGGGGAGATTCAAATCCTGGATCTAGCCCTTGAGCCAATATTCTCATCTGTCCACAGGCATGTCATTGTCCATCTAAATTCTATTTTCTCAGTCTTTCTCATTCTAGGGTCTTGCTTTCATTCAGGCACACTCTATAAAATTAAAACCACTTCGTGACAGTAGTATATTCTAACTTCGTGTTTGTTGAAGAAGTCTCTCCCTAGGATAAGGTTTCTAGACATGCCTTTTGTAATAACGAATGGGTGTTCAAAATTTGTCTCACCCAAGGAAAATTTTACCCATGCTGTCCCAACTGATATTAGTCTTTGTCCTGTGACTGAAGCTAGGTGTGTTTTGGACGGTTGAAATCGTACCAAATGTTGGATCTTCTTGAACAGCTGGAACCTAATAAGGCTGATGGATGCTCCTGTATCCACCAGTGCTCTATACTGTTGCCCCTGTTTAGACATGATGCAGGAACTGGGGTCCGGATGTATTTTGGTTTCATCATCCAGCATTTCTTCATAATGTATTATTCTGGATGGGCTCACTTGACAATTTCTGTTGTGTGTTGTTTCTTTTGTTTTGGACCATTTTCTATGATAGTCACCCTCACTAACGGTCCTATTTAGTGAGTGGCACGTCCGTTTCCCTGACGCATGAGGGGTTGAGGTGTGCCTCTGGTGTACTGATTTCTAGTGTAATCACGTCGGGGTGGTGTGGGTTGTTGTGGTTGGTAACCGCCCTCTCTTCTGAATGGTGCATTGGTATGATTTGCTCTGCAGGACCTGAAACTATGTCCGAGCCTACCGCATGTAAAGCATCCATTTGGATTGACATTATTAACGTCATTTGGCCTCTGTGTGGGGGGTCCGTAGTTGCGGGGCCTATCATTCTGTTGTCGTGGGCGAGTCCATTGCCTCCTGGCATGGTCAACCTCCATGGGTTCATGTTCAGTATAGTCCCTATTGTCTGGTCGGGTTCCCTACCTAGTCTTTGTTGGAACTTTCGGCGAACATTTTCTTCCTGTATTGCTGCATGGATTGTTTCAGCAATTGTCTTTGTGTCCTTTCTGAAGAGATGCATTCTTATATTGTCTGCTCTAAGGCCATCAATAAATGTCCCCACTAGCTGTATTTCCACATCAGGGGTGGTAGGTATCTCTCCACAAAATGCCTCTTCTGCCATATTGAGGAATCTATCTCCAAAAAGATGTACCGATTCATCTCTTTCCTGTTTCATGTTTCTCAGGACGGACCAAGCATGCATTTTGTCTATGATTTCTCCATATCTCTGGGTTAGCTCTTTTTTTTGGGACTCGTAGGTCTCTGTGGGGTACTGCTGGGACCTCCTTCTTAAAAAATTAGTTACGAACGAATCAGAAGTCAACAGAGCGATTTTCTTTTTCTCTTCATCGGTTGTTGCCTCTGCTATTGCCGCAAATTTTTCTATGTCGGCCAACCATCTTCTGGATTTTTTCTTGTCTCCATCGAACGGTTGGACGATGGATCTGACCTGGGATAATTTTGCATAATTGTTATTCTTTTGTAAGTTCTCAGTAATGAGCTGTAGCACTATCATTGTGGGTCCTTCCATATTTGGGTTGACTGGGGGCTGCAGTGGTTGTGCATATGCAGATTGGTTTTGCGGTTGCTGCGGTTGTACTCCTAAATGTTGGAAGTTTTCCATTAATTGCTCCATCGTCTTTTATTGCTCTTAACCAGAGGACTAGTCACGGGCACCATATAGCGTAGTATGTAGCCGTCCCAGTGTTTCCTATTTCTTGTAGAACTGGGCACGATACCATATAGTTATTTTATGTGGCCGGAGTATGAAGGTTTTCCTACTAGTACCGGCACGGCACTAGATAGTGTTCTGTGTTTTTCTTTCTTTCTCTCGTGAGTTTGTTTAACTGGCCATTCGCCAGAGGTGTTCCTTAGCTCACTTATGTATAGTGGACCAGGTTCGTATTTATTTTATATCTTTAAAGTCCTCTTAATTGCTGATGTTGTGTGGTTTGTTAAGAGTCTTATAACTAGGACAGGAATGCAACATGTTCTATACAACGTTCAACTGTTTTGAAATCATTAACAGCTGGTACGTATCAAAGATTCGTTTATTTCTTTTGAAGAATGCAACAAGTCAATTTTCACATATATTTACAAATGCAGTTTATAAATTGTTGAGACATGCATGCCGACGGCATTTATTTTCATACTCAGGCAATGAGTAACTGCTGGTTCAAAGTTTATAGTTCCACCCTTTTAGTTTTGCCTCATATATATTTTTCTTCTGTAATCCTATAATCAGACAGTTAGCATTTCTTATGCTACTGGGTTTTTGTTTAGCTTTATATATCTCTCCATATTTTCCTTGGTCAGTATGGAGATGTATCTTGTTTCCACTTTTCTTCAATCAAGGTGCAAGTCGTATTTCACAGACATGGTACAATCAAATACCTTGGCAAGTCAAATGCATGAAAGTAGATACTTACAAGGCTTTGGAAAAATCACCACAAATGCACAAATCTTTGTTGTCTAGAATATCATTCTACATAAACTTAGTTTCCCTTAGTTGAGTTCTCAAACGAGGGATAATTTGAACCGAAAGAACACGTCTTTTCCACACAGCAGTTCGAATTCAAGACTGACTATTATGGTGTCTTCTCTGGCAGGGGAAAAGCTTTTGAGCTCACTCATTGGTTAAAAATCACGTGACTACCTTTTTTGACACGTAACGCGACTCTTTAAAATTATGTCACTGAATTCTTTATAATCTGTTTTCTAGGAAAGTAGAAATTTACATGCTAATCTGGGTTTTATTTTCCTTTGGTAGAAAATAGTCTGTTTCCCAAGAAACAACGATGTACACGGCTACACTAAGCCACTTGGGCAAAATGCTTATAACCAGTAACTGCTACTTCTCATGTTTTGCCAACACCCATAGGGTGAAGCTGGAGTGTCTTCTCCTGGGCGTGAGCTTGAGCACAGTTATAGGGAGATCAAGCTGTTGCTCAATCAGCATGTTCCCCCTCTCCACGCAGCTGGTAGATCCAAAGGAACAGCAGTAGCCGATACAGTTTAGTACCAGCCACGTCGCAGGATGCTATAAGCAGTAATAATTCTTGAATTAAGTTACCAAAATAAATGTCAAAATTTTCCCTGTTAATCAAAGTAGTTGGGAAACTTTTTTATTTGATTTGGCAAATAAATCATGAAATTAGTCAGACCTATGACTTAATTCAAATTCCTGTTGCAAGGAACAGTGTAAGTGACAGGACTTCCCCTTGGGGGAATCCGTGCTCCAATATAAACTTCTTAGTAGTCTGTCCTTGTAGTTGTACTCTGGCGGTTCTATTTTCAAGGTAGTGACCAATCCATTTGTACATTCTCCCACACACACCAATTCTTTGTTTGACTTTAAGGCCCTGCTTCAAAGATGCCGAACAAATGAGGAACATAAAAAGCAAATATGGCTATCACCAGTAATATTTTCGGAAAAACTCCATGGAGATGCAAATAGCCTGAAGCTGACCTCTGCTTTCTTTGAAAATATTCTAGGAGACGTCTGAGAGTGTATGAAGAAGAAGAAGAAAAATTCCTATTGTCCACCTGGGTTTCATACACTTACACGCTGTTGGGCTCAGCAGCTATGGGATATCGACAACAACAACAACACGCTGTTGAGTATCTACTGGTACTGATGCTGCTTTTCCTGAAGTAACTTCAAGGTCTCAGTCACTATAGACTCCTGAGTTGACTATTTGCAGATTCCATGGCTTTCTTTTAACAGACGTAAAGCAGTAATGTGGGTAAGCTGCTTAAGCATCAAATAAGTAACGTGGGTAAATGCATTAGTAGTGGGGAAAAAAGAAGCAGGCTAGTCACCAAATAAATTCTCATGGGTAAGCTGCCAATGAAGTGACTCCTCACTTGTTGCCAAGAAATGAAGTGGTTCAACAAGGAGGCAAAAAGCTTAGAATAACAACTCAATAATAATAATAGCCCCTTCAGTCATAACTGACTATGGGAATGCGCCCCTGAGGTGACAGCCCTCAGCTGCTTATTTTTCTGGTGCATTTCCGACATTTTCTCCTCTCTTCTATTTGTTATATGAGTTTCTTTTCACTCAATCTGAGGTGGTGCTGTAGATAGCAACGCCACTTGGTGCAATCGGCAGCTTCATCCTCCCACGTTGTTGGATTCATGTCCAGTGCCCTCGTGTCTCTCTTTCACACATCTTTGAACCTCAGCTGCGGTTGCCCAACTGTTCTGCCATCTGCTAGTTGGCCATAGAAGATATCTTTTAGGATGCGACCATCTTCCATGTGGCGGACATGGCCAAGCCAGCGTAGTCTTCGCTGTCTAAGCAGTGTATACATGCTTTGAAGTACAGCACGTGACAATACCTCGACATTTGTCACTTTATCTTTCCAAGAAATGCCAAGGATGTGGCGTAGGCACCGTAGATGGAAGGTATTGAGCCTTCTTTCTTGCTTAGCATAGGTTGTCCAGGTCTCACTGCCAAATAGGAGTGTGCTGGTGACACATATTTCAATAAAACACCATCATCATTATCCTCGTCACTCTCCATAAAGCATGGAACCACCGCTGCAACTCGTTTGTTTATTGTACATCTGCACCAAGCATTCACATTGTTGTTGTTGTTGTTGTTGATTAACTAGGGCTGCTGAGCTCGTTGCTCTTTAGCAGTCAATGCCAAGCTGAAGAACGTGCATGTGTTCTGCAGTATGCATTCACATGCCATTACAGCATTGGTTTCTGTATAAAATTGTTTTACATAATGAGATTGCAAGCCCCATGCACAACCTCATATTAGTCAACTTGTATGAGCAGTACTCCTATTCTGTTTTTGTCCCACCAGAGACACTCTCGGGAACTACATGGGTCTAGGAAAAAGGAACAGTGTGAAGCTTGAATAACTTGATAAGATTTTGTTACAAAATGATTCTCCAAATTTTATTGAACACAATGAAAACTAATGACATTTCTTCCATATCCCCTCCCTGTCTGTCCCCAATTTCCTTCTCCATGTGTTTCTAGGTCCCCCTGTAATTCCCTTACCCAAGGGATTCCAGAACAAGAACTGCCTTGTAATGCAATAAACTGCTTTCATTAATGTTTGTCCTATATATATATATATATATATATATATATATATATATATATATACATATATATATATATATATATATATATATATATATCTTCTCTTCTTTGATCCTTAGCCGCCGACCGTCAAAGCAGTCAGTGGCCATCACGCCTAGTGGCGTCTTGTAGGGCAACAACAGATTGATTCCACTTTGCTCGGTCGGTGGCCATCCTTCGTACAGTGCCCCAACTCTGGTTCATTCCCTGCATCTCAGCCTCCACAGTCCTCCGCCAGGTTGTTTTTGGTCGGCCTCTCTTTCGTTTTCCTTCGGGGGTCGAAAGCATAGCTGTTCTTGTGATGGCATCGGGGTCTCTTCTGAGGACATGGCCAACCCAGCTCCAGCGTCTGCCAGCTATGATGGTGTGCATGTCCTCTTGCTTGCTACGAGTAAGCAGATCTTGGTTAGAGATGGTATTCGGCCAAAAGATTCGGTGAATTTTTCTTAGGCATGTTGTGTGAAAAGAGGACAATTTCGACATTTCCTTCTCTGTAACTCTCCAGCATTCCGCACCATAGAGAAGCACAGAAAGCACACAGCTCTGATATAATCTTAATTTTGTGCTTGTGCTGTATTGGGAGGACTTCCAGATGTTGTTTAGGCTAAAGAAGGCTGTTCTTGCCTTATTCATTCTGATGTTGATGTCTTTGCCTGCCCCGCCGTCTGGTGTTACTATGCATCCTAGGTATTTGAAGGTATCTGTCTATATATATATATATATATATATATATATATATATATATATATATATATATATATATATATATATATATATATATATATATATATATATATATATATATATATATATATATATATATATATATATATATATATATATATGTAGCTAGCTACCTTGGTGGCTTCAGGCATTGCTGTCCCCAGGGATTTTTCAAGTTCGTGTGAGGTCTCATCATGGGTGCCGGCCTCCTCTCCTCCCTTTCTGTACAGTATTGCTTACTTACTTACTTACTTAGTCGTTCCCCTTCTACCTTGAGGTGTAGAGGTTTGGAAGAGAGAGCGCCAGACTATCCTATCGGCTGTCTTCCTCCTGGCCTGGTTCCATACTAGTCCTCGGTCCTTCAAAGATTGTCTAATGTTGTCCTCCCAGCGGACTCTGGGTCATCCTGGGGGTCTGGATCTCTGGCTCTTTGTTTCCCATGCTGTACAGTATGACACTATTAGAATACTCAGTTTTCACACTCAGACAGTTGAGTGAAAAGGCTCTTGAGAATAAGAGATCCATCTTTGCTTCTTAGATCTGGAAAAGGCATTTGACAAGGTCCCCTGGAACAAACTCTGGGACTGTTTGGCAAGGAAGAACATTCTATCACCTCTGATTCATGCTACACAGAGCTTCTACAAGTCTTGCAGAAATTATCTGAGGGCAGCAAACCGTAAGTCAGAAGAATTCAGGACCACCACTGGTGTAAGACAAGGTGATATCCTGTCACCTTATCTTTTTATACTCCTCATGGACGATGTCATCAAGGCATGTAAAGAGAGGACAGGAAAGTATTCAGTGGGGTACTGGAAGATGAGACAGATCTGTATTTCAGAGCTGGCATTTGCTGATGATGTATCCCTCATTGCTAAATCAGAGTCACATCTTCAACCCAACCTGTAAGTATGGAAGGAAGAGCTGGAGAAGAGAGGGATGATCATAAGCAGCTCGAAAACAAAAACCATGAGAGGAAAGAAGACATCAGATTAAGCTGGGAGAACAGGTCGTCCACTTTCAATACCTTGGAGCTATCATAGACCGGGAGGCATAAGTGTTGGCTACCCGAAGAGCAGCAGCTGGGATACTTTTTCAAGCCATAAATTGAGGATTCCTCAGCAAAAGAGAAGTTGGTAAGAAGACGAAGATGGCTGTATACCGCTCCACCTATGTCCCAGTCTTGACGTATGAATGCGAGTCATGGGTGTGGTAAGTTGGGAGTATATAAATAGAATTATAGGGGACTTAGTGTACTGACTGAGATCAGCTGTGAAGGTCTATGTATCTATTAAGTTTGGTGTATTACATAGGACCTTACTTGCTACCACATATATACCTCAGTCAGACTTATTCTGGGTTTGTATGATGACTGCGTATTATGTCTAGGGTATGATAGTGATGAAGTGTATGTTCACAACAACCAACAGACAACTAAACAATTTAATTTAATCCACAATACTTTACAACACTGTGACACTCACATACGTTGAACACTCTATAAGACTATCTTAATAAGTCAAGTGTAACTTTTCAAAGATGTATTAATTCCTTTCACTAATCGATATCCTGATTCAACTACAGAGTGAACCAGGAATCACAATCAAATGTAAACACAATAATTATATACAAAATTATACAGAGGATCTTTGTCCTAGCATACAATCTTATTAAAATGTGTGTGTAGGGTTTTGATGTAGAATTATGAGGTAATACTGGCTTGTTCAAGTTAGGTTGTTGTTTGTCATCACGACTTTGTGTGTTGGTAACTGGGGAAAATACTATTGAAGGGATCACAGTCTCTTTTGAATTATTAAACAATGACTGTCCCTCTAGAATTTGTATATAGTCAATTTTAGGGTGGAGTTTACAAGGGTGAGCTGCTCTGGCTGACACTTCTTAACTTGTATGTAGGCGGCAGGAAAACAGTCTCCTCTGCTCGCTTGCTTCTCAGTTTTCTTGAGATACCTTACTGGTCGATATCTTGGACAAGGAGTCTGCTGCCAGCCCTTGGATCCAGCAAAACTCAGACCAGGTGCTGCTCAAATACTTCAGTACCACGGCCCCATAATTCAAGGAAATATTTTACACAAGTAACGTTGACTGGCAATGACTTCTGGCACAATTTTGGTCTGCCGCTGTCCCAGGCTTTTATTTATAAAAAAAAGCGCTGGTTCTCAACGCTCTCGCTTTTTACACAGATTCTTGTCAAAAGTGGCCCTGAACAGACGCCTCTAACCGACTATATCAAGTGGTCTAGCCAATGAGACCATGTTACCACGGCTTTTTGAAAAATGTGTACCCATCCTACGTAGCCATTAACAACAATGGTAGTAGTGGCAGTTAGACCAATCAGGTCTCGCCGTACATATTACTACACCCAATCAAATCGTATCTAACTTACTGGCCCCATTTCCTAAAGCATTGTGTTTTCAAAAAAACGCCGTTATGAGCAAATATGATCTGGTGTTGTCTGACACCCCTTCTATAGTCTTTTGGCTATATTTTTTTAATTACTAGACTATTTGCTTAACCTCTAACATATTCTTTGTCAGTAAGTCCTAAGGCACAGGAAGATATAATTGTTATGGGGCTAAGTGGCTTCGTTCAAAATATGTATTCTAGGATAGTCATGCTGTTACCATCTTCACTTCCATACTATGGGGATGTCTCCTGTAATGTCAGTAGAGAGTCAGGATTCCTACGGAATTTATCAGGTTCCCAAATAAGCGTTTAACAGGTTTTTTACAACCTTACCATGTATTTGTAGTGTTTTTAGTTAACTTTTATCACTGTTATTTGAAAAAGTTAGTGCTACAGGCCTTACGCGTGGGATTTGCGTTCACTTTTATCGCGAGACAACGGGGTAGCAGTGCATGCGTTCCTCCGTACATCGCTCTTTCTCTCTCTTTCTTTTTATTCCGTCTGTCTTTCTAGGCTAACATTTTATGCATAATGACATTAATGCTAGTATTTATCTAGGTCATTATGTATGTTGCGTATCTCAAGGTTTTCTAAGAAACACAGTACTAGTTTTATTTGTCGAAACGCGTGTAGTTTATGAAGACGGAGTAGAAAAAGGGGGTTTTCTTGTTCAGTTATTGTGGCGTTCACAACACAGGCGTACGCTATGGGAAAAGCACTGGTCTTTCACCATTCTTCTTTCTTTTTATAAAATACTTAGTTAGGCTTTACATTTATTTCCTAATTTATATATGTGGATTAGAATATTTCACGACATCTCCCCACTTAAAACAGACATCATATGTCAGTCCTTAATTCTATATACACATAGATAAATGTAAGTCAACTTGACTTTACTCTGCTTTTGTGCTATCATGGATTTATGTAGTGGGGTCCATTCAGAGTAGGCACTACTCATGAAATCTGCCTCAGACCTCTACAACCAAGAATATATTTCGGTTATGTTACTGAACAGCTGCAAGTGTTACTGCTTGTCTTAATGCTGCTTCGCAACCCGTATTCACCATTTCTCTTCTCTGAGTCTGCTCAATGACATGTCCAGAGAACATTAGATGTTCCTCAAATTGTACGTTATGAGGAGGTAACCTATAAATGGTGACAGCAGAGTTTTCGTAGGGGATCCCATAATCTCATTATTAGCCTGTATGAAACATTCGGAATATCCTCAATCAAGGAGGCAACTCAGGGATTCCTTATGTTCCTCCGAAATGTTTACATCCAACAATTTGGTCTGATCTCAGGCTTTACTGGAATCTGATAGTAGCCTTACCTCAGATCCAGCCTTGAGAAATATTTAGCTTTATTCAGCCTGGCAAACAGCTGGTTTGTATCAGGTAAGGGATCCACCTAACCTTCTGTGATAGCATTCAGTCTCCTGTAATCTATACACAGCCTATGTTCTCCGGAGGGTTTTCTTAACTGAACTACACTGGCGCTGTAAGGTGACTCACTATGCGAGATAATTCCTTCCTTCAGCAAGTAGTCTATCTCCTCCGTCAATGATTTCTCGTAAATGTGTACTGATTTTCACCTGTGCAGCTGTCTCACAGGGGTGTAATGGATATTCAAATGATGAAAGTGGTTCCTTTTTCATCTCCATTGCAATAGACAAGGCCAACAAATGTGTCTCTTCCTGATTTTCTCCTTCCAAATATTTCTTCAGGAGATTCACATGATACATTTTTTCTTTCCCCTTGTTATCTATCTTATAATTTGTTCTAGACACCTTCTCTAAAACTGTATATGGACCTTGCCATCCAATTTGCAACTTATTCTGACTACCGGGTAGAAGAAGCAGTACCTTCTCTCCCACAGCCAAATCTCTGCCTTTATCTTTCTTTTTATAGTAGGCAGCATGCTTTTTCCTGGCTTGTCTCAAATTTTCATTGGCAAGTTTCCAGCCAGTTTTTAAACGAGTGGTCAGCTCATTCACATATTGGTATGATGAAGTAATATTTTCCTCTGCCTTTTCATCAGTCCACTTCTTAACAAGGCTACATATGGACTGTATATTCTTCCGACTTATTTTTCAAAGTACCGGTCTGGCCCTTTCCACTAGAAGCCTTATAGTGAGGACTTTTCTTCCTAGAATCATCACTCACAAATCGTCCACTACCAATTTGTTTCTTGGGGCTTTCTCCCCACTTAAAATTCTTGATGAGAGATTTCCTCTCTACATCTTCTTCCTCCAGTTTGCATAAGTCCGATTGAGGGAGTTTCGGCTTATCCTGGGGTAAGACATCTCTTTGCACTCGCTGCATAGTGGCAATTGTAAAACATCCAAGTGAAGACTCTGTGTGAAAAGGGGCTTCCCATTCCACTTTGTCCTCTTCATTAATTCTACTTCTCTTTTCAGTGTCAGGCCTACTTTTGCCCCGTGGCGTGTGTAAGTCCTGATCACTGTTCCCACTTGTGGGTGTTCCCTCATGTGCTATGCCACATCTCTCTACAAAATTCTCAATGTCATATATTGCCTTGGGCCAATAATAATTTTGAGCTACCTTTTGGATGATGGTACCTATCTTCTCATGGTCCCCATCCTGTTTCACATGTAAGCTCCTTATTAACTTTGTCCTATATGCCTTTGGAAGAACCAACTGTCCGTGACCAGTGGATCCAGTTCCAGTCTTCCTATACATTAATCTATTTTTCATATAGAAATCTCCCTTGCCTGGAGATGTATGACATGTTGACAATTTCTTAAAACAAGGCTTGAGGGTCTTATCCCCAGCCTGTGCCTTCCTCATCTCTTCTGGAGTGGTATTTAGCATAATATCCTCCTCCTTTCTTGAGGTCGACCTGACCTGAAGGGTGGCCATATACACAGGTTTCCTTCTGCAATGGTCAGTATCATGATTGTCCATCCGACAATTCTTACACCACCTCTTTCCTTGGTTGAAAGATTTTCTTTCATCAAATTTCCTTTCATCGAATTGTGGGGTTTTATTTTTATTATTATACCGTGGCTTATCAAACTGGTGCTTACCTGTGTTCTGATCTCTATGATCAAATGTATTAAAATCTTGTGGTGCCTTAAAATTGTCTACCTGTTTCTTTTTATTACCTGTTACCTCTGCTTGAGCTGCCTGGTATCTTTCAGCGACATTTAATAACTCACCCAGTCTCTCTGCACCTTGTTCCATGAGAAACTTTCTCAGGTCTGGAGCCATGGACTCTCTTAGCTGCTCTATAAGGATCATTTCCTTAAGATCTTGGGTTTTACCCAGAGCAGTCCATTTCTCCAAGTATGTCTCTAACCGTGCAGAGAACTGGTGATATGTCTCACCTGACAGTAGTTTAGCATTCCTGAACCTTTTCCTGTAAAATTCTCCGTTCTTTTCATACCTTAACAAAAGAGCCTGCTTTAGCATGTCATAATTGTCCTGATCATATCTGCTACACTTAGCAAATACGTCATAAGCCGTACCGCGAAGGCCTTGTGATAACTTTAGGCTCCACCTTTCTCTCTCTAACCCATATGTGGTAGCTAACAATTCATATCTATTTAAGTAGCTTTCAATGTCATCCTCTTTTTCCACAAAATGGTCTAAATGAAAACCCATAGCTGAGTTTGAGGCTCCCTGACTGGCAGTAGCATCGGAGGTAAAGGGACTGGCCCCATTTTCAGGAGCATGGTTTTGAAACTCAAACTCCCTTAGTCGTAGCTCATGTTCCCTTTGTAATCTTTTTTCCTCCTTATCCGCCTCCCTGTCTGCAGCCTGTTTCCTCTCCTCAGCTTAAAATTTCTTGGCTTCAGCCTGTTTCCTTTCTTCTCTTTCTGCAGCTAATCTCTTTTCTTCAGCCTCAAGTTGTAACTTCTTAGTTTCAGCCTCAATCTGCAGCCTCTTAATTTCTTTATCAGCCTTCAATGCTTTAGCCTCTTTGTCAGCCTCAATCTGCAGTCTCTTAACTTCTTTATCAGCCTCTATTTGTAACGGCAACTTTCTTTCTTCTGCTATCTTCCTATCCTCCCTTTTAATATATTTGTCACATTCAGACGTTACATATTGAATTAAAGCTTGACCCTCCATGTTCATATCTCTCGCCGTTTGCACAGCCGCAGACCGAAATTCTGCCAAGTCAGCCATTTTCTCACAGGCAAATTTTAAACAATGTTTACTTAAACAATTTTATCTAAAGACAACCACAAGCACTGAGAGCTCAACCTTATTTATTTTCCACCCAGGAATACCTTTTTAATTTTATAATTCCCTAAAATGAGCTACCCAATATAATTGAAAAGTTCAATATCCTGGGAGCGAGCCCCCAATATATGTGGTAAGTTGGGAGTAAATAAATAAAATTATAGGGGACTTAGTGTACTGACTGAGATCAGCTGTGAAGGTCTATGTATCTATTAAGTTTGGTGTATTACATAGGACCTTACTTGCTACCACATATCGACCTCAGTCAGACTTATTCTGGGTTTGTATGATGACTGCGTATTATGTCTAGGATATGATAGTGATGAAGTGTATGTTCACAACAACCAACAGACAACTAAACAATTTAATTTAATCCACAATACTTTACAACACTGTGACACTCACATACGTTGAACACTCTATAAGACTATCTTAATAAGTCAAGTGTAACTTTTCAAAGATGTATTAATTCCTTTCACTAATCGATATCCTGATTCAACTACAGAGTGAACCAGGAATCACAATCAAATGTAAACCCAATAATTATATACAAAATTATACAGAGGATCTTTGTCCTAGCATACAATCTTATTAAAATGTGTGTGTAGGGTTTTGATGTAGAATTATGAGGTAATACTGGCTTGTTCAAGTTAGGTTGTTGTTTGTCATCACGACTTTGTGTGTTGGTAACTGGGGAAAATACTATTGAAGGGATCACAGTCTCTTTTGAATTATTAAACAATGACTGTCCCTCTAGAATTTGTATATAGTCAATTTTAGGGTGGAGTTTACAAGGGTGAGCTGCTCTGGCTGACACTTCTTAACTTGTATGTAGGCGGCAGGAAAACAGTCTCCTCTGCTCGCTTGCTTCTCAGTTTTCTTGAGATACCTTACTGGTCGATATCTTGGACAAGGAGTATGCTGCCAGCCCTTGGATCCAGCAAAACTCAGACCAGGTGCTGCTCAAATACTTCAGTACCACGGCCCCATAATTCAAGGAAATATTTTACACAAGTAATGTTGACTGGCAATGACTTCTGGCACAATTTTGGTCTGCCGCTGTCCCAGGCTTTTATTTATAAAAATAAGCGCTGGTTCTCAACGCTCTCGCTTTTTACACAGATTCTTGTCAAAAGTGGCCCTGAACAGACGCCTCTAACCGACTATATCAAGTGGTCTAGCCAATGAGACCATGTAACCATGGCTTTTTGAAAAATGAGTACCCATCCTACGTAGCCATTAACAACAATGGTAGTAGAGTCAGTTAGACCAATCAGGTCTCGCCGTACATATTACTACACCCAATCAAATCGTATCTAACTTACTGGCCCCATTTCCTAAAGCATTGTGTTTTCAAAAAAAACGCCGTTATGAGTAAATATGATCTGGTGTCTTCTGACACCCCTTCTATAGTCTTTTGGCTATAATTTTTTAATTACTAGACTATTTGCTTAACCTCTAACATATTCTTTGTCAGTAAGTCCTAAGGCACAGGAAGATATAATTTTTATGGGGCTAAGTGGCTTCGTTCAAAATATGTATTCTAGGATAGTCATGCTGTTACCATCTTCACTTCCATACTATGGGGATGTCTCCTGTAATGTCAGTAGAGAGTCAGGATTCCTACGGAATTTATCAGGTTCCCAAATAAGCGTTTAACAGGTTTTTTACAACCTTACCATGTATTTGTAGTGTTTTTAGTTAACTTTTATCACTGTTATTTGAAAAAGTTAGTGCTACAGGCCTTACGCGTGGAATTTGCGTTCACTTTTATCGCGAGACAACGGGGTAGCAGTGCATGCGTTCCTCCGTACATCGCTCTCTCTCTCTCTTTCTTTTTATTCCGTCTGTCTTTCTAGGCTAACATTTTATGCATAATGACATTAATGCTAGTATTTATCTAGGTCATTATTTATGTTGCGTATCTCAAGGTTTTCTAAGAAACACAGTACTAGTTTTATTTGTCGAAACGCGTGTAGTTTATGAAGACGGAGTAGAAAAAAGGGGTTTTCTTGTTCAACCATTGTGGCGTTCACAACACAGGCGTACGCTATGGGAAAAGCACTGGTCTTTCGCCATTCTTCTTTCTTTTTATAAAATACTTAGTTAGGCTTTACATTTATTTCCTAATTTATATATGTGGATTAGAATATTTCACGACAATGGGCAATGACTACAACCCACAAAAGCCAGATCCAAACCTCAGAAATGAGGTATCTGAGGAAGGTGGTTGAAGTAACAAGAAGAGACATGGTCAGCAATCAGACGATATGTTAAGGCCTAAAAACCCAACCCCTGCAGACCCAAGTAGAACAGTCCCAACTGAGATTGTTTGGCCATGTCTGCAGAATGGGAGAAGATCGGCTACCACGACAAGCATGGGAAACAAAGAGCCAGGGATCCAGACCTCCAGGTCGACCCAAAGTCCGCTGGGAGGACAACATTAGACACTCTTTAAAGGACTAGAGTGGAACCAAGCCAGGAGGAAGACAGCCGATAGAATAGTATGGCGCTCTCTCTTTTAAACCTCTACACCTCACGGTAGAAGAGGAATGAATAAGTAAAAATAAAAGAAAACTCAGTTTCGTGCTCTTAGCTAGATCACATTTAATTGCCGCAGGTGATATTTACTATAGTTACCCTTGTGTTTTTAAAGTCTTAGGTTATTTAACTCAAAAGAAAACTTAATTTTGAATTACAGACAGGTGATCAGTACGCTGTGTTTGAAAACTAGATTAAAATATACTTGGTGTTATCTAAAACTCTGCCTACGTTGGTACCAAGCCCGACTGAAAAAGGAGGAGGGCGGCCTGCATGGAGGCAGCCCCTCCATCATGCAAAGGAACAACAGGCCAAGCACCTGTTTGCTTTAAATCATGATTACGTGAAATACAAGAGAGAGAACCGGACTGATTCTAAATGCGACGAACTGGAACGGACTACGACTTAGGGAACTTGGAACACAAGATGTATAAATGGAAAGAAGAGGAGGTGGTGGAAGAGATGAGGAAAGCAAAACTAAAAATCCTGGCTATAACGGAAACGAAGAAAAAGGGACAAGGAGTCATGGATCTCGATGGCGACACGCTGCTCTACAGTGGTGTACCCACATCTGAAAGAGCTAAAGGGGGCGTGGGTTGCATTGTGGCAAAAACCAAAAAGATAGTATCAAGGGATGGAACTTTGTCTCGGAGTGCATTATGGTTGTAAAACTAAAAGAAGGAGAAACCACAGTCAACCTTGTCATAGTGTACAGGCCAAATGAGGATGAGAGAGCAGAGGTCAAGGAGGAATTCTTCGAGCTGCTTCAAAGGACAGTGGATGACTGCCTAGATAAAATTGTCATGCCAGAGTTGGAAATGACCATGCTAGATGGGGTGGAATTATCGGAAGATATCGAGAAAATACTCTTAATGACAATGGAAAGCCACTCCTTAGATTCTGCAGTGAGCAGAATCTGATCATTACAAACACAAAGTTCCCCCATAAGCGCATACATGCTTACACTAAATGTGAACCAACAAGAAATGAGAAGTCAGTGATCGACTATGCCATTGTTAGGAGGAGCTCATTCAAGTATGTCCGGGATGCTAGAGTCTGGAGGGGGCCAGAGATTGGAAGTGATCACTACCTGCTTACAATCTAAAGAACAACTGAAACAGTTGCTCAGCCTAGGAACTGCCTAACATCACGCAAGATGTAAACGAACAGGAAAAATGAGCATTAAGACCTACAAGCTAAGAGAGCAAGAAATTAAGACCAGATATCAGGGACTTATTGCTACAGCGGTGAGAAACACAGAAGAACAACCTGATGACTTGGAAACCCTGTGGCTTAAATTCAAGGACATCATAAGGACAACTGCTGCAGAAGCATGTGGTGAAGTCCGACTTGGGAACAAGAGGACACCCTGGTGGACAGAGGAAGTCAAAGAGAAAATAAGAGAGAAGAAAATGGCATGGAAACAATACTTAGGAGCTAAAAACACAGCAGGAAAAACAGAAAAATATAGAGAATATGTGATACACAGAACAGAAGCAAAGAACAAGATGCTAGCAACAAAACAGAAGTCATGGGAAGAATTTGGAGAAAAGCTAGAAAAAGATGCGCAAGAAAACCAGAAATTGTTCTATAAGACCCTAAAGAACATGAGGAAGGAAAAACAGTGCCCTCTTAAATTTATAAACAACAAGCAAGGCAAATTGCTTACTGCCCTGAAGGAAGAAATGGAAAGAATATTTCTCAGAACTACTTGATAGTGAGCAAGGTCAAGCATCAGAAATGATAACTACTAGCACAGAAGAGAAAACCAATTGTGGTGAAGATGACATAAAGATGGAAAAACTGAAGGCAGCACTGGAGAAAATCAAGATAGGCAAAGCAGCAGGGCATGAAGGTATAACACCAGAAATGGTTAAGTTCATGGGAGCGTCAGGCGACCTATTACTCTTATGGGTCATACAGGCAGCGTGGTGCAACAAGACCATACCAAAGGATTGGGAGATTGCCATCATAACACCGATTTTCAAAAGGTGACAATTGACAACATGGAAACCATAGAGGCATAGGTGATATTCTGTCACCTTATCTTTTCATACTCCTTGTGGGAGCCGCGCTAGCGTAGTGGTTACAACACCGCTCTGGCGACCGGGTGATACAGGATCAAACCCGGGCGACGGCATTTGAGGATTTTTCGTCGACCGGGATTTGGACTGGATTAACTCGAGACCTGGCGAGGACATTTGAAGGAGTGTCATCGACCAGGGATTGGCGGCTCCTGAGCCGACCCAGCTGCAATGGGTACCTCCGAAATCGGCGAGTATTTGCCTGAATGGCGAGGGACACCTGTCTCTGTACAAGAAATAAAGGGATACTCACGTAAAATCAATGTCAGGTTAGACATAAAAATAATAACCTGAGATTTCGCCTCGAGTATTAGCGGGCGTACGAAAAAAAAAAAAAAAAAAAAAATACTCCTTGTGGAACGACTAAGTAAGTAAGTTAGTTATCTAAACAAACTTATATTTAAGAAATTAGGTAAATGTAAACATAAAAATAGTTCCTTCTTGAAACTCTCAAACTATCCATTGTCAGTTCTTTAAGCATTTTTTTTCAGTTTTTCAATACATGTTGTCTCTCTTCACCCCCTCCCTTCCCCCCCCCCCCCCCTTCCCCCAGGTGGTGCTCAGTGAAATTTTAAGTATGTATATGTATGTATACGGGCACAATGGGCTAATCACCTGTTTGCCAGTCACTTTGATTACAAGTTTCGCCCAGAGCTTTGTGCTCTGGGTCCTCTACACCTCGTTTTACGGGGCAGAAGAGGTTTCGACTATGAGATGAGATGAGATATATATATATATATATATATATATATATATATATATATATATATATATATATATATATATATATATATATATATATATATACATATATATATATATATATATATATATATATATATATATATATATATATATATATATATATATATATATACACATACACAGACACCTATATGTATATGTTGACATACCTATACTCCAGAGAATGTTCAGCTTAAATAGCTTGGATACCTTCACATGTCGGCATAGAGAGAAATGAAAAGACAGATAAAGGAGCCAAGAAAGATAGATCTGAGAAAATTCCAATAAATGTAAGGATGAGTGGATCAGACATTGAAAGCTTAATTAAAAGAATAATAACAGATGAATGAGTAGCAGAATGGGATACAAAGCTGAAAGGAAAACATGCATATTTGTATTGTTGATCAGAATCGACGTCATTGCACTTTCGGCAAACTCATGCATCCTCTCATTTGTCCATCTCTGCTGCTTCTATGGAGATTTTCCAATCATGCCAGAACCATCCGTTTTGGACCTTCTGAAGCATGGATTGTGAGTCTGATACAATAAGTGCCCTTGTTAATGAAGTCTCAGACAGCCACCTTAAGGCTGCAGTAGTTGCCTCTACCTAAATTCTCATGCTGGAGGTTCTTATCATGCATATAAGATATTCATGGCTGCAACAAGAAAATGTCAGGCATCTGGGGAAGTGAAAATTCCTAGTAAGCAGGGATTTCTCAGACTGCAACTTGCAATGGGCTATTTCAGAATATAAAACCCTTATTGTTCAGAATGTCTTCAGTACAATAATTTAAAGCATTTCTTATTAAAGTGTATGAATTATGGTAAGCAGATAATCCCAATATTAGATTATTTACAGGCATCCAATTTACACGTGACAGTAGAACAGGCTTTGAGAGTAGACAGACCTAAGGAACCTCACATTATAGTCAAACAATATTTAACATAAACAACAATTAAAATATAGTGATTTCTTTGTTTGTGTGTGTTTTTTTAATATTTTAATTTGTTGTAGTTTTACACCACCTGACGAGTATGAGGAGACCACTATTTTAGAAAGTTAAGGGGAAAAAACACACAAACACAATTAGGAAATTTTAATTTGCTATATCCCATCCCAATCCCACACACACACAACTAACATAATTACCGATGTATGTTACGTCGGTCGGTCTCACTCAAAATATTAACTCGCACCAGAAAAAAAAGTGCGCAACGCACCGTGTGCAACTTGCGCAGCGTGGGTGTTTTATAAAACAAATACTTTGGTTTTTTTGTTTTTTAATTCTTTCACGAAATTAGTAGCGCTCAACAAAGAAAAAGTGCGTAAAAATTGATGTGCATGAGCCAATAACACACCAGAGTGAATTGTATTTCGGACACGGCCAGCTCTATGTCGCCCTCACCCGATGTACAAATCATGAAAACTTGAAAGTGTTTATTAAAACCACTTATTATCAGGGAACACTCTGTGAAAACAATCCACGCACTTTCACACGAAATGTTGTCAAAGAACTTTTAAATTGAATCTAAAATAACATAATTCTTGCCGTGTGTACGCTAGTCACAGCTGAGGAAAGCAAGCGTGTTGAAAAATTGTATTGTTTCCATTATGTATCTTCTTCTTCTTCCATCCTTAGCCACCAACCGGCAAAGCAGTATGTGGCCAGTACGCCTAGTGGCGTCTTAGGGCAACAACAAATTGATCAATCTATCGCTGTTTCCACCACGCTCCATTATGTATACTCTCCCGAAAATAGTTACAGTCAACAAAGAAAAGCGTTCAAATGACGGTGTTACTGAACAGTTTGATTACACTGTATAATGGAAAGAAATCAAAAACACTCTATCTGCTCATCTGGGAACGGAACCAGCACACTATAATTAAAAACCCGTCAAGTTTGACGGGTTATTGCTAGTTTAAAATAATTGGACAGGAGATACGATGAAACGTTCACAAATCGGCAATTAAACATATATGAAATTAGAGACATTATTTAATTATCACTCTTCGGGGATTGAATGGTATATTTTTCTTCATCAATTAAATATATATATATATATATATATATATATATATATATATATATATATATATATATATATATATATATATATATATATATATACACACACACACACACACACACATGATCTACAGGGAGTGTGTCGTAAATTGAATGCGAATCGCTGTCACTTTTAGCTGAGTGGCCCGTCTTTGTCTTATTCTCTTTTTTTTTATCTACTCCCACTTTTTCTTTGTAATAGCTCCTACAGCTTTATTCCTGGATTTAGTCATGTTACTCTTACATTTGACAGGCTAAATTCCACTCCTCTGCATGTGGACATCGGCACCTAGCTAAAGGTCTTTGCATTTATCCTTTCTTGTGGGTGATAGCAAAGTTCCCTGATTCTTTTATTCAGAGAGAAACTGGACACACAGGAGAAAGACGTTGCCGTTCATGTGGCCGAACGCATCAGAACCATGAACTCTGGTCGTTCGAATGACCGTCAGAGTGTCGCTACAGATTACATCTCTTTCTTTTATCACGAGACGCCAGGGAGGCAAATCTCCGGTCATTACATCGTGATTACACTGCTCTCAATGCACGTGCGACCCTACGCCTGAACACCTGCAGACTTTATCTTACTACATAAGCTAGGCGTCTCTAACCTTCCTTGCCATTGTCTCCAGAGAATTCTGCTACCTTGCAAAGTGATATTCTGTGTCAGAGCAAATAACAGTTGTAGTGCGTTCAGGAATATTCGTTTTACGGGGTAATAGGACAATCCCTGTACCTTGCTTCCATTATTACATAATACCACATATGTTGCAGTTACCTGCAAGTACTCATTATTCCAGCATATACAGCAATATAACCTAGTACAACAGCATATACCTGCTTCCTTCAGCACCTATTTATTAAGGCAAAGACTGCCAGATCTTCCTTTGCCATCCCCTTACCAGGCACACACTGCCAGACCCATTAACATCCACTTCGTCGGCATATAATGACATAACGTCAGAGAGAATTCGTCAGTTGCCGGCATTCGGTACCTGTCTGGTGGCTCAAGTTTATCACTAACCATTACAGGAGGTGCGTCATTTAACCCCCTCTTGGTTACTCCTTTCCTAGCAGAAGTCAGTGTCGGATAAATCAGCGGGGGAAATTGTCACAGCACACGTTAAATCTACTTCACCTGCTATTATCGTCACAAGCCAAAGGCATTTGAAAGCATATTTTTTTTTTTTTTTTTTTTTTTTTTTTCGTACGCCCGCTAATACTCGAGGCGAAATCTCAGGTTATTATTTATGTCTAACCTGACATTGATTTTACGTGAGTATCCCTTTATTTCTTGTACAGAGACAAGTGTCCCTCGCCATTCAGGCAAATACTCTCCGATTTCGGAGGTACCCATTGCAGCTGGGTCGGCTCAGGAGCCGCCAGTCCCTGGTCGACGACACTCCTTCAAATGTCTTCGCCAGGTCTCGAGTTAATCCAGTACAAATCCCGGTCGACGAAAAATCCTCAAATGCCGTCGCCCGGGTTTGATCCTGTATCACCCGGTCGCCAGAGCGGTGTTGTAACCACTACGCTAGCGCATATTGAAAGCATATTGATTTAGTACCTCCATCGTCTTAGATCACCAAATTAGGTGGAGTTGTACAGTGATTTCCTTGCAAACTATGTGTCTTCCTTTATTGTATTATTAAAAACCCAGAATCAACCGTCTTCACTCAAGAGGACTGGAGGTTGACCCCTATACACCTGTATTCATGTGAAGTTGACTGTGTTAAATCAATTATTATTTACCTGGGCCTCTCTTATTGTGATAGCTAGCCCATTTTCTCTTTTTTTCTAACGAGCTTCGGTGTAATTTTATTGTTTTCTTCTTTTTTTTGCGTGTGAATTTATTTAATAAATATACTTATATGTTCTAAGCGGTCAGAATTCACTTTCTACCTGTCACTTGATGGTAACTATTATTGTCCTTACTGTAATAGATTTCTCTATTTAGCAGAGAGGGCGGAGGAGGTTAAATGACATTCTAAACATTGTCTCGAGTGTGGCTGGAAGAAGACATTAGATACCTAACTCCATATCTCGTCTCTCCAGAAGTCATACCTCATTCCCTATTTTACATAGTGAATCTATTCATATCTAGTTTCGCATTACTCATTCATACTCTGTCTAAACTCAGACATCATCTGCTTTCATACTCGTGACAGAGGGAAAAGCAAAGTGATGAATGTTACTATCAGTGCCAGGAAAAATATTTAATAGAATCATCTCTATTCAGAGATTACAAGAGGCTATAGACAGACAAGTGAGAAATAAACCTAGACCGATCAGACAGCCACATCCGTATGTAAAGTTGGAGGAGCGGAAAGTGATCAAATTAAGAATATTAAAGACGAGATTTCATTTCATTAGGACTGTAGTAAAGTAATCCGTGTAACACCCCGCTCAAATTTCCCCGATTCAAAAAACTAGTTAACGTGATTTTACAACCTATAAACCCACCCCTACTATATTTGAAAAATTGCCAAGGGCAAGGTCAACCTACCGCTAAAAATTGGACAAAATAATTTGAATTTTCCACTATTACAGTTAAAAATCTATAAATAAATTCCATGTTTGACCTTGGTCTCAAGGCCATCGTCAAATCAAACCGCTAACATTTAAAATAAAGAATTTGAATTTTCTAACGCCAAGCGTAAAACTACCACCCCCTCCCCCAAAACACACACGCACACGCTCGACCCTTCCCAATATTTATGACGAAAGCCGTAGAGCTTGGCAACGAACCAACTCGTTACCTCGTTTTATAGGGGAGAGAGAGGGTGGATTACAATGGAAATCAAGCCTAACTTGTGCGTTTGAAAAGAAACTTAGATAATTTATTTCTTTATAAAAATCAGGGATGTCTTGAAGGGTAGCGCTAATATTGGTTAATATATATCATAAAATTTTCCCTTATAATAAATTATCTGGCCTTAGAAAATTATTTGATTAATATTTTAGTTCAGTGAACATAGCACTATAAATTAGAAAAAAATGACCAAGATGAAAACGGGGATAAATGGGTAAAGGAAACCTATATAGGAAGATAGAGGACAGTTGTCCTTTTAATAATCACTTTTAATATTTAAAGTCGGTCCACAAATAACAAAGATATTGTATAAATAAAAATTGAGACAGACGAACAAACACACTTATAAACTGCTCAATTTGGTTGCGTGAGAAAAGTTAAAATTTTTTGACGCGCGTTTTGATTGGTTAAGGCGAAGTGTAGCTTGGGGCAATAAAATTAACATTTCGCTGGCAACAACCGCCATTTGAAATTTAAACTATCTAAAGCTGACATCAGCGGGAGAGCCTGTGTGACCAAAGCTTTCGCCGTCTGTACACTTAAAGCAGTGGTAGAACCCATTAACTGCCAAAGTCAAGCTTATGATATGTGATATTCTTGTTTGAGGGTTATATGTCAGAATACTTATTGTGGCAGGAAACCTGTTGAGGGACGAAAATCCTGGGAGTGATCGCTCAGCATTCAAGTTGTAGCTAGCCCCACACCTTCGACCAGGAGCACCACATTTGTTGATGTTGAGGACCTATGGGCCAACAGTTTTCTTCAATCCCTGCCAGTTAAGTCCTTTACACAAGGCACTGACAAATTATTGATATCATAAAGTTCCACCATAATAACCATAACCATAATAATAATATAATCACCTTGAAGTGATGAACCCAACAGTCTTTCCAACATATTAACAGTGATCAGTACAAGCCGATAAACAGAACAGTGGGTGGATTTCTTCAGTGATTTTCTTTTTGTATAAACAAGAGACATGGACAGAGTTCCAAGTTATTTATTTTAAATAGTGTATATAAACAATTGAGTTTGACAATCCCTGTCCCAGAAGATTGAGGTACAGGGAGATTAAATTGTAAAATAATTACCTAAACTTTACCAAAAGTCTTACTTGCTTTAGTTTTAAGTGAGTTAAAGTTTTGTTTGATATTGTTCTTTCATTTCTTAAAATACATTACCCTAGACACTTGCCATACAACAACACACAGATTCTAATACACATGGTGAGATCTGAGAGGTGGCTGATAGGGACACTGAGAAGTACATCTTCATCATCAACAATTAGACTCAGGGAACTTCCATTGCTTGACCTCACGCTGGTTACCCATAATTAATAACACCAGTAACCTCTTTTACCACAAGAACATCAGAAATCAGAAGAAATCAAGTAGAACACATGAACAAGAATCTTTAACTCAAATGTCAACGCAGTCCAACAGCATGGCTTTGAAACATGGAAGAACGAAAATGATAACAATAAATTATAGAATTCTATAAACAGGGTGCTTGAATCCCAACAAAAACTGGCGTACTAAGGGGTGTGCGAGGAGGGCGGTCCGCCCCGGGTGGCAGCCAGGAGAGGGATGTCTTACTTACTTAGTCGTCCCTCTTCTACCGTGAGGTGTAGAGGTTTGGAAGAGAGAGAGAGAGAGAGAGAGAGAGAGAGAGAGAGAGAGAGAGAGAGAGAGCGCAATACTATCCTATCGGCTGTCTTCCTCATGGCCTGGTTCCATTCTAGTCCTCGGTCCTTCAGAGATTGTCTAATGTTGTCCTCCCAGTCGTCCTGGAGGTCTGGATTCCTGGCTCTTAGTTTCCTATACTTGTCGTGGTAGCCGATCTTCTTCCATTCTGCAGACATGGCCAAACCATCTTAGTTGGGACTGTTCTCCTTGAGTCTGCAAGGGTTGGGATTTGACGTCATGGCGCATTGTCTGTTTGCGGACCATGTCTCTTCTTGTTACTTCAACTACTTTCATCAGAAACCTAATTTCTGAGGTTTGGATCTGGCTTTTGCTGGTTGTAGTCATTGCCCATGACCCGCATCCATACGTTAAGACTGGGACATAGGTGGAGCGGTATTATAGACTCTCAAACTGTCCAGCATCTATCTCTTGTCTTGATGATACACTCTTTCCTGTCCATCTCTTGATGTTATCTTCCCACTTATAGGGCTGTCTTTCTTGAACACGTTTTCCTTCAACTCTGTCATCTGTTATGGACTTCAGTAAGGTGTTATGTCTTTTTACATGGCCAAAATATGATAGCTGTCTAATTTTGATCTCCTTCATTAATTATCTTTCCATTCATATATATATATATATATATATATATATATATATATATATATATATATATATATATATATATATATATATATATATCTATATATATCTATATATATATATATATTTTTTTTTTTTTTTATAACCTCTTTATTTGTTTTATTCTCTTTCCATGAGACGTGCCATTTTCTTTGATATAGCCACATCTCAAGGGCCTCAATTCTTTCTTTTAATAGCTTGTTCATTGTCCATGTTTCTACACCATACAGTAATTAAGAATTTATATAGCATTTGATGATTCTCAGTTTGAATTTGTGAGTTAGTTGTTTAGATGATAGTATCTGACTCATGTTGTTGAATGTAGTTTTGTCCATTTCCTATTTTCTTCTTGATTTTTGTTTCGAATCTACCATCTTCTTTTATTATATGACCAAGATATGAGAGAGAAACTTTTGACCTGTTCCAGGATTTTCTCTTTTTTTCCCTCATCTTTAATGTAACGACTGCTTGTGTATAACCGTCTGCAAATTAATAGTTGAAAAAAAAAAAAAATTATTGATAAAGAAAAATATCCCGTTCAACCTCCGATGGGTTATAACAGTGCTTCTCAATATGAGCCATATCCCACCCCCCCCCCCCCCCCACATGGAGCCATGCCATATTTTTAGGGGCCCACAGTAAGATGGTAAAGTACCTTTTTTTCCAGCTAACAGCGACTATGGGGGGGGGGGGGGGGTGGGGGCGTGAGCACTAAACAAGGTTGAGAACCCCTGAGTTATAATAGTGTCGCTGATTCAAGATAATAATTTTGATTTTTATTTCACAAGTGTCAATTTGTAAAATTGTATTCATTCATAATTCATAACCCTCCACTCCCAAAGGAGCATAGGCCTTCAACAAACACATGCCAAGTCCTCCTGTCACGTGCCATCATCTCAAGTTCTTTCCATGTTTTCCTCATCATTTTCACCTCTGTTTCCAACTCTCTCTTCTCCATGTACTTCTTGGTCTTCCTCTGCCTCTAGTGTTGGGATGTATGGATGTGCGTTTTTCCTTTGGTTATAAGTAGGATATAGGCGTGCTGTGTCTCTATGCCCATATAATATGTTAAATCGCCGATATGCGAATTAATAGAATTTTACGACATACGACAACAAATAACCGTCATTTTCCAAATTTACATCAGCTTCCTTTTGGCGCTACACGAGGAGACTGGATTTAACCGTGTTGTAGGAGTGCGGAAATTTCGATTAATAAAACTTTATTTTCGGTGGTTCAGAATGGAAGTGGGCAAGCTTATCGAAGTTCTGCGAGCAACGCTGGATCCAAATCAGTGGAAGGAAGCTGAACATCAACTAACAGAGGTTAATTTCATAGTTTCAGTTTTGTTTCTGCCGATATATCAGCATCATTGTCACGTTATCACTGTCAGCATGTCAGTCGAAGCTAATCTTATAATTACACTGAGTCAGAAACATTCGCATACTATTATCTTTTATTTATCATTACAGTTGTCTTATGATTGATATCATCCTTTCCCCGTTTACTCCTTTTTAAGCATGGCGCCGCCATTAGGCTACATCTGGTCCATTTGCAGGAATCAACTCTCCTAAAGCATTCATGTGCTTGTACTATGGTTTCTGTAGCAAGTTTTTTTTATTAACATTATGAGTATCAGCTCCATTCACAGCCTCAAGGTAGTCTCCTCTTATGAAAAGCCTGAGATAGTAGCCTAGTCCTTATTTTAATATTAATGATGAAAATATCCCGTTCAACCTCTGATGGGTTATAATTAGGATATATAGGCTAGGCCTATTGTTTTCAATTCCCAGGTAGGCTAATATGAACAACTGCCGATATGGGAAAGTGGCATCACACTTGTTAAATCATCAGATTTATGAGTCCTGGTTCTGGTCTGAAAACTGGTTAGCTTTCTATCAATATTTATTAATCTTAGTACTATAGTCCCTGTCTCTAGTTTAATGTTTCCAGCTTTTCTAGGTCAATTTTATCCCAAATTATAACCCATCAAAGGTTGAACGAGATATTTCTCATCATCAAATTAATAATAAAAAACAAAGTGGTCCATTGCGAAAGTTTTTTTTTTTTTTGGGGGGGGGGGGGGGGGGGGGGTTTGTACCATTCATTTCATTATTTCAGCAAATATAACAATATTGTAAAAAATGTCACTCCACTTCTTGTATTGGTGGATCTCTTCAGTAGGCCTACATACATTTTGTGAAGAAAGTTGACGGGAGAATTGTGATTAGATGGTCTGGTTAAGTGCTCATCACTGGGACTATAAATATCCATCTGACCATAGAGGGGAGTGGAATTTTAAGGGGAAAAAAATATGTAGGCCCTGTCTCGCTACTGACGCCTACTTGAAAACTATATAGAAGCAGGAACACAAACCATGGGGTGCAAACAGGTAAAATTTGGTTGCGCTTGGTGAAAGTGTAAACTGTTGCAGAGTTTCAAAGCCAGCATGATTATTTATCATTAATTATTACTTCAACTTCTACAGGTTCATAAAAAAATTGGATTTGCCCCTGTCCTTCTACAAGTTGTGATGTCAGACCAAATGGATATGCCGGTCAGACAAGCAGGTAAGATATTCTTAGTTGCATGTGTATTTTATCTTAATAACGTGGAAATTTTGTCAATGAGCTTGGTGTTATTCATCATTTAATAAACTGAGTAGAGACATGGCATTGTTTCCCCTCTCTGTCATACTTTTTGTCTGGAAATTTTCAGTTGGCTGTTCAGTATTGGCATTCAGAAGTTGAACTGTTTTTTGTTTTTTTTTAAGGGGTGGCAGTGTTTTTTGGCCTGGCTAGTACATTAAGGAACATCACCTGGTAGAACGTTTTGAATGCTTGCTTCTCGGTGCAAAGTTACCGGGTTGACCCCCAGGTCAGTCTACCTAACTGTAAATGGATACATGACTACTCTTGAGTTAGAGAAGGCAAAGGCAGTGAGGAAAGGCACTGCTCACCCCATCTTATAAAGCTAAGATCTAATAGTGAAGTCTCTAACACTTTGTTCCCCTACGGCAATATCTGCTATGTGACTACCTTTACCTTTAACAACTACACCACACCTTCAAGAGAGAGACCTGTGTTCCCATCTTAATTCACATCAGGTCATATGTCGCACATACTCCTAATTGATTGAGCTACTATTTAGTAAATGTAATATTAATATTCTCCATATATTGTCATTAAAATGACTTTGTTTTCAGTTGTGAAATACTTTTTAAAAAAAATTAAATCATGCAGTCTTTCGCCTGTATTTCTAAATATATTTCCTTGTTTTTAAGTAACATTTATTTTGTAGTAAACAAAATTACTGCAGCTGGGAGATGTTTAAAAAAAAAAAGGCAAAAATACCTGTGCCTTCCCTGATAATATAAGATTTTCCTTTATAAAACTCTCTAGCTAGTCAAAAGCTAAATAGGGCTCAGTGTTGTAATAGTTCCTCATGGTAGAAGGGGAATGACTAAGTAGCCTAAGTAAGTTGTAATAGTTATAACTTAAAAAAAAATTAACTAGAGCTAACGTTTGTTCTAAAAATAATCGTGGTACATAACATTGCCTCAGAGCAGCTAAGTTTCCAGAATCAGAGTTGGGAAAAAAATCCTGCTTAGCCTGGAAAATATAACAACAAGATTATTATGTCATCGAGCACCAAGATAATCTGAACAACAGTTTGGAGCATGACTGAGATAACATGACTTTCTGTTTGCACTGAATTGAATCAGTTACTTTATTTTGAGAACAGAATATTAGTAATATATGAGGGCTTGATAAGGATAAAATAACTGGAGTAAAAGTAGGAATTAAAAAGGGCTATGGTGAAACGATGTGGGAAGACAGAAATTAGCAAAGAAATATAAAAAACTGCAAAGGTTGCAAGTAAAGAATGAATCAGATGGCCATCGACCAAACAAGGTGGAAGCAGTTTGTTGTTGCCCTGCAAGACGCCACCATGCGTGATGGCCACTGACTGCTAAGGATCAAAGGAGATGAAGGATGGCCACCCACCGAGCAAAGTGGAGACAGTTTGTTTCTACCGTACAGGATGCCACCAGGCATGATGGTCCTAATCGCTTTGTCAGTCAGCGATCAGGGACCAAAGAAGCAGTAGGTGGGAAGTAGATGTAAAACAGGAGAACTGACTGAAGTCAGCGGATTAAAATGGAAGAATATAAAATGATTGAGCTTGCTGTGTAGAACTTAATTTGCTGTTGGTGCTCATAAGAAAAGTATTATCATTATATTTACAATTACATCAGTTGTGTTGTTACAGTATTAAAACACCAACTTGATGAGTTATGTCCTTCTTACCACTACATCATCATTACCTTTCAGCCCCACATGGAGCATAGGTCATCAACAAAAGCATGTCACGCCTTCGTGCCCGGTGTAGACCGTTCAGGATCTTTTCATGTCTATTTCTCTTTCATATTGTCTTATCATTTTCATGCCTGTCTCTAGTTCTCTTCGCCATGTGGTTTTGTTTTGGACCTCCCTATATTTCTCTTTCCCTGGGCATTCCAGAACATGGACTGCCTTGTAATACTGTCAGCTGGTTATCTTACTACCAGCGTCTTCTCCTTACCTCTTGTTCCGCTGGCGTTTGTCTGGTTCTTTCAATCCCTTCGACATTGGTAATCTTGTATATCATTTTAAGCACCCATTTATGAAAGTTCATCAACCATAATAAAACATGTTAAAGTGACTTATGTTCTTACTAAACCATAAATCTCTCCCTCACACACACATCCCCTTCCTACTTTTTTATCCTTAAAAGAAATTGATTTTGAGACTGATTCTTTACTTAAATAATGCATTTATCTTACGTAGGTGTCTTTTACCTGAAAAACATTTTAACCCAATACTGGACGGAGCGTGAGCCAGAGCATGTGACCGACATCATCCCATTCAATATTCATGAGCAGGACAGGCAGCCAATCAGGGACAACATCATCGAGGCTATCATTCATGCTCCTGACCCTGTTAGGTGAATGCAGTTTTTAAATTTATCATCATATCATGATAAGCCTTCAGCTCCTGAAGGAACTTAGGCCCTCAACAAATTTGTGCCAGGTCCTCCTATCTTGTGCCATCCACTCAAGATCTTTTCATGTCATCTTTATACCTTGCATTTCTGTCTCCAGGTCTTTGTCAGTATCCCTCTTCCTGTCTTAACCCTGGGTGTTCCAGAAAAAGGGCTGCCTTGTAGTGCTGCTATCAAGAGGTTTTATATTTGTATGGCCTGTCCATCACCAGTGTCTTCTTCCCATCTCCACTGGTTCATTGTCGTTAGTTTTACATTTTGGATTGTGTCACACCATATCAATACTTCTATTCTATGCAAGCACCCATTTATGAAATCAGTTATTTTATGCTGACTTAATATTCCTTCAGTATGGATATTAGTGTAATGATTGTGCTGAATTATGAGTGCTGTACTTAACTCTGGATAATCTTTACTCCAGTTTTTACCCTTTCTGTGATAGAAGCTAAAAGTTATGGTGGTGCATGAAATAGCATAATGGTCATAGTTTTAAGCAGTGTACCAGGTAGCTAAGGTGGTCTCTTCCCTTCCGATTAACAAAAAATTATTTCTTGAAATACTGGTACTCTGTTCAGAACATTTGCCCATGTAGTTACTGGAAGTCTCAGAGGAGGAGGAGGAGAAAAACAACACTGCTTCATCAAACTTCTAAGGTACTTCTCATGTGAGGCTGTGCCTCTGAGGAGATAAAAACAGAAGAGAACTACAGATCCCTCAGGTATGTCATAAGAGGCCACTAATTTAAGGTTGCACATGAGGCTGGCAACTTAACATGTAAACGGAATTGCTACGGAAACCACAGTTGTGAGAGAGAACATTAAGGCTTTAGTGCTGGCTTCCTGCAGCTGGACCAGCTGCAGTGGTAGTTCCATGCTCCATAAGGAGCAAAGAGGGGGAAAAAGTAAGAAGATAGTGATGTTGTGCATGGGGCTGACAGCTTCTCCAATATATACACAAAATTCTACAGAAACCATCACTGCAAAGACACAATATACTTTGGTGCAGGCGTCTTGCAAGGAGATCAGCTCACCGGTGGCTGTGCTAAAGAGTGAAATGGAAGGAAGAGGAATAATTTGGAACAAGTATATGGCATTCCTATTTCTGGTCTTTTGCTAAAGTTTTGAAGATGGCTCCTAAATAGCATACCACTTTCTGGTCTTTTGCTATAGTTTTGAAGATGGTCTATTTCTGGTCTTTGCTATAGTTTTGAAGATGGCTCCTAATTACCTATTTCTGGTCTTTGCTATAGTTTTGAAGATGGCTCCTAATTACCTATTTCTGGTCTTTGCTATAGTTTTGAAGATGGCTCCTAATTACCTATTTCTGGTCTTTGCTATAGTTTTGAAGATGGCTCCTAATTACCTATTTCTGGTCTTTGCTATAGTTTTGAAGATGGCTCCTAATTACCTATTTCTGGTCTTTGCTATAGTTTTGAAGATGGCTCCTAATTACCTATTTCTGGTCTTTGCTATAGTTTTGAAGATGGCAGCTAAATTGTGAAAAAAAATTTTTGTTACACCATGATTAAAGATGCCTTGTATAGTTGGGGGGGGGGGGGGGGGCTCTGATGAGATAAAGATAGAATAGGATTACTGCCTGTCGTATCAGGTGACTGGTATGAGCAAATGGCTGCAGCCTCATCATGTAAACCAAATTGCTGCAGAAACCACTGCTGGAAGAGCATGGGAATGCTTATTGTAGGCTTCCTGCAAAGGTGGCTGTATGCTCCATAAGTAACAAACAGGACAATGATTACAGGTTGGCTGAAGAAATGATTTTTAAGTGAGACTTGTAGAGCATGTGATTAAAAATAGACAGTACCAGGCTCAAAAAAGCAACCACAGTAAACATGAATGGACATTGAGAGGTGTAATTTACAAGCATTTTTAAAATGGCACTTGGAATAATGACATATGGAAGTCTGTTGGGCAGGGAGTAGCTTTGATAACTAAGATCATTGGAGAAAAATTTTGGTTAGATACTGCTTGAAATTGCAGAAAAAAGTGCTTGTTTACTGAATAAAATATAGTGATTGAGTACTTATTGGAGTTGCAGAAAAAGTGATTGGGTCTTGCTTGGAATATAAGAAAAAAATTGGTAGGGTCCTGCTTCGAATATCAGGGGAAAAAAATAATTGGGTACTGATTGTACGTGGGAGAAAAAATGATTGGGTATTGATTTGAATTGCAGAAGAATAGTGATTGGGTTCTAGTCTGAATTGTTTCCAGATGTATTTTTCTGTTTACAGTGTGAAATCATTGTTCATTATCTTCTTCTTCTTCTTCTTGCGATCGCATCTTTGATGATTACACCGTCAGACGAGTTCTCATGATGAATTTGACTGTTGTTTGAAGTTCCTCTTTAACTCCATATAGCTTTGAGTTTAGTGTTGAGTCATTGGGCCAGTATATCTTTCTTAACTGGTCATACAGAGGACAGTCCTGTAGAACATGCTCAGCAGTTTGTTCGTTTAATCCACATGTGCACAGTGGTGAAGCAGACAATCGTAGCTTGTGCATGTGTTTATTCAGTTTGTTATGCCCTGTCCTGAGTCGAAAAAACAGTTATCTGTCCCTGCCGGTCGAGAGTGTGATAGTCGTCTTTGGGTTGGTTCTGTTCTCTTCTGATAGTCTGGATAGCTCTCTTTTTCTCAAAGTATGTGACTTCATTATCTTCTTGTTCACATTCTCCTCCCTTTTTTGCAAGTTTATCTGCCTTTTCATTTCCGGGTACACCACAATGAGATGGTACCCACTGAAGTATGGTTCTCTTTTTGGCAGCTACCTTGTTTAGTTCATTTCTCAGATGCGGGAGTTTACCACCCTTGAGAGCTTGCAGGACAGACAGTGCATCTGTGAGGATGACTACCTGGTGGCAGTCAGAGTTGGTGTTATAAATCATATTTGCAGCTTGCTCTAGAGCTTGAACCTCAGCTGTATAGTTGGAACAGAATTTACCAGTGGGAATGTGCCTAGTCTCATAGTGGTTGTCAGGATATGAGATAAAGATACCGGCACCTCCATTCCTAACAGCATTAGTTGCTGATCCATCTGTATAGGCATGTATCCATGATTGATCGGGATAGCTTTCTTGGATCATACTCAATGTAGCAGTTCGTTTTTGCAGATCATTATACTCACATCCACTTGTGAGACCACTGACTGATGTATTAATTTGGAGGGCACTGCTGGCCTGCTCCCATGGTACAGGGTGGGCTTCAGTGGTGTTGTCTTCATGGATAGGTCTTCTTGATGCTGTCTTATAAGTCTTTTTCCCCGATGCACAAAGCTGCTACGCTTTAGACGTCCCAAAGCCAGATCATCTAGTCTTGCCTTCATTGGGTGCATTGGCATACTGTTGTACTTTTCCATCTGGATCATGGTTTTTGTGTCTCTTCTATGGGACAATGTCTGTAATCCAGCAACCTTCTGCATCTCTGTTAATGGTGTAGTTTTCATGGCTCCTGTAATGAGCCTGAGAGCTTGATTTTGCACCTTGTCCAAAGACTGCAGATGTGAGTTAGCAGCTGATGACCATGCTGCTGAGCTAAACTCTAAGTGTGGTCTTATTACTCCATTATAAATCTTCTTTAGATTTCGTTCATTTGCTCCCCAGTTGGTACCTGCTAATTTTCTGAGTATGCCTAGTCGTCTTCGGGCCTTTCCTTCTGCATTTTCAATATGCTTATTCCATGTAAGCCTTTGGTCAAATGTCACCCCAAGATAGGTGGGGTAGCTTTCTTCCTTGATCACGGTTGTCCCTAGGTGTATGTTAGCTGATTTGTCCTTGGGGGTGAGGGAGAACAGTGTTGTGGAGGTTTTGTCTGTGTTTATTGTGATAAGCCATTTCTCTGCCCATGACACTAGCATGTCTGCTGCCCGCTGCATTCTATAATTTGCTGTGGTGACATTTTCATCAGCGCACCAGAGTACTAGGTCATCTGCATATAAGGCAGCTTTCACTCCTGCAGGGAGATCTTTCACCAGGTTATTGATGTAAACAAGGAAGAGTGTTGGGGAAATTACTCCTCCTTGAGGTACCCCCTGATGGAGCAACACTTTTCTGCTCTGCAGACCGTCAAGAGTGACTCTAGTTCTCCTGTTATGCAAGTATGACTGGATCCATTTCATCATGTTGCCTTGGATTCCACTTCTCCTAAGTTTTGCAATGAGGCCATCTTTCCACACCTTGTCAAAGGCCTGCTTGAAGTCGACCCAGATCGTTAGGACCTTTTTCTTCTCCTGGAAGGCATCTTCTATTGCTTGAGACAAGTAAGTAACTTGGTCTTCTATACTGTAGCATTCTCTAAATCCAGCTTGTTCCGGCACCAGGATCTGCTCTGACTCTAAATGCCATTTCAATCTGTGGTTGACTATTCGCTCCATAGTCTTCCCAACACAGCTTGTGAGACTGATTGGCCGATAACTTGCAGCCTCGGTCTTACATTTCCCTTTCTTTAGTATGGGTATTGTGATGGCTTCTCTCCATACTTGGGGTACCGTTCCTTTCAACCAGCTGTGGTTGAATATCTCAAGCAGTTTTGTCTTTGCTGCTGAGCTCAGATTTACTAGCATTTCGTTGCTGATTTTGTCTGGGCCGGGTGACTTTTGAAACTTAAGCTTGGAAATAGCCTTCTGTAGTTCTCCTAGTGTGATGGGTTCCCTCATTGGGGCAGGAGTATCTGTCTGTCCCATGGTTGCCAGTATTTCTTTTCTTATCTCTCTCTGATGGTCTATGTTAATGGGTAAGTTGCTTTCTGAACTGTATCTTCTAGCAAACAGGTCTGCAGCTTGTTTTCCTCTGAAAAGTTTGCCACCTTCATCCAATGTGATAGTCTGCCTTGGTGAGGAACGCTCTTCATTTAGAGACTTGACTAATCTCCAAAGTTTCCTGCCGTCTTTCTCAAGGTTCAGCGATGCCGTTTTAGTTCTCCAGCTTTTCCGTTTTTCTTCTAGCTTTGTTCTCTGAAACTCTGCTACAGCCTTTTTCCATTTGTTGTGAGTTTCAAGTGAAGGCTGAGACTCTGCGTCCTTTCTAGCCCTGTCCATAGCTTCCTGACGTTCTTGGAGTGTGCTGGACCAGTATGGTATGTAGTTACGCCGGCATCCTTTGGGAATGGTTTCTTTTGCGGCTTGTAGTATGCATCTGTTGAAGTCTTTTACCACTTCATTAATGTCTCTGTTCTGTACCTTGAGGGTAGACAGCAGCGTGTTCACCTGATGCCTGAATAAACCCCAGTTGGCTTTTTTGTAGTTCCATCTTGTAATGGCTGGGCCTGTACTGAGAGTTGCACTCTGGACAGTAAGAAAGATTGGGCGATGGTCGCTTCCCCCTAGTTGGTCTCCTACTTCTCTACTAATAGATCCAGCTATATCTGGTGTGGAGAAGGCAAGATCTGGTGTTGAAGTTGTGTGCCATCCTCTGGAGTAGAAGGTAGGAGTATCTGTGGCATTATTGACTAGGATTAGGGAGTGATCATCTTGCCAAGTTTCAACCTCTTCACCTCTGTGATCCAGATGGTTATAGCCCCAGCTCTGGGAGTGGCTATTAAAGTCTCCAACTGCTATAAAGTTGGTGGCTGGTACCTGTATACAGCTGAGACTCAGGGGTTTGTTGTTCGGACAGTAATAGTTCAGGAGTTCTATTTCCATCTTGTCTACCTTTATCTGCAACAGCTGATATTCTGCTCCATCCATGAAGGTTTTCCTTTCGTGTGCAGGAATGTTATTCCTTACAAGAGTAAGTACTCCTCCTTTTCGTCTATCTTTTCTGTCGGATCTGAAGCATTGATATCCCCTTATTTTAAAGGTTTGATCTGCTTTCAAGTGAGTCTCTTGGATACAGCAAACACTGACTTGCTTCTCATACAAGATGTTTTCCAGCTCTGTCTTTTTGCTGTATCCAGTCTGCTTGCTGTTCACTCCCTCTGCATTCCAGTGCATCATGACAAGTGGCACTCTGGGTTTCTCTTTTTCTGTTTTGTTTTGGTCAGTAGTTCTCCTCCGCCGTCTGCTGACTCCACAAGACGGTCTAGAGGGTCCTCCAGTAGCTGAGGGTGGGCTCTGTCGAGGCTCAGAGCCCGGCACTGCACCTGCCTGGTGGAGCTCCACAGGGCGAGCACCATTACGAGATTTATTTGACGGTGTACTCTCCATAGAAAAAAAAAAGGCGAGTTGCGTGATACTGTGGTTTCCGGTGCGCCTTCTGGCCCAGTATCTACGACTTTAGCACCTGTTCAACGGGAGAGTGGGCTCATCCCTAATCTGTTTATGTTCCCAGTAGTAGACTATTCGCAAGCAGCCTGGGGGTGTCACTGCTCTGCGCGGACCTTGTTTACCGAGGCGGCGTCCGAGCTCGTATGGTGAAAATATGGTTGCATTATCTTCAAAATAGTTTGAGTTAATACATTTCAACTTAGTCATCTTCATGGCATTGTGATGCTGGGGTGCCTGTGGATTTCCTACCGCCCCGGGTAGAAGCCAGAAGTGCACTGTGCCAGCTCTGGGGGAGATAAAGGGGGTGTTTCTGCCTCTCTCTGAGATACGTAGCCAAGGTAGGGCTCACAGTGCTCATTCCCCGCCACCAAATTGCCTGCTGGTTACGCCGAGTTCTCCGAGGCTCTAGGCATGTGACCAAGAGTTGAAGGCAATAGGATCGTCACGTCCTGAGTCTCTGTGCCTGTACGATGGGTTCCGATCTTCAGAAAGTAGGTCATACTCGTTCCCACTCCCAAGACTTGCTCAGTATCCATCTGGCTCCTTCCCACCCACAGAGGGTGTGTACAGTGTAGTGCACCGGATTTATTATCGAGGTTTACTCCTCTAGATCCGTTGTGTTTTGCCTGAGGATTCGCACCCTCAGTTACCAGGACTACCTCGGGGAGGGTGTGGCTCTTCACCACGCACAACGATCTTGGGGTATGAGAGGTTTTGCTAGGCCAAGAGACTGACACCGCAATGGTCGCTCCTTTCATGAATGAATTCACTAGGCCTAGGGTGAAGCAAGGGGGGAAACCCACTGCCCACAACACCAACACATCATACCCCCTGTCTGTAAGACTTGCCCCATTGTTCATTATAAATTTCTTTTGGGTTTTCTGTACAGAGTCCAGCTGTGTGTGTGCCTCAGCCATATAGTTAAACGTGATTTCCCTGGCCGATGGCCAAATGTTGCTGAGAAAATGGCCATGTACATCAACTCTGACAACATTGCAACTTGGATGGGAGCCCTTCTGTCTATCTACCAGCTTGTGAAAGTGTTTGAGTGAGTATTGTGAAGTAAACATAATCGAGTTGACGCCTGAGAGTGTATGAATAAGAAAGAACATCTCTATGACTGATATGTATCTGAAGAACAGAGAAAGTGGGGGCAAGCGTTCAAGAAATTTTCGTGTCGTTTTCCCTCCTCAAGAGTGGGGGCAAGTGTTCAAGAAATTTTCATGTCATTTTCCCTCCTCAAGAGGTGGGGGCAAGCGTTCAAGAAATTTTCGTGTTGTTTTCCCTCCTCAAGGTGTGGGGGCAAGCGTTCAAGAAATTTTCGTGTCGTTTTTCCTCCTCAAGAGTGCCCCCCAAGGCGATCGCTGTCCTCACAAGACTGTGTGTGGTCCTAGCTACCGGGACCTCCCAGTTTAATTGTGGCAGAGCTGCGTGTCCGTTCCAGATGACGTCCTTCGGCATTCGTAGAGGCTTGGCAGTGGCTGCGCCACAGCCTCGATGCAGTGGCTGGCTGCATAGCTTGATATTGCTTTTTTGGTCTCAGAAGTGTGCAGGCGAGCACTGCCTCAGAACTGAGCGTGGTCCCAGGTGCCGGGTCCTCCCAGATCAGATGAGGCAGAGCTGTGTGACCGTCCAGATGGCGTCTTTTCGGCAGACCGGTAAAGACGGTGGCTTCACCACCGCAGCACGTCCACGGGCGGATAGAGGCGGTGGCTGTGGCGCTATAGCCACCATGCTGGGTAGAAAACAGACCCGCTGGTGGCGCACTACATGCCTAAACAGTACATCAAAGCCCATAACTGGCAGTTGACTGGCCGCCTCTGAGGCCCTTGCGAAGATCCGTTGCTAACCAGTGCCTGGCTGCTCGTGCAGGTGCATGTCTCGGTGATCGTCTCGGAAGTATGACCTCCTCTGCAGAGTAGGACTCAAACCTCAAACGTGACAACGCACACACGCCATAGCGGGCCTGGTGTAATATGTTACAGAGTCTAGGAGTCATTGGGGTTGCAAGAGAGCTCTGCACAACAAACCCTCTGTGGATGGGCAGGAGCTATGATGCTGATTAGCTTCTGACCGGGTTAGTAGAAAAGTCCACAGACACCCCAGCATTACAGTGCCAAAGGGCTTTGTGCCCATGGCCGCTGGATCCTTCACCACCACCACCACCAAGAACAGAGAAAGCATATATAGCTGTCGCAAGTACTATTCCTGAACTAACTCTAGAGAAACCAACAATCTCGGGCTGGCCACTGCTTTATTTAAACATTCAAGTAGACGTCTGCTTTCTTTAAACATTCAAGTAGACCGTCTGAAGGTAAACCAGACCACAAAGTCTTTTAGATTTGGACATGCCCCCTGATATAAACGACAGTCACTGTGCCTTGCTTGAATGGGCATGCCTCGCCAATATGAGGCAAAAAATATATTTTTTTTTTTTTTTTTGAAAGTTGGACAAAGAACATTTCTGTGATGATATGACTGATGTGTACCTGAGAAACATTGTGCTATATTTCACTTGTTGTATTTATGATTAGGTGCAAGAGGTGTGAAGAGAGACAAGTTATGGATGACACAGTGATACATATGCTTCCCATATTACACCAGCGTCTGCTGCAGCTAGCACCAGATCACTCAGAAGCTTCCAGTCTTCTGCAGAAACAAATCCTCAAGATCTTTTATGCATATACCCAGGTACTTTTTATGTGTATGAAATGTTTCATTTTTTAATTTAAAACAATTATTTTTTTTAGAAGTACTTGCACATAAGTACTACCTTTGCTGCATTCTGTACATTGTTGTGCATATTTTCTCAGGGCAGGACAAGCAAATTTAAAAGGATAACATCGGAATAGTTGAACATAGATCATCCGTTTAGGAGGACCTATCCATTCATAATGCCAAAAGCTAATAGTTGAACATGCATTATCTAGTATGAGGACCTAAAAATGTCAAGGTAGTCCCATAGCAGACATTGCCAAAAGGAGTGAAGTGTTAGTACTTTCACTATGCTAGGTCCAGCTTTTTTTTCAGTGAGTTGGAGTGACCAGTTACCTTCCTCGCTGCTTTTGCCTTCCTTAACTCTAAAGTCAGATATTAATTTACGGCTGGGGTGACTGGAGTGTGATACTACAAGGTGTCGATGTCGACCCCGTAACATGTTAGCTGTGCCGTGAGAGGAAAGTTCTCCGACCTCTTGGCCTACTTACATCATCAGCTAGTAAAGAAAAAAAAGAACGAACTTCAGACAGATCTGTTTATTACTTGGAAAACGTGGTTCTCGTCGTAGGTTCTTCCTCCCCCCACCCCACCGGGCCAGGATCAGCGTAGAATACATATTTTGGTATAGTACGAAAACCTCAGAAATGAGGTATCTGAGGAAGGTGGTTGAAGTAACAAGGAGAGACATGGTACGCAACCAGACGATACGTCAAGGCCTTAAATCCCACCCCCTGCAGACCCAAGTAGAACAGTCCCAACTAAGATGGTTTGGCCATGTCTGCAGAATGGGAGAAGATCGGCTACCACGACAAGCCTGGGAAACAAAGAGCCAAGGATCCAGGGCGGCCCAGAGTCCGCTGGGAGGACAACATTAGACAATCTTTGAAGGACCGAGGACTAGAATGGAACCAGGCCAGGAGGAAGACAGCAGATAGGATAGTCTGGCGCTCTCTCTTCCAAACCTCTACACCTTACGGTAGAAGGGGAACGACTAAGTAAGTAAGTAAGTAAGATATAGTACGAAAATGCAAGCTGAATAGATGGTTTATATAAAAAATATTTTTTCCTAGCACATTTAAGCCATTCAGTGTATTTAATTATATCTCCTCTAGAACTACCTGCCGCTATCTGTGATATCCAGGGAAGTATTCACCCAGTGGATGGAGGCAATCAGACACATTGTGGACAGAGACATTCCACCTGTAAGTCTTAGTTTCTTCCTACAGTTTGTTCATTACCGAGGTAACACAATCGTTGCTCAGTGCTTGTCTGTGTACATTAAGTTCTCTATTTATGTAAATTTAATTTACTCTGATTCTAAGTTACGAGAGTCTGTATTTCGCAGTTTAAATTTTATGTGCAACGCCAGCTACGAGTTGACACTTAGGGAAATTTAAAAAAACAAAGAAACAGAAAATTGAAAATGACCAACAGATATATGGAGTCCACCAACCAAACTTCGTGAGGTATATCAGCAGTCTGCAACTCAGGAGCTGTGGGGATCTCTAAAGATCTATGTTTTCAGGTTTCAGTGTAATTAGAGTTTTAAATAAGTGCAGCCTAAGTTTAATTTTTATCTCTGCTGGACGATATGCTTCCTGCAGTTCCATCGACAGAGTGGTGAAAATTCAAATTAAATTATATTTGACCAGAACACACTTAATAGATGTGTTTCAGGGTCTTGGTTAGTGATCTAACCCTGGAATTCATGCAAGAACAATATGAATTCCTGTGCATATGTTCCTCTGTATACTTTATATGGTAAGATACATTTGTTTGATTTAATTTTGGCAGCTGTTACTTACAGCATAACTAACTAACTAATGTAATTATTTTGATTTTATAGGAAGTGAATCAGATCGACGAAGAAGACAGACCAGAATTGGCTTGCTGGAAATTGAAGAAATGGGCTGTGCACATTTTGGCTAGAGTTTTTGAAAGGTATACATATACTTTAGTTGTTTCATTGCCAGAGTCCCTTCTTTCCCTGTGCTCACATTTTTGACCTTTTGTTACCAGTTTTCTGTGAATGTGTCGCATATTCATTCTGAAATTTATGAGTGAGGAAATGTTGAACCAAACAGTATAATCATCATAATTTTTTCCATATGTTAGTTGTTATTGCAACAAATTAATGAATCTGATACATATGACTTTTCTCAGGTAATTAATTAATCAGGAATAAGATAGGGGAATAGTTGAGCAAAATATAACATCTCTGACTTACTTAGTCATTCCTCTTCTACCCTGGGGTGTAGAGGCATACCAGAGAGAATATAAGAATAAAGTGATATAACATATGGTCATTAATGCAATGAAGCTTCCCCTATAAATATTCCACTGGCTCAAACAGAAAACCTGACTGGGTCGTTGCCTTTATTTCTTTGTTGTTTTAGGATCTTCCAGAGTTCATTGGCATGCCTAGAAGGGAATCTGTTGATGTTGGAGCTTTTCTTTTTAGTTTTTTTAATTGTTTTTCATTATTAAATGAATTAGCATGCATTAGCGCAGAGCATGGAATAACCAAGCTGAGAATGTAAAGATTTTGTGGTGTGGTAATTGCAAAATTTTAAGAGATCCTAATACAAAATTGTTTTGAATTGCTGTTTCAGCTGGTGTCTTGAATGTTCTACTTAAACTGTTGGAAGATTACAGGCAGAAGTTGTATGTTGCCCCAAGTGTCCTACAGCAGACACTCAACTACATTAATCAAGGGTGAGTATCCTCCCTATGCAGAGTTCTTCATGAAGGACAACTTACACAACCGTTTAGGATTAGAACGGGAGTGAGACAGGATTGCCTCAGATCTCCATTTCTTTTCTTACTAGCAATAGATTGGGTTATGAAAACATCGACATCACACAACAGAATGGAATCCAGTGGAATCTAAACAGCTTGATGATCTGAATTTGGAGATGACTTGGCTCTTCTGTCCTATAACCATAATCAGATGCAAGAGAAAATGAAAATTCTCGATGAGAGGTCACAACAAGGGCCTGAAAATGCACAGGGAAAAGAAAGATTATGAGAATAAATGCAGAAATGATAACAAGGCTGAACTTGAAGAAACATCACTAAAGGATGTAGAATCGTACACATATCTTGGCAGTAATATAGACAGAGTTGGAGGGACAGACAATGATATCAAAATAAGAATGCAAAAAGCAAGAGGAGCTTTCATTGCATTGGGAAACATCAAGTCCAGCACAAAAATAAGAATTTTCAACTCAAATTGTATGGCTCTGAGACATGCAGAGCAACAAAAACAACAACCAAAAGGCTACAGACTTTTATAAACAGGTGCTTGCTATCAATATAAGGACTGAAATGGTATGACAAAGTCACAAATGTGGAATTGATGACAAGAACCTGACAAGTGCCAGTGGAACAAGAGTTGAGAAAAAGTTGCTGTCGATGGATAGGACACACATTGAGGAAACTTGTTGATAGCATTACAAGGCAGTCTTTGTTCTGGAATCCACTGTGAAAGAGAGGCAGAGGTAGACCAAAAAACACATGGAGAAGAGAACTAGATACAGAGGTGAAAATGAAGAGGAAAACATGGAAAGAACTTGAGCGGATGGCACAGGACAGGAAGACTTGGCATGTGTTTGTTGAAGGCCTATGCTCCTCGGGGAGCTAAAGGGTAGTGATTGAGTATCCTCCCTGGTCTCGTAATCTTTTGTGGCAGTTTTAAGCGTCACTTTTGAGCTGCAGATGATTAAAAAATGGCATTGTAGTGGAATTGGTGTCCCCGATCACATTCTCCAAAACTGCACAACCCATGATGACCCACGACGTCTGACCTGGCCAGGGGATGCTGCGCTCCGGCAGTAGTTATGGGCTGCCGCACTGACCTGAAAAAGACTGTGGACTTCGTCTTAGCGACAGGTATCCAGATTTAGCATCACTACAAACAGAATGCAGAAGAGGCATTGTGAATATTAGATTAGATATTAAACTAGACAATAAACAAAATTTGAGAAGGGACACATTGAGGACACCTGTTGACAGCATTACCAAGTACAAGTAATCCTTGTTCTGGAATTGGGGGGGGGGGGGGGGGGGGGGGGGGGGGGGGGGGGGGGGATAAGAGAATAAGAGAAATAAAGTAGACTGAAAAACACATGGAGGAGAGAATTGGGGACAAATGAAATTTAGGAAGAAGACACGGAAAGACGTTGGCCTGATATCATGTGATAGGAGGATTTAGCATGGGTTTGTTGAAGGGAAATGAAAGAATGAATTAAAAAAATTGTGTCATTAACTCCTCAAAGCAGATTTCATCCAATTGTTATTTGTTTTCTTTTATCCACAGAATCAGTGCAGCATTTAAGGAGAAAAGTTTTTAAATTTAATGGTGAGAAATTTTTGTCAGACGTCAGTTGATGTTATTCTATATTATCAGGTTATGATCCATGACGTAATCTTCCCATTGATGTGTCATAGCGATGAAGATGAGGATCTGTGGACCAGTGATCCGCATGAGTATATAAGAGTCAAGTATGGTAAGTAGGGGCAGATTGCACCCAGTTGGCAGAAGTGGTCGACACCTCCCATACTTTTGTTGTATTTTTCTGCAAGCACTGGCTTCTGAATTTTTCTGCCCTCAGGAATTCCACCAACTGTCTTGTCCATAACATCTTTGGAGTGAACAGTAGATATAATGTTAACTCTTTTTGTGTCATGCCAGGTAACTGCCAGCATACCTTTATCTTCTGTGACAAAACAGGATGATCTGCCTTTTTCAATTTGAGTTGCTTTTTCTTCAGTGCTTCAGGAAAATGCTTCCTATTTTCAGCTACTGTTCCACATGCACCAATCTGAATTTCTTTCAGCTCTTGAAATAAAGCTGGAGCTGAATAAAAGCTGTCGCAGTAGAGAATATGTCCTTTATTACCATATCCATCAAGAAGATCTTTCACAACCCTGGAAGTTGCCCCAACAGAACCTTCATTATTTGCTGTACCAGTATAAATTTTCAATTTCAGGCGGTATTGTGTTTTAGCATCGGTGAGTACAAATACTTTGAATCCCCACTTTGTGGGTTTTGCTGGCAGGTATTGCTTGAAATATATTCTACCTTTGAACCTCACCATCGATTCATCTATTGACAGCTCCCGCCCAGGTGTCTAGTGTTGCTTATATGTAGGCAAAATAGTATCCAGTAGGGGTCTGAGCTTGAAGAGGGGGCCATACCCAGGCTGCCCCCTCTCAATTATATTATTAAAATGGAGATTTCTGTGGAGCTGTTGGTACCTGTTCCGACTCATGACCCTCGAATATGGTGTATCATTCAACCAAAAGTTCTAACACCAGTAGTCTGAGACTGCCGGTTTGCAACACATTCCCAACCAATCTGAAGGCCTATGAATGCAGAAATTTCAACTGCATCAGTTCTATCCCAAGTACAATTCTTGTATTTAGCATTTCCTGTGTACTGAGAGAGGTGATTTTCTCCGTACCTATTCACTTTGTCAGTGATCAGATCTATGGCAGTGTCGGGAAAACAAAGTGAAAAAAATTAATGGACATATATTCAGTTGTGTCTGCTGTGACACCTTGTTGTTCATATGGAGGAAGAATGTCAAAACTCAATGAGTTCGTTTTGAGCAAGCTTTCTTCATCTCTATGGATTATTTTGATGTGCAGTCCTGCTGTGGTCTCTTGTGCCACGCCCATCTCTTGCTTCAGATGTACCTACAACACCTCCAATTTCGTTGTCGCTACTGTCACTTGTGTTATTATTCAGTGATCCATCTTTACTTAGCCATGAGATATCACTTTCGGCCCCAGATTCGCTACCAGAGTCAGAATCATCTCTGTTATAAGTCTGGTTTTCGTCATCACACATGATGAAAACAATGAACGGGCTCTTGTACTAAAAATAATGAAATTTTAATCAATTTCCGCTAGAAACAGCGCTATACGATATCACTCATGGCCGCAGCCATTTTGGAATGCTACAAATACCTGGATGAGGCTTGTTTTGTAAAACTATTGATACTGCTGCCCTGTTGCTTTCGTACTGTTAATAATTCAACTCTCGTCGAACTTGGTCAGCAAATGTATATAGCGGAAATTTGACGATCGTCGAACTTGATCAGCAAAGTGTTAAAATCCCTCGGCAGTTGGAAATCGTAAAGAGTAGGCAATAAGGCCACTGCCCTTGCAAAATTAGAAAGCGTGCTGACCACAAAAATAATTATATAGAATGTGGATTCCTGTATACACAGATTGGGATCCTCGCCGGTGCTACTGTGTTCGTGTATTGTGATGAGATCTTGTGTGATCTAAGGGAGGAGATTGGAGCACTGATGGAGTTGTCCGTGTGCAGTGAGGAAAAAGTAGCCCAAAATCGCCCAAAAGGTGTTCGTAAATCTCCCACAGAAGCTTTTGATTTTGACAATATTTCGGGTGTTCAGATAAAAGGATACATACTTGTACCTGAAAGCCAGCATAAGAAAGCAATTAGAAATAACATGCAGAAAGAACGAGGTACCAAAATAGAATAGAAATGAGCTACAGTTGTTAACAAATGTTGTAGAATTAATTTCGTCTGTAAGTTTTTATATTGGCATCAAAATGTCTTCAAGATACATTGTTGTCATGCAGATGTGTTTGAAGACTTCCTGTCACCTGTGATGGCTGTGCAGACCGTGTTCCATTCAGCCACAGCCAAGCACATAGAAGTGCTCAACAAAGCCATGGGATTCTGCATGTTAATACTCACCAACCCAAACTCAGTCCCCAGACAGAAGGATGGAGCTTTACATATGATTGGAGCAGTTGCTGAAGTTCTGTTGAAAGTAAGAATATGTTCTCACTGTTTTTAACATCTATTATTTTCAATTAATTTACCTGTGAGCTTTTTATGGGTGTTTTAACTTATCAAAGATGAATTTTACTGGGCAGATGTGACAACTGTTCTAAATAGTTAATTCAGATGAGACACATAAAAGAAGTAAACGAAAAATATGTTTTAGGGATCCACTATTATTGTTCTGAAATGTTCTTTTAAACAGAATATAAATGTTCCATACATTCTGTTGGGAGCAGCGGTAGCGCAATGGTTAGTGCACTGGCTTCCTAGCTCAGTGGTTAATGGTTTGATCCCTAGTTGAGGTGGGATTTTTTTAGACCACAAACGGCTCCGTGGGTCGACCCAGCCTCGTGAATTGGGTACCAAAGCAACTCTGGGAAGGTTAAGGCGGCCGGCGTGATGCTGACCACATCACCCCTAGTGTGCCGTTGATCAAGAAAATATGGGCCTAACACCATATTCCCAATATGCCTCAGTGGGCGTGTGATGGGATCCTTTTTTTATGCATCCTGTTGCATATAATAAAAGATAGTTCTGAACATTCTCTTGTCAGCCTTCACCTTCTCACAGCCAATTTGAAGTTTGATCATTATTGACTCCTTGTTGTTTTGAACTTTACCTCAGAGAAAAATTTACAAGGATCAGGCAGAGCAGATGTTAACCTCACACGTTTTCCCAGCCTTTGCCAGTGAATATGGTTTTCTCAGAGCCAGAGTAAGTGCAGTTCTGTATGTTTTTTGTTTTTTTTTAATCTTTTCTGAAAACTACAGAATTGTTTATAAAATTAAAAAATTCCAAACTACAAAGTGTTGAATTATGTTGTGAATTGTACTTTTTTTTTTCTTTTTCAAGTTTATGTTGGATGAATGAAAAGTTACGTTTGGAAGGAAGAGTTGTAGAAGAGAGGGATGGTCACCAATTTCCAAAATTAAAATTATGTTGATCTCAAGAAAGGAGAAAAGGATGATCATGCTGGGAGAACAAGCCCTGTAGGATGTCAGCCAGTTTAAATACCTTGGAGCTGTAATAGACTGAAGGGAGGCATCAAAGGAGTTTGCTACCTGAAGAACGATAGAAAGACTTTTCCAGGCCTTAAATCTGGGGAATCCCAGCAAAAGAGAAAATGGAAAGATGACGGTAAACTGCTGCTGATGTGGCCAGTCTTGATTTATTCATGCAAGTTGTAGGCAATAACCACAGTCCGCAAAAGCCAGCTCCAAACTTTAGAAATGAGTTATTAGAGGACTGAGGACTAGGCTGGAACCAAGCCTAAAGGAAGACATGATATGATGGCAACGCGCTCTATCTGGCCATCTTCTTACACTCCAAGGAAGAAGAGGAGCGACAAAGTAAATTTTGCCTCATCTGCACTGTTTTTGAAAAGCCTGTTGGGAGTTCATGTTTTTGTGTGTCAGGCATTCAGATGTTTTACCTAAGTAAATAAAATACCTTGCAAAACACTTACGGTAATCTCACCATTGAAATTTACCTGCATCATTGGCTAAACTAGTTTCTTGTCTTTGTTCAGGCATGCTGGGTTGTCCGATATTTTGCCGAAATGAAATTCAAAAATGACCACAACCTGAAGACATCTGTTGACCTGGTCAAGGATGCACTGTGTGGTGATAAAGACCTGCCTGTGAGAGTGCAGGCTGCCATTGCTTTACAAATGCTCATCACTGAACAAGAGAGGGGTAAGAAATACTTTCATTTTTTAAACATTAGTTACCTGCTCTAGTGATGTTTATTATCAAATGCCACGTCATTCCACATACTCAGTTTTATGAAGGTTGGTAGGTACTAAGCCAAGGCAGTCGTAATGGAACATGGTTTGGTACTAGGCAAGACAACATATCCCACACAAGAACTTGTTGTTATTGATCCAGCGGCGCTTGTGCTCTCGCCCTTCGGCCCAATGTCATGTAGTGATATCTGCATGTTTTTGCAAGTTGTTTTGTTTCTCCGTAAAAGATATTCCACTTATCTGGTCTCGGAGGAAGGAGCATTTTCCTAACGTCATCGAGTGCTGGGCACTCAAAGATATGGTGGTCAACAGTTTCGTAGGGGTAGTTACACAGCTGGCACTCTGGAGAGTGTTGTGTTGGATTCAAGTGGCAGTTGAGTGGTATATGTTGTGTTCTGAGCCGAAAAATGGTGCTCAGGACCAGCCATATATCTGTAAACCTCTCACCGATGTTTCCCATGGCCCATCTGTTCAGCCAAGTTTCTTTGTTTGTTGTTCTTATGAGTGATTTGGCTGTTTGGAGAGTTGTTGCTGTGAGTGGTTGTTCTTGTCTTGTTCCTTTCTTTGCTAATCTGTCTGCTCTGTCATTACCTGGTTTATTTGAGTGACCAGGGATCCACTGCAAAACTTTTCTGATACCATAGGAAATGATAAGCTGATCAGCATCCAGGATTAATTTGGCTAATTCAGTTCTACTGTGTCCACTGCCTTCCAAAGCTTGAAGGGCAGACACTTGAGTCAGTAAAAATGACAATGTTTTGAGCCTTTGAGGGAAAGGCATCAAATAATCTTCAGGTGGCTGTTTCCTGTGCAATGATTTCAGCTTCTTAGTTGGAGCAAAACTCACCGCATGCATCAAACAGCTCGTCAGAGGATCCATCTGGGTAACATATGTAGACTCCATAACCTGCTTTGATGGTGGCCTTAAATGCAGATCCGTCAGTATAGACATGCAACCATTCTTCAGGGTAGGCATTAATGGTTTGTTGTGATGCACTCATAAGACTGACTGGGTCGGAGTGTTTGGTTGTTCCATCTACTAATTTTATTTGTACTTCTGGTGTTTTTAAGCGAGTATGTGGTGTTAAATTCTGTACTACTTTCTGTATATCTTGTCTTCTTTCTGGGATTTGGTATCTATTCTGAATTTCATGGACATGTTGTAAGACTTACTTGTGTTTTATTCTTTTCTTGTGTTTCCAGTTTTCTACAAGGTGTCTGTTGGGGGTGGTTTTGGTTCATTCTCTTACTCAGATCATGTAGGTTATAATTGTTCGAACAGAACTTATTTTTTACATTTTTGATATAAAAATTACCTAATCCAACATCTTTCATAAACTTCTAAAGCAGCTTTATCCCTCCGCAACCCAAAGGGTTCCACATTTGTGTGTATTTCACATGCAGCAGTTGGAGTTGATCAAGCTACTCTAATTAATTGAAGGGCATTGCTTTGCACTCTGTCAAGAGAGTCTAGGTTTGTCTTGGAGCAGGTTGTAAGCAGCGAGTTGTTGTATTCAATCACAGAACAGACATAGCCAAGGTACATGCCTCTCAAAGTATCCTTGTCTGATCCCCATGTAGTTGTTAATCACCTCAGTGCTTTGTTCTTTGTATTCTGTATTCTCATTGTGTTTCTTGAGGTTCAACTGCTGATCAAGTGTGACTCCAAGATATGTGGGATGTTCTTCTTTTGTCACTTAGTGTTTGTCTAGCCACAGATTGATATATTTTACTTGACTACTTTATGGCTTTTGGTAAAGATGGTTTACACTTTCTTTGTATAGTTGACCTTTAGTTTCCACATTTGGCAGTTCTCATGCAGTCTTCTATGGTCTCCATTTAGTCTCTGAGCTCCACTTTCAACATTCTCATAACTCTGCCATATTGCCAGGTCATCAGCGTAAAGAGCTTTTTCAGCTTTGATCTGGTCAGCTAAGTCATTGATACAGATGAGAAATAGAGTACAGCTTTGTGGTAAGCACTGCTCTAAGACTTCATTAGATGAGATTGCATCGTTTATCTTTGTCTGGATCGTTCAATCATTCAAAAAATACTTTATCCAATTGTATAATTTGCCATGTATTCCTATGCCAATCATCTTCATTAGGAGGCCTTTTCTCCGTACACTATCTTAAGCCTGCTAGAGGTCAAAGAAGATGGGCCACAGTATGTTTCTTATAGGAGCCGCGGTAGCATAGTGGTTAGTGCACTGGCTTCCTAGCGCAGTGGTCTATGGTTCGATCCCCAGATGAGGCGGGAATTTTTTAGGCCACAAACGGCTCCTGGGTCGACCCAGCCCCAAATGGGTACCAGAGCAACTCTGGGAAGGTTAAGGCGGCCGGCATGATGCCGACCACATCACCCCTCGTGTGCCGACGGTCAAGATAATATGGGCCTAACACCATATTCCCAATATGCCTAAATGGGCGTGTAACGGGTTCCTTTTTTTTTTTTTTTTTTAATGTTTCTTATACTGAAAGCCATCATGAATTCTTTGAGTCAACCGAAAAAGCTGGTCTTCTGTACAGCTGCTGGTTCTGAAGCCTGCCTGTTCATGACACAATACTGGAACTCTCAAAGAACCAATAGAGACGTGTGTTTTTCATTCTTTCAGCAATTTTGATCAGGCAAAATTGTTAGAGATATCGAACGATAGCTTTTGGGTTCATCTGGGGGTTTGTTGGTTTTTAAAATGGGGACAATATGTGTATTCCTCCAGCTTTTCGGGAGTTTGCTTGATCTCCATGTCTTTTCACAAGAACTAAAGCTGCTTTCACTGTGATGCTTAACAGCATAAATGGGAGGACAAATAAAATAAAGCAACAGTTACTGACTACACTGGTTTAGGATACAGAGCTTGAATATAAATGTAGTGTACATAACCATGAAATTTATGCAGACAAAAATTATACATTTTATGTCATAAAGTTGGAAAGATCTTGAGCTGAAGGCATGTGACAGGAGAACGTGGCGTGCATTTATTGGCTTATTCTCCTTGGGGAGCTGAAGGGTGGTGATCGAGTGAATATCATAAATTTCTTTTAAATATGAACGTGATGTGAAGCTCTTCTAAAAATAATTTTAAAAACGACGAGAGAAAATAAATACAGTAGAACTCCATTTATCCGAACCCCAATTATCCGAACATCCAATTATCCGAACACTTTTTCCAGAAAAAAAAAATCAATCGCCACCAGTCACGTTAGACTACATTTCTTAATCTTTTCATGCGGCAAGCTTCAAATGTGTGCGAACAATTTGTAGAGGATGGGATGGGCTAATGGTCGGTCGCTTACGTACAGGAAGTCAGTTAGATCATAAAGTCAGTTAATATCTGGTTTACCAATCCAGTGTACGTGTGCGTTCTAGGCAGAACACTGGCTAAACAGACAGTTCAACTTAAAATAATTGTGTCTGCTACTACAGCAGAATAATTTTGGTGTACAGGTATTTCTCTGTGCGATATGGCATCTTCCAGTAGGCCTAAAGCATATAAAAGGAACCGCAATGTTTTGTCAATTGAAACGAAAACAGAAATTATCAATAGACTAGGAAAAGGTGAAACTGTGTCTTCACTTGCGAGGATTTTCAATGTTGGGAAAGCTACCGTCTCTGACATCAAAAGTAACAAGGATAAAATTATGAGTTTTGCATCGAAATTGGATAGTGAAAATGGGTCGAAGAAACGTAAAACCATGAGAAATGCGAAATATTTGAAATTGGAAGAGGCTTTGTATATATGGTGTCTGCAAAGAAGAAGCAAATCGGAACCTATCTCTGGCTCTCTATTGTGTGAAAAGGCACTCCAGTTCAACAATCAACTTGACGGTCCTCCTGACTTTAAGGCTAGCCAGGGATGGTTAAGAAACTTTAAATCTCGTCATGGCATACGAGAACTGGAGATTTAAGGGGAATCTTTATCTAGCAATGCAACTGCCGCTGAAAATTTTAAAGAAACATTCTTGGCTTTTTTGGAAGAAGAAGGTTATTCACTCGATGATGTGTATAATGCCGATGAGATTGGCTTATACTGGAAATCATTGTCTCAAAAATCACTTGCATCTCAGCGCGAAGCAGCTGCCCCTGGGTTTAAAAAGTGCAAAGAGAGAGTAACAATTTTGGTAGCCGCGAATGCCAGTGGAAGTCATCGTTTACCGGTGCTAATGATCGGCAAAGCCAAAAAAACCACGTTGTTTAAAGAATGTGACATGTCTCCCATTGTGCTACAAAGCACAGAAGAGTGCTTGGATGAATAGTGAAATATTTCTTGATTGGTATACAAATCAGTTCATCCCAAATGTGAAGAGGTTGAGAGAACAAGAAAAGAAAACTGGAAAAGTAATTCTTCTACTGGAAAATGCAGCATCTCATCCAGAGACGGATACATTGAATGCAGTAGATGCAAATTTTAAAGTAATTTTTCTGCCTCCCAATGTAACAGCACTGATTCAACCAATGGATCAGGGTGTTATAGCAAAGCTTAAAACGATGTACAAGAAGGAAGTCATGCGTCGTTTATTGTTGGCTGAAGATGAAGAAAGTGTGGTGGCGTTTTCCAAAAAGCTTAATCTCAAAGACTGCTGCTATATGTTAGCTGATGCTTGGACCACACTGTCACAAAATAATCTCAACAAGGCTTGGAATAGATTGCTTGGGAAAAAAGGAGGAAATGAAACTACTGCAGTGGACACAAATGATGATTGTATAAATGAAGTTGTGGAACTGTTTCAATGCCCGGATTTTCGGACTGTGACAAAGATGATGCACACATGTGGCTAGAAGATGATAATGATTCTGGTTTTCAGTTTTTGAATGACGAAGAAATTTTGTCTTTTGTGCAAGAAGAAAACCAAATACATGTAGTGACTGATGATGAAGACTCCTCAGAAGTACATGACGTACTTGTAGATTATGAAGAAAATCCAAAACATCGACCAAGTCCTGAAGAGGCCTTTATAGCACTAGAAACAGCGATGGCTTGGTACGAGCAAGAAGATACAGCTGTCCTACACAGCTTCTGCTGTTGAAGAGAATGCGGGACTTAGCAGCCAAAAGGAGACTATCCAGTTTGGTGCAAAAGAGGATTCCTCATTATTTTAAATAGTGGGCTACATCTGTGCAAGTACATGTATACCCGGTATGTAAGTTGCGCCTGGTTTTGAATCGTTTGTAATGTTATTGTGAAAACATTTCTCTTTCTTAAAAAAAAAATTAATACAAGTAGTACATGCACTGCAGTGTAATGAAAGATTTTGGTGATACAGTGATCTAATACAGTGTGGGTATTATTATTACAGTACAAGTAAATATGTTTTATAGTGTATTTTCCTTGTGATGGTTAATTATTTTTAGAAATATGTGTACATGTACTCGATACATTATGTAATCCAATTATCCGAACATTTGATTATCCGAACGATGCTCAGTCCCATGGGGTTCGGATAAATGGAGTTCTACTGTACCCTGTTCATGTAGCTCTAAAATCCAGAGTTAATTAAAAGATAATAAAATTTTACCTTCTGTTTACAAACTACGTTATTTTCTTCTGCAGAAGAATTAATGAATACAACGAAAACAAATGCAGATGAAAAACGGGAAGAAACAAACAAAAATGATGATAATAGTTTAACAGTGGAAGTGGGCAAAGAAGATCAACTAAACCTGTAACTGAATCAAATGAAAGTATTCAGAAAACAGATTTCAATGCCTTTGGAAATATATGCAGGTCAAAAGCTTCGGAAAAAGAAAGGATTTTTTTTTCATTAACTGGGAATTTAGTTTTTAAATTTTTGAAACGGACTTTCAGATAAATCTATCGAATCCTTTGTTTTCCTTCAGTTATTGTATCAAAAATGGGTAACAAAATATAATGATGAAACCATCATATTTTTCAATCCTAAAATTTATAATTTTCTTCACCTTAAACCTCATGGTGATCATAAAAGTATATATATACACATACATATATATGTACATGTACACACTATATTAATTCCTGGGTCCCAGGAAATATCCAAAAGTTTCCCTGACTCCTGGGAAATTTAAAGTTGAGAAAAATCTGTGCGTGTTTGTGTACGTGCTCGCACGTATGTATATATGTACGTATCTGAAGAGGTAAAGAAAGAATAAGACTTCGGCACCCTCTTCTTCTTCTTCGATCCTTAACCACCGACCGTCAAAGCAGTCAGTGGCCATCACGCCTAGTGGCGTCTTGTAGGGCAACAACAAATTGATTCCACTTTGCACGGTCGGTGGCCATCCTTCGTACAGTGCCCCAACTCTGGTTCATTCTTTGCATCTCAACCTCCACAGTCCTCCGCCAGGTTGTTTTCGGTCGGCCTCTCTTTCGTTTTCCCTCAGGGGTCCAAAGCATAGCTGTTCTTGTGATGGCATCGGGGTCTCTTCTGAGGACATGACCAACCCAGCTCCAGCGTCTGCCAGCTATGATGGTGTGCATGTCCTCTTGCTTGCTACGAGTAAGCAGATCTTGGTTGGTGATGGTATTCGGCCAAAAGATGTATTCGGCCAAAAGATGTTCGGCACCCTCAGTCATATGATAATAGGGAGTTGAGGCTGGCAACTTCAATCAAGTAAAACAAATTGTCACAGTAACCACTGCTATAGGAGCAAGAGCATGTGAATACTTGGTGCGGGACCCAAAGATGCAGCAATAGAGACTGCAGTCAGCGACCCATAGCTTGACTGCTTACGTCAGGGTCAGCGAACCAGAGCTGACCAGACCCTACTCCACCTCCAAGTGGTGGTCCTGGAAACAGGCTGCATCACTGCAGTCTGGCTGAGAGAGTAGGGATCGAAGTGGGAAGGCAAACCTGGTCCCAAAAAATGCCACACTGAAGTCGGATGTGTTGGCCGAAAGGTGCAGATATCGCAGCGTTGCTGTAAACAGACACAACGCAACCAACGTCCTTTTCAGGGCGAATGAGGAAGAAGAATACTTGGTGCAGGCTTCCTTCAAGGGGACCAGCTACAGTGGCTCCATTGCTTCGTAAGGAACGCAAAGGAAAATGCTGATAAAATGTAAGCGGGATGTCTGCAAGAGGTTACCTCCATCTGTTTTATTTATTTATGTGCAAATTTATTAGACAGTTGCATTAGGTGCCATTCCTTCTTTTATTACAGCCAAAAACTACCTTCAGCCATATGTAAAGCCTGTAATTCTAGGTAAGAGGATATGTTCTGCATAACTTGTCATGAATCTTTATTTTAAGTCATGCACTAGAACGTCATAGATAGTGGTTATGTTAAATAAATGAACTAATGAGTCTATTTTGGCACTTCAAAGGTGATTTATTTTACAAGCTTGAATGAGAGGTTAAAAATTAAAAAACAAAAAAAGATGTAAAATGTGCAAACTATATGTGTTCTTCTAACCTTACTGTTTATTGTTGCACATCCCTTCTTTGCTGTAGTTTTTGATTGGTTTTTTTCCCCATGGCACCACTTCTTTCGTTTTATTTCTGCAGGTATTAATGAAGCTCTTCTTTAAATTGCTTGCTGTCTATTTCCTAATGCCTCCTTTCTATGAAGATCACTACCACTCTGTAGCACATTTGCATTTAGTTTTTCCTACTTTTGTGTTTAGTAGATGTTGGTTTGTTTAAAATATTTTGTCTAAATTTGACCTGTCGGTTATTTCTAATCATTTTTTTTTATAATCACTTTCTTGATTTCTGTGAAAATAGCTCTTGTTTTCCAAATCATTGATAAAAGAGAAATACACATACTACCTCTTTCAAACCTGAGGAGCAGTTTTATTGAAATGAATGTGTACTTCAGGAGATTGACCAGAGAGATTTGTGTAACATTGAGTGCATTCCCTTCAACTGATTTCTTATTTTGCATTTGAAAACTTATAAATGCAACTTGAACTCTTAAGGGTTATGGCTGAAAGTCAGACATGGCATCTTTTGAGTGTCTAATGGACTCTATGAACGGTTTAGCATTCAGTTTTCATGGTTAAACCTAGGTTATGATTTGTGGATATGTAGCATTTATGTTTTTGTGGAAAGAAGTATTTTTTAAAATGTTCTTTTGTGGAGTAGAGTCGAGACCATTCTTATGTATCATTGATAAGTTAATTTGTACAGTAATGCGAAGCCTGTTTGCATGTCTTTCAGAGCTGTTGCAGGTGATTCGTGAGACGGAGAATGATGACCTGACTGGCGTCATGCAAAAACTGGTGTGCATGTATGTTGAAGAGGTCATTCCTATTGCTGTTGATATGATGACACATTTGGTAAGTTGGTATTTTATAGATTTTCTTGTGTTATAATTGCTAACCTTTAACAGCCACATAATTCAGAAAACCTGACCACCTCGCCATCCAGAAATCCTAGCCCTTGACCTCCAGCAAATTATGTGTAAATTAAAAAAGGCTCATAGCAAGTATTTCTACAGGGTGTTAAAAAATTATGTATATACACTTTCTTTGAATGCTGATAACTCAGTTATAATTTCAGATAGAATTATGGCATTTTCACATTTGAATCCACAAATGTTCAAAGTATCGATTACCAGCAACAATGCATTGTTCACAGCGATGACCTACTGACTGCCATTCTGTATTGCTACTAAATGAATAGTGAAACATGCAGATTTAATTTGATGTCTCAGGTCCCTCACTGTGCGCGTCTTGAGATGAGCACAACCTTCTGTATTAAAAAAAAAAAAAAACTTCATGGGTAATAATCTAATGGTATTATTCATTTGTTCGAGAGGTTAGGGACCAGAACACATGTCTAAAACCGGAAATCGTCGAAATGCGGAACCGTGTCTTTTTTTAGCTTGCAAATGCATTTTGGCCGCCGAAAAACGTAAATAACGCACTATATATCACTTGCGAATGCGTGCGAATGGTAAATAACACACCATATATATATACTGAACATAAGTACAGTAAAATTAACAAAAGCCTACCTTTAAATATACAAAAGTACTGTACAGTAAAATTAACAAAAGCTTACCTTTAAATTTTGTATTCTTGCATACGAGGACGATGAATATACAGGGTGTTCCACGAATAAGCAGGCATGGTCCCTGGAAAAAGGGGAAGGGGTCGACCTAGACGACGGTGGACCCAGGACATCACAGAGAGTCTGAACTTGTCTTTGGCTGATGCAGGTCGACTTGCCCAGAATCGTGATGTGTTCAGAGCAGTTGTAATGGAGACAACATTCTGGAAAGAATACGTCACATGATGATGATTCCACGAATAAGCGGCCCCCATCCACAAAGTGAAAAGTGCCAGATTTTTTAGCATTTTTCAATGTTAACAAATGTGTCGGTTATAAAAGGTTCTAAGTAGTACTAGATTGACCTAAATCAACTTCCGTGATTGGACCGTGCGTATTTGAAAACCATCGTGTGTGTTTAAATAAACTGCCTATCACAATGCCGTTTTCACTGCAAGAAAGGATAGCTATTGTTGAGAATTATATCCGTACGGGATCATTCAAGAAAACATCTGAAATTTTTGCATCAACGTTTTCTGGTTCTAAAATTCTTGCAAAGAGTAGCATACAGAAGTTGATCTCAAAATGGCGTACAACAGGGTCAGTCGTTAATGCTAAAAAATATAGAGTGCCAACTGTTAGGACTCCAGAGGTCACTGCTGTTATTGAAGAGAAGATTTTAACTAGTCCTATAAAATCTGTGAGAAAATTAGCTCAACAAAGTGAAATGAAACGCACTTCTTGTTTTAGAATTCTCCATTCACTAAATTTAAAACCATATCGCGTAACATGTGTACAAGAACTTAAAGAACCTGACAAGGAGAAACGTGTGAATTATTGTCACTGGCTTCTCAACAAGATCGTAGATGGCGAGTTGGATCCATTTCAGTACTTCATGAGTGATGAAGCGTGGTTTCATTTGTCTGGTCATATTAATTCCCATAACACCAGGCATTGGTGCACAGAAAACCCCCATAAGCTATATGAGAAACCATTACACGACCCAAAAATCGGGGTATGGTGCGCTGCGTCTGGGAATGAGATTGTCTGTCCCATATTTTTTGACACGAATGTGAACACTGAAGTGTATTTACGAATATTTGATGAGTTCTACGTACAATTAAGAAGTTATCAGCGGGAATATTCCTTCTTCCAACACATATCTCTTGTATCACTGGCCCATATTCATAATGTTTTCACTGAGGATTCAGCAAAGGATTATGGCCTCCTCGATCCCCTGATTTATCTACATGCGATTTTTTTTCTATGGGGTTATTTGAAGGGAGTTGTGTATAAAACAAACCCCCATACATTAGAAGAACTGAAGGACAATATACAGACTGCTGTCCAAACAATTGACGTGACCGTGTTGCGAAATGTGTACCTCAACATGATTACTCAGGCACAAACATGTATAGACGTGCACGGCGACCACTTCCAGCATCTGTTGTGAGACCTACAAGTAGACTGCCAGTACTTTTCCCCTCCATACACCCTTTTCAGGATCGCCATATCCATCACAAGTTGAACAAGAGTTTCAACATACCATCGTCTTGTATACTGTGTGTGACGTCACATTTCTTCAACACTAGGACTACTTGGCAATTCACACTACTTCAGACACAATACGTCAGCACAATACGTCACGGGCCGCTTATTCGTGGAACACCCTGTATATTTGAATGATGGTGATTTATTGATGAAAGTCGAAAAGAAATAGTTGAGCCTCATCATCGGAAACTTCAAACAATCTCATTCTTTTTGCAGAAGGGGACTTTGATGGAGATCTTACATGGGTTGATGTTCCTACTGATGTTGACGGCTCTGAAGTGTTAGGGGTGACTGATGATGGCTGTGGAGGTGGCGTCTTGAAATAGGAAAGCAATGAAGTTTGCCGCATTGACATCTTTCGCCTTTCTCTAAGAAGTTCCCTGTGACAGGCTATTTGGTTTTGTAGGCCTCTATTTACTTTTGAACTTCTTTTGAAATTGGGATCGACCCTTTCCCAAAATGCAATTGCGTCCTGTATTTTGGCGATTCCTTCTTCTAATTCTTTAGTGTCAGCATCCTAGGCTGAGCCGTATCATCAGGCAGGGCTTCCTGTTCTCTGTTCTTCAATTAACAGGAGATCCTCATCAGTTAGGACCTCTATCATGCGACCCAAGCAATTCTACAACATCTTCAGGCTGGACTTCCCAATTCTAAATCCCTTGTCATATCAACAACATTTGAAGTGATTTCCTCCACTGGATCCTCAAAATCGTCCATGAGTGTGGGAATGAGTTTCTTCCAAACACCTTTTAAAGTTGTTTCTTTAACTTCCTCCCATGCATCTCTAATTGTTTTAATGCCGTCCAAAATAGTGAAGCCTTTCCAGAAAGCTTTTAATTTATTTTGCTTTGATCCCTTAGAAAGATCATCATCTAATGCAGCTATAGCCTTTGCAAAAGTCCTCTTTAGATAATAAGATTTGAATGCTGAAATCACACCTTGATCCATTGGCTGCAGCAATGAAGTTGTGTTTGCAGGCATGAAGGCAACTTGAATTTCTTTGAAGGACTCAGTCAGAGCTCTAGGGTGGCCTGGACTATTTTCAACAAGCAGTAGAATCTTAAAGGGAATTTTCTGTTCCCAGCAATAAGCCTCAACTGTAGGCTTGAAATAATCTGAGAACCAAGTTGCAAATAAATCAGCAGTCATCCAGGCTTTTGCATTACTCTTGTAATAAACTGGAAGGCTAGGCTTTAAATAGTTTTTAAGGGCCCTAGGATTCTCTGAATGGTATATACGCATAGGTCGAAAGAGCGAACTACGCGTCGACTGTATGGGTTCTGATTATAATTGAAAAGGGTCGAAAAGCGGGGGGCACCTGTATTTAACATTTTTCCGCTTTATTGGAGCAAAATAGCAAAATTTTGTGTTAAATTATTTGAGTTATTTGCATTCACAGTATGTATACAAAATTTTGCAACACCCTGTATTATCTCATGATTATCTTGGTCAGTTAAAAAAAAGGTTGAAAATTCTTGGCTCCAGCTAAAAATATTTGTCACCTGAGCAACCTGCGGCATTGATTTGTCAACCCCTGACTTATTATTATTTCATTTGAAATACTGTTTTATCCTGTGCTATATCTACCCAGCATTTGATATATTGTCATATTTAATTTTGTTTTTATTCCATTTTCTACACTTGTCTGTTTCAGAGCCATGAAGTGCATGTGTATATTGGATACTGCACCGCTAATGGCTTTTTGTAATGTATTTTTCCACCTGAAATGGGAGCAAAAGAAGAGCTATTTTGGACTAAGAGACGGTTTATTATGATTTCATCTTGATCTTATTTAATCCTGTATTAAATTGTAAATCATTCTGGGGGCTTGTTGGGGGTAAGATAATTGGTAGAGGTAGCCCAGAAATATACTACTGGACAAAAAGTTAAGGGCCGCCATTCAGTTTAGACAAGGTTTATATAATTGATTGGCAAACTGTAAAGACAAGTGAAAATGTCATTAAAACTGAGCTCAGAGAAATGTGTATACATTTCTGTGTGCACTAGGTAAATTTTTTTTTAAATGTCCAAAAACTGGGTCACTTTAACCCGCACGTGAAAATTGCCATTATTGCTGCAAAAACTCATGGTTTTTGCAACACGCCCGCCTAGTTCAAAAGGTGAAAAAGTGAGTTGAATTTGAATGCACGTGGAAAATTATCATCGGTAAAGAGTGTTCACTGTTGGTATGCAATAAATCAGTATGACAAGTGGTCGAAATGATCACTGCATTAGCCATGCCACCAAGGAGAAGTCTCAGCACTGTAGACCGTGGTCGAGCCATGGCATGGATTCAGGATGGTCAATCTGTTCGTCATGTTGCAAGACGTTTAGCAGTGTCCCACTCTACCATTCAGAGACTTCTTATGAGATTTCAAGCTACCGGACATTTGGAAAATCGACCCTGCTCAGGAAGAATTATATTAACCTTGTGTAAACTGAATGGCGGCCCTTAACTTTTGTCCAGTAGTATAAATATATATATCTCATGTAAAAAGGGAGCCGAGGTAGCGCAGTGGTTAGTCTCTCAGTCACCCAGACTTGTGTTCATCAAACACACTTTCTCCCAGCGCACTAACCACTGCACCACCACGGCTATATATCATGTGGGATGCGTTTATCTTTCAATGTTGATGATATGATAATATAATCCTAGCTGTGAGCAGGTAGCTCTTTACAGCCTATTGCCTCTGACAAAGGTGCAAGTCTTCCTCAGTTGTTGTGATGATGTGTAGAGTGTATTGTGGATGGTTGGGTGCGATGGGAGTAGCTGGTGTCGCAGGTCTGTTAGTCTTGGGCACTGTAACAGTAGGTGTTCAACTGATTCCTCATGGTGGTGGCAGTGCCTACAATTTGGTTCATGTAGTGGGTCTATTCTATTTAAATGTTTATTGACAGGGGCATGGCCTGTTCTCAGCTGGAAAATTAGACTCTTATCTCTTATTTTCAGTTGTTTAACTGGATCTTGAGGGTTTGGTTTAGCTTGAAATCATGAACATCTTTCAATGTTAGAAGTGCATGACCATCATCAAATGTTATAGGTCATAGACCTCTCCAGTTGACATAAGTAGTCTTAGGGTTTACTTTCAAATAGTCCACGGATAATCCTGACAAAGCCTGGATCTGACGACTTCAAAACTTTAATGTGTAACATCTTGTATGAACAATTACGACATAATCACTCCACTCAATGATATATTATAAATCCAGTTGCTAGTGTGTGACATTCATTCGTTTAGTCCATCAAGTCTCATCTATCTGAGCATTTGCAGATTATATTAATGTAAGGCAATATATGCCACAAACTGGTGCTATCATGCACACGTCTTCTTGTCTGCCACACTCTCACAAACGATGCTTCCTGAGCATACAAGAATACATTAATAAAAAGTTGCTCACCTAACACATGCCCTTAGAGCACAAATCCATAAGTGGCAAGTAGTCCACACTTTGAATTAAACGTATTCCAAACACCTCGACGGTGTTAAACGCTCTTGGAGTATATCATGGTTTTACCACACATTGATAAGTGGCTATGCCACGCTTACGGAAAAACATATCCTTAACGGCCAACAGCGAAGCGCAGACTGCTATATTTTCTCAGTCTCCGTCATGCCTAGCAACATTCGCACGTCATCATTCTTGCGCATCTCTTATCATTTTATGTGTGTATTTGGGGATGCGACGTGGTGCAAAAACTTTGACAAAAAATCAATCCATCTAAGTTACTTCATACCACGAAGCAAACCCAGGCAGGACTGTCAGTATAAATTTGATCCAACTATTATTATAAAGCTCACATCTTGTTCAGTCACTTTGTATCCGCATATAAAGGGTGTTAGTTGTAGAGGGGTTTTGTGGTAGTAGCAGTTGCTTGTGAAAGTTTTAAAACAAATTCATCGGTTTTGTTCTTTGTTCCAAAGGCCCAGACATTTGCTCAAGTCATAGAGTCTGATAGTGATGGCTCAGAGGAGAAAACCATTACAGCCCTTGGTATCCTCAACACCATGAAGACAATTCTGAATGTAATGGAGGATCAGAAAGAGGTAGGAATCTGGTTTTTTTTCTCACCGGGTAAGACCTTTTATCTTGCTGTCATGAGTAATTTAATAGTTGCCTGATATGGGGGCTTAGAGGGTTATCTGAAACTCTTATTTAATAACCAGTTAATCAAATCTCTAAAACCAAGAAAAATGCTTTGTATATGAAACAAGGAACTCTTCACTCGCTGAGTTAGCCTTTGTGGTTGTCCATTGCAGTCTGTTACAAGCTATAGTATAGTCAGTTTATTGTTTAGTTTCATTTTCAGACCCATTCCAATTTTCATGGACACTACACAGTTTACAATGTCTAGTAAATGAAAATTTGTTATGACAATGGCAGACAAAAGGTACTTTTTTTTTTGTTGAAAAGGGGTAAGTCTGGGAAGAAAATTGCAGAAATAATGGTATCTGGGTGTCTACAATTTCTGACATTAAAAAGATTGGTTATGCAGTTTTTCTCAATTCATTTATCTATACAAAAGGGAAATGTTAAGCTCTAGCAGAATAACAATGAAAACAAGACTGCAACAAAGTAAATTAACCAATATACAATTCACCAACCTTTCAGCAGCCCCCCCCCCCCCCCCCTCCCCCCCCCCACCCCCCCCCCCCCCCACCCCACCCCCCCCACCCCCCCCCTCCCTCCCGCCCCCCCCCCCCCCCCCCCCCCCCCCCCCCCCCCCCCCCCCCCCCCCCCCCCCCCACCCGGAGCATAGGCCTAGCCGCGCTAGCGTAGTGGTTACCACACCGCTCTGGTGACCGGGTGATGCAGGATCAAACCCGGGCGACGGCATTTGAGGATTTTTCGTCGACCGGGATTTGGACTGGATTTACTCGAGACCTGGTGAGACATTTGAAGGAGTGTTGTCGACCAGGGATTGGCGGCTCCTGAGCTGACCCAGCTCTAATGGGTACCTCCGAAATCGGCGAGTATTTGCCTGAATGGCGAGGGACACCTGTCTCTGTACAAGAAAAAGGTATACTCACGTAAAAATCAATGTCAGGTTAGACATTAATAATAACCTGAGATTTCGCCTCGAGTATTAGCGGGTGTACGAAAAAAAAAAAAAAACTTATGCCATGCCTTCCTGCCCCGTGCCATTACCTCAGGCTCTTTCCATGCTTTCTTCATCCCCTTCATGTCTGCCTCCAGTTCTCTTCTTCGTATGTTCTTTGGTCTTCCTCTAACTCTCTTACCCTGGGAATTCCAGAACAGGGACCATCTAGCAATGCTATCAACAGGTTTCCTCAGTGTTTGTCCTATCCAGCGTCTGCTTCTCTTCTCTTGTTCCACTGGTTTTTGTCATCAGTTCCACACTAGTGATCTAATATACAATTGGTGTATATTAAAAAAAGGATGAGCTGGACTGTCAGTTTCAGGACCAATTTAATATGAGGAATAATAAGTGTTTTAAAAAGAAAATTGTGTTTACAAGGAGTTGTGCAATTGGCTGCTTCATCCCGCCAGGTTGGTGGATTTATGTCCAGTGCCGTCATGTCTATCTTGCACACATCTTTGACCTCAGCAGCGGTTGCCTGGTTGTTCTTTCACCATCAAGTATCTGTAACTGCTACCTTCCATAGGATGAAGCTGAAGTGTCCTCTCCAGGGCGCGAGCTTGGGCACAGTTATATGGAGATCAAGCTGTTGCCCGTGCATCATGTTCCACCTCTGCACGCAGCCGGTAGGTCCAAATGAACGGCAGTATCTGATACAGTTTGGTACCAGCGATGTCGCAGGAGTTTCCAGAATAATGCCGAATCAATATTAGACTGCCTTAGGGACTTGCACTTGTACTTCGGATTTATCCTCAGGAAAGCCTGTCTTGTAAACTGATGTTCCCTCAACTCAGCACGAGCTGCGGTATGAAATTGGAGCTTTACCTTCTACAAGATAGGCTACTAACCAAGGATCACATGCTTAGTTTGCTTGAAGCTGCTAGATTTAAGGTGTCTGTGGCTCACCTTCGCCCCTTTCCTGTCAGTGGAAACAGTTACTTGTCATAATTATGACCTTTTAAAGTGTTCTCAGATATGCATGTCACAGTTTCATTATAAATATGTTGCCATAATCTGTTTCAGATTATAGTTCAGCTGGAAGGAATTGTTCTCAGTGTAATTGGCATCATCCTGCAGACCAACATTATTGGTAAGTGCTGCTGTTGGTAGGCCTGTCTCTCTGTTTCAACTCTTCATCAAGCATAAACCTCAGTGCTTCACTCTCCAAGTCCTTTTCGAATAACTTGATGAGGAGTTCTGTTTATTTCTGGAGGAAAAATATCTTGTACTGCACCATATTGCTTATTATTAGAATATATAGTATCAATTATTGTAGTTAGCATATTAAATGTATTGTGATTAATTTCGTCCATGGCATTTGTATTTTGCCATGTTATATATTCAGAAAGTATCTGAGTGACCGAGCTGTTAGAGCACTTGGTTTTTGCTTTTTTAAGGCAAATTGACCATGCTTGAAACCAGGTCATGTCACATAGTCTGCCCAGCTGTATAAATGGATACCTGACTGCTTATGAGTGAGACCTAGTATAAGAAGTGAAGTCATTAACACTTCACTCCCCGATGGCAATACCAGCTATTGTGGCTACTTTTACCTTTATGTGCTCAAAAAAAGAGGCATAAATGGATGTAACTAAGGAGAATGACAAAGACATAAAGAGTAGTTGCTGTGGTTTGAATGATCATCTAGCTGAAGAACCTAATCTCCACAAGGAACTGGAAGGAAACGAGGAAGAGAAAGTTTTACACGTACACATGAAGTGATACGATTTCTTTATGTTTTTTTGTTATTTTAATATTGAATATTTGCTATATCTTGTATGTATCAGCTGTTTTAGTATTGAATATTTGCTATATCTTGTATGTTTTTTAAAATTTAGTTGGAATATTTGCTATATCTTGTATGTGTTTGTTATTTTAGTGTTGCATATTTGCTATATTTTGTATGTGTTTGTTATTTTAGTGTTGCATATTTGCTATACAGCGGGCTGATCACCTGCTTGCTAGTCACTGATTACGGAAACAATGACAGACTGTTCGGTCTGTTGCTGCCCCACAAAGACGCCAATAGGCGTAGTGGAAGTAGCGGCGGATTGACCAGTCTGTTGTTGCCCTAAGACGCCTAAAAAGGCGTATTGGCCACATACTGCTTTGCCGGTTTGTGGCTAAGGACGGAAGAAGAAGAAGATATTTGCTATATTCTGTATGTTTTTGTTGTCATAGTATTAAATGTTTCCATGTTTTTGCTTATATTTTCATTACACAGAACAAAACAATTTATTTTATAGTTAATGTTTTCTGCTTCCTGTATGTCGACAGACTTCTACGAGGAGGTTCTATCCCTTATCTACAGCTTGACCAGCTCCCAGATCTCACATCACATGTGGGAAGTTTTCTCCATGATCTACCAGATGTTTCAGAAAGATGGCATCGACTTCTTCACAGGTACTTTCTCCACATCTCAGGGGAAACAGTAGGACTGACTTGATCTAAACATTCTGATGATTGTGTTGGACTAGATTTCTTTTGATTTTCATACATTTTTCAAATCTCCCATTTTCACTATTAATAGGTACTTACTTACTTACTTAGTCATTCCCCTTCTACCATGAGGTGTAGGGGTTTGGAAGAGAGAGCGCCAAACCATTCTATCGGCTGTCTTCCTCCTGGCCTGGTTCCATTCTAGTCCTCGGTCCTTCAAAGATTGTCTAATGTTGTCCTCCCAGCGGACTCTGGGTCGTCCCGGGGGTCTGGATCCTTGGCTCTTTGCTTCCCATGCTTGTCGTGGTAGCCGATCTTCTCCCATTCTGCAGACATGGCCAAACCATCTTAGTTGGGACTGTTCTACTTGGGTCTGCAGGGGGTGGGATTTACTATTAATAGGTAACAATTTAAAGTGACATTTGTGTTTACATACCTTGAAGGATATATATTCTAAGCTTCAGCCTCAATGATGAGAACATAAATATGAGGTCAAGAGGGGTGCTGTAAGTCACATCTGGACTGATCCTTTTCTTTGTTCTTGCTTTGTCTTCTGTCTCGCTGATCTTCTCTTTGTCCTTTTGTTGTCATCTTACTGACTTTCACACTCTGTCTGCCTTTAGTGACTGCGCATACAGACCACTGATAGTGATTATGAGAGCTGAGAGGCATAGCATTGTAAATAATTTTTGGTAAATCTTAAATTGATTTTTAAAATTAAATTTAAATTTTTTTATTTTTTTTTAATCAGGGCTGTACAGGTCTATATCCTAATATTCTATGATTTTAAAAATGGAAAGTTTCTTTGGGCTTCTATTTTATCACAATTTGGGCGACTTTGCGCTATTTTTGAACATATTTTGTTTGACTTTGTGTTATTTTTGAACACATTTGGGCAGTTGTGGGCTACTTTTCAAATGCAATATGGGTGACATCTGAAAACCGAAACAGTCCAAAACAAAGCTGCCCCTGAGAATTCTGGATAAAAGGCTACAAGCCTGTACCTTTTTAGACCAGAGTATAGACTTTCCAGTGTGTACTGTTATGATGTCTTAGAAGTATCAGATATATGTTTAGACATGCCTCTCTCTCTCTCTCTCTCTCTCTCTCTCTCTCTCTCTCTCTCTCTCTCTCTCTCTCTCTCTCTCTCTCTCTCTCTCTCTCTCTCTCTCAGTTTGCCATATTATAATATAATACAAAGTTTAATCCAAGCATGACAATCTGTGATATGGAGAGATACATTAAACAAGACACTTTGTGCAGAAACGGTCAAAATAGATTGTAACAGATATATTTTATTTACTGCTTTTACTTACTCGTAACATGCAACGTTCCATCACTTTAACAACACTAGATGACTGATGAGCATTTAGTTGAAAAGATGGAAATAAAAGTAAATATGAATATATATATATATATATATATGTCACGAAGCGGTTTTAATTTTATAGAGTGTGCCTGAATGAAAGCAAGACCCTAGTATGAGAAAGTCTGAGAAAATAGAATTTAAATGGAAAATGACATGCCTGTGGACAGGTGAGACTATTGGCTCAAGGGATAGAACCAGGATTTGAATCTCCCCTTGCCTCTTTGTGACTTTAGACTGGCTATAGTCTCGCCCTCCTCTGACTGCCTTGACACACAAGGAGATAAGGTGTATAAATACGACCACAGACACCACTATACAGACGACATAGAGTAAGTATAGTAAAGAGTAGAAGCTGATCCAGTGTACAGTAAATATATATATATTTATTTACAAAATCAAGCATAAACATGTCATCATACAGAAATGACAAAAATAGCGTGCACTGTTGCACGCCCTGGAAAAACCCAAAGTGACAATTAGATTGAGAGACAAAAAAAAAACCCCCACTCACATTCACTCTTCCTGTCACCCTGCTGAGGAACAATAAAATGATTAGTGATTAAAACAACTCTAATCTGGTGGGTTATCTCGGGTCCACTATATGTAGAGATGGAAGATCAAATAAAGAAATCAAGACAAGACTTGAGATGGCCTCAGCTGCCATGACAAGGTTGAATGTGATCTGGAAAAGTAACATCAGTTTTCCTGTGAAGATCAAATTATACAAATCACTTGTATTATCTATTCTCTTGTATGGGTGTGAGGGCTGGACACTCACTGCAGATACGGAGCGAAGGATTCAGGCTTTCGAGCATAAATGTTATAGAAGAATTTTGCGCATTTGCTATAAAGAGCACAAAACAAATGTCTATGTTAGAGAGAAGATAAACACCTATGCAGGCCACCAAGAACCACTTTTGTCAATAGTGAAACGTCGAAAGCTTGCCTGGTTTGGGCATGTAACTCGTCATGACTCCCTTTCGAAAACGATCCTTCAGGGAACAGTCGAAGGTAAACGGAGAAGAGGAAGGCAAAGAAAATCCTGGGCTGATAACATCAAAGAATGGGCAGGACACGGTTTCTCCACACTTGTACGCATTGCTGAGGATAGAGAGCAGTGGAGGACCCTGTCTGCTGATGCTTCCACCGTGGCACCCCTATGACCCATGACGGGTTACGGGCTGAGATGATGATGAATCTGGTGGGGCTGTCAACTTAAGCCTCCACTCTCTACCACTAATAAGATTGTTATTGTCTCAGTTCGGTTGACTCTTCCTCAACGAAAACGTCTACACAGCTTTCCACTTGATAGGCGATAAGCGCCGATAACTACACCACAAGAAATGCTACAATAATAGACTTGGTTATTTCGAACGCAGACTCAGTGTCTATCCGTCAAATGGATACTGAACGGACCCTACTGGTCCTGTCTATTTTCTCCCTCTTTCTCACTCTCTTTCTTGGTCTCAGTGTCTCTCTAACGCTTGAGGACTGATGATGCGACGTCTCCGCTACTCTCTCCTCTCGTTACTATCAGGACCCAGGGATGTTAACCCTCTCCCCTGCTCCTGAAGTCGGTGCTTGATTTACTGTCGAAATCTTCTCTGCCGCTGAACAATCTTTCCCCTTCTAACCCGCTCCGGAGTTTGAGGAAAACACAGCCTTGCGTTCTGGCTGTATGCAATTAAATCAGTCTCTCTGCCACGTGTCGTTGCTAGAGACTATAAAATGATGAGCTCTGGGCTGTATGATAAATAAACCCGTGCCCGCTCCTCACTGCAAAAAGAGCTGCTGAAAAGTTGAACTTCACCGAAATAGACCTGTTAGGTTCTATTCTTTTCGCTGCTGGCAATATCTCGAGTCCTTCTGACCCGTTGAGATATGTCCTTGTGCCGTGGGTAAAATTGCACGTGGGCAAATTTACGCTCCCCCCTGATTCGCCGGGACCCGCTGAAATTAAAAGAAACAGCGACTCATGTACACCCACTCTACATCACATATACGATACATAAAATAATTCTATCCACGTGTTACTTCAATCTCACTCCTTCTTCTCCCCTTCTTCTCTCGTTCTGCACAACAATACATAAAATAATACTATCCCACGTGGCACTAAAATCACACCTCTCCCTTTTTACTCTTCCCGTCCCTGAGCCAAAATGGGTAAGTAAACAAAACCTCCCGACCCCTCTGACAGGTAAATAAACAATAGCCCAGACACCGTCTGGTCTGACTACCCACGTGGTCAAAACATTACAACTAGGGAATTCCTTTGACCCATTAACACAGGAGTTTCCTGGCTTAAGCCCATTTAAATTAAATCTTGCTGTAGGAATAATTTATTTATCCAAGCAGTATAATTCACTGATAACATAAATCTCCGACTGCATTTCTCACATTTAAGGCTCAGAAAAATTTACGTACACACCAAGGATTTCCCAACAATAATTAAATTAGAAAATGTACAGGAATAAATGGGGGTTTCCCAACATTCTACACGTGTTCCCAACATAACTTCACACGCTCCTGCCAAAAATCCTAAAAAGACATGCACACGTTTTACATTTACATCGTTCTACAAAGATAATAATTGATGGCGCTACCGTTTAAACTTTAAGTTAATGTCTCCCACGAACTTAAATTACGGGCCGAGATTTCTCACAAACCCACTAAGTAAAACAATTAAAAAAATAGTACATACCAAATTTATCGCGGTTTTTCCCCGCAAAAATGGAGACGATAAAATGCGAAGTCTGACGGCTGACACTTATTCTTTATAGAGACCGAATCCCCATTTTCTGTCTCATTATATACAGAGAAAACACCCCCGCAAATTCCTCCCACGTCTATCCTAAGTTTTCACTTGGACCAATGGGATCGCTAGAAAAATTAATACTATCAGCCTACGCAATCCCGCGTGGCCGAAAAATTGCGTCACATTACGTGATGGCCGCCACGTGCTACAAGTGCCCGAAAATAGCGATTTTTCGTAAACAATGAAATTTACGGGAATCGCGAAAAATCAGAAGAAAGTAAAACTGACCGAGTGAAAAATAACCTACCGGCATAAAACGAACCCATTAAAATTACTTACTCAGAAATACCAAACACGATATATTCAAATGAGAATAAATAAAATGGTGAAAATTCAAAATAAAAGAACAGGATCGGCCCGGAAATACAAAATAGACGACAGAATCGGGCCGGTTGAAAGTCAGGAAATACAAAATAGACGACAGAATCGGGCCGGTTGAAAGTCAGAATGCCAGTGTATCACAATTATATATATATATATCATGCGATAGTAGCCCTATTTTTGTTCTCCGTGTTTTGGAGCCATACAGTAGAACTGACTTGATATATGAGCTGAAGATTCTGGTTATTGTGTTACATTTATTTTGAAAACACACACACACACACTTATACATATATGGTGGCAGAAAATAGACATGTTAAGAAATTACTAAAGGGAAAGGTTATAAAATGAATAACTGTGTTAGTAAACGTTTACAAAGAAAAAATGTCAGCTGTGGAAAAAAAAAGGTTTGTGCACTTTGGCCGTACAAAAGTAAACCAGTTTAATAGTTGTTCAGACATGTTCATGCTAAACTCATTTCAGAAGACTGAAATTATTCCAGAACCATAGCTGTAGACAGCAGTTAAATTCATTAAGTGCCTGCATTTTCCGTCCCTTAAAATGGGATATATTTTGTCCTGCCCCAATGATGTGAACACAAATATGAGGTCGAGAGGGATGTTTGCAGTCATTTCTAACTGTTCCCTTCTCACATTCTTGCTTTGTCTTCTGTCCCGCTCTCTTGACCTTCACTCTTGGCTTTTATCTTCTGACTATTCACCTTCCATCTGCCTTTAATGACTGCACATCCAGACCGCTGATAGTGATTATGAGAGCTGAGGGGCATATGAAAAGAACTAATTTCTCAGTGGTTTTACATATGTTAATTGCAGGCAGATTTTAAACTTTAAAATTGATTGAATTGATTTAAACCTATGAAACTCGGCAGAATACTTCCTAACCCTGTGCTGCATTTTTATAAAACAAAATACATCATATATAATATCTTGTTGAGGGCATTTGTTGTTAAACTAGGGCTGCTGAGCTTATCACTCTTTTGCAGCCATTGCCAAGATGATTTCCAGGTCATTATCTAGAGATATCAGATCTAAAGGTCTTTTATATTTGGAGATGCACCCTAATATAACGGACTAGGTTGAACAGGACGCGCCTCACCAAAATGAGGCAAACTTTATTTAAAATTTAAAAAAAATAAAAAATGTCATTATCTACATTGGAGATCGTGGCTTTTCTGTCAGTCCAAAAACTTGTTGAGTTGAGTCATGAGCTCATTTCTTTCCCAGGTCTTTGTTCCTGATCTGTCATGCATTTAAAGGATCCTCACATCTGGGTTAGTGCTGGCAGGGGGAAAAAAATGAAGCAACATACTGTGCTTTCCCCCACCATCTAGAGGGCTCTCCCAAGTATGCAGGGCTAAAAAAAATACTGTGCTCTGGTTCTGGGCGGCCCAAGGAATCATCACGTCCTACACAGTCACCTCCTAGTTCCGTACACCTGTCATCTATTCACTGTGGGATCCTCTGGCATTCAGTCAATCAGCTAAAAGCTGGAGTTAAATCTGGGGTTCGAGTGACATCTCCCAAGCCTGGTGTTCAATGCTGGGTTTTCAACATGATGCACCACAATGGGAATTAGATGGCAGTGTGTAATTATGTTAATCTGTGGTCAATATAAGCATAAAGGGGATGTATGAGATTACAAAATAAACATATTAGTTTCTGAACATTTGAACCATAATAACAAAATGTAACATTGATGTTGCCAGACTTAAGAAAATAGAATTGTTCCTAAATTATGGTACATTATTTCAGACATGGTGCCAGCTTTACATAACTTTATCACTGTGGACACAGAGGCATTTTTGGCCAGCCCTAATAACCTGGAGATGATCTACAACATGTGCAAGACTGTAAGTGATATAGACAGAAAGTTAGAAACTGTCTCTGTCTTTTATTTTGTTTATATTTTTTTTTAAATCTTAGAATATTATGTCTCTTTTTATGGCAACACTTAGCCAGTGGCTGAAAATACACAGGGAGAAGATAAAGATAATGAGAATAAATGCAGGAAATGATAACCAGTTTTACTGGCAGAAACACCATTGCAACATGTAGAATCATACATTTACTTTGGCAGCATTATAGACACAGTTGGAGGGACAAACAATGATATAAAAATAGAAATACAAAAGGTTAGAGGAGCTTTCATTGCATTGGGAAATATATGTAGATCACAAGAAATCAAGTCCTATTGTATGGCTCTGGAACATGGAGAACAACAAAATCAACAAATAAAAAGACTTTCATAAATGGGTGCTTGCATATAATAGGAGGATTGAAGTATGACGAGATCACTAACGTGGAACTGACAAGAACTAGACAAGTGCCAGTGGAACAGGAGATAGAACCGATGGATAGGACACACATTGAGGTAACCTGTTGCCTTTGCCAGACAGTCCTTGTTCTGGAATCCCCAGGGTAAGAAAGGTAGGGAGATCAAGGAACACGGAGAAGAGATTTGGAAACTGCCAGGAAGGGCATGAAGAAGACCTTGAGCTGATGGCACGGGACAGGAAGACTTGGTATAAGTTTGTTGAAGTTCTATTCTCCTTTAGTGGTTAGTGCACTGGCTTCCTAGCTCAGTGGTCCATGGTTCGATCCCCAGACGAGATGGGATTTTTTTAGGCTGCAAACGGCTCCTGGGTTGACCCAGCCCCAATTGGGTACCAGAGCAACTCTGGGAAGGTTAAGGCGGCCGGCGTGATGTTGACCACATCACCCCTAGTGTGCCGATGGTTGAGAAAATATGCCTCAATGGGCTTGTGACGGGATCCTTTACCTACCTCCTTTCCATATGCTCCTTGGGGAGCTGACAAGGGTGATGCATGAATGAATAAAGCCAGTGTTACAGCATTAGCTGACATTAAAGTTCATATAAGAAAATAACTGCACACTACTCCCTCGGACACTACTTCCTCGGACACGTCAAAAATGTCTAACACTACTAGGAGACCTACAGATGTGACATCATGTGTGACCAAGGAAGAAACTCTCAGAGCTGAGATTATTTGGACTCTTTTTTCAGTGAAAAGTCACCATAGTTTTAATTCAAATACAGGAATTAATAAAAATGTTCAGAAAATGTGTCCTGATAGTTCTATTGCCAGACAGTTTGGTCTATCTGAAAGGAAAACTTTCTACATGGCCTCTTTTGGACTGGCTCCATATTTCACTTCACTTCTTGAGAGCCAGCTTAGCAAGAACAGTTACATTGTTCTGTTTGATGAAAGCATGAACAAATCAATGCAGAGAAAGCAAATGGATTTCCATGCTCGTTTCTGGGATGTGAATGTGATAAAAGCACATTATCTAACATCAAAGTTTCTTGGACATGCTAGAGCTCTTGATATGCAGACTGCATTTGATGATACATGCTCATCATTAAATTTAGGACATTTGCTCCAACTGTCCATGGATGGGCCTAATGTAAATTGGTCTTTTCATGACAAAATTAATGTGCTACTGAACCAGAACTATGGCATAGAACTACTGAATGTTGGAAGCTGTGGGCGGCACAAAGTTCATGGTGCCACAACTGAATATATGTCCATTGATTTGAAGGTTGTGTTGGGCAACTTTCAGGGTTGTCAAAGATCTTCTTGATGGATAGGCAACATGGGACATATTTTCTTCTGTGGTAGTCTTTACTCAGCCTTCACCTTTATTTCAAGACCTGAAATTCAGATTGGTGCATTTGGAACAGTAGCTGAAAATAGGTAGCATTTTCCTGTAGCACTGAAGAAAAAAACAACTCAAATTGAAAAAAGACAAATCATCCTGTGTTTTGTGCGACAGAAGATAAGGCATGCCGACAGTCACCTGGCATGATACAAACAGATTTAATCTTGTATCTACTGTTCACTCCAATGACAATATAAACAAGAAACTGCCCTGGTCAATGGGCACATAACTACAACACTGCCAACTCTACAAAAAAGGATCAAAGCAAAGATCAGGATGTCAGTATAACTCTTATTGAACCTGCTATTCTTCTACGCAATGTGACACCATCAAAACCACAGGTCACAACAACACGACTTACTGAGCACCACTTCATTGATAAATATGAAAGGGCATGGTACAAACCAGACTGTAAAGTGTGTAAGGCTGCAGGGAACAGAAGCCAGACTTGCATGTACTGCCCAGATTGCAATGTACCTCTATGCCTAATACCCCGCTTCAAGTTATACCACACAGTCAAGGATTATCAACGATCCAGACAAAGACTCTTGCAGAGACCTACAGCTACAACTTCAACCCCAGTTAATGAAAAAAGCAGCTCAGACTACAACTAGAGGTACGTAACTACTCAAACATTTAAAAACGCTCATTGTCAGATGCCACAGACGCAGAATACATTCAAAAAAGACGAACACGAAAAATACATTTTTTTTTTTTGCATTTTATTCACAATTTTATTAGCCTTTTATGTTGATATACATGGTTAATCGTTAAATCAATATGTCAATCAAGCTTATTTTATTCATTACCATCCATGTCACTAACACTTTATTGCGCTGACGTTGAACAAATGCACTAAAAACTTGGAAAAGATGTCTGTTTTTCAATCTTTTATGAATTTTATTTTAAAAAAACAGTTCTTTTTAAAAAAATCTGCAAACACCATTGGTAATGGGAGACGGTAATGCTCCGGATTGCTGGTCAGCAAAGTGATAATTATATCTGAGAAAATTAGATGAGGAAAATATTAGAGTTTCCCATCCTTGAAAATTACGTGCTGGACCTGGAAAAAGCCTGGAAAATGCTTGAAGAAATTTGCTATGAACCCTGTGCACAACAAAAACACCTAAACAAAAATAGCAAGCTACCTCTGGAGATGGCCGCCAGAAATTGTTTAGTATCACCTCTGTAAATTCTGGTCACGGATATTATTGCATTTCAAAAGCTCGGTGATCGTATAGTAAGACACTGGGTGAGTATGTGGGTCTTCTTTCATACGCTGCAGTGGCCTATGTAGAACTGTAAGCACTGTGTGCAAATCTTATGTTGCCTTCTCGATCTAATGCAGCTCATTTATTTACATGACCTTCTGATTAGACCAGCATCTTTATCTCAGTGTCTGGGCAGCAGACATATCTGCATGGTTTGTCAAAACTGACTGTGCAGCAAACCATTCAAGTGCCTTCACTTTTCTTGCGGGTAGGTAGGGCAAGTTGAGTTGATGTTTATTACAGTTTTTATTTTTATTTTGGGTTCATCTAATGCTACAAGCATTGAGTTAATATGAAACAAATATAAAGGTATGTTATCAGGCACTCGCAGGAAATAAAGAAGTAGAACACCAGACAACAGAAAAACAACAGACATGAGTGGCTTCCGTGCGACAACCCCGCCTAGCCATGCAAGCGAATCACACTAACCTCCCTGCCATCTACGCATCATCATATAAATGATGTTTCAATAGCAGGTTATCAGTGCGAACCACAATACACGACACCGGAAGTCCACCATGGGCAGTTCAGCCTATTAATGACGCAATCACCTCTGTTGTATCTCTATACTGCAGTATAGGCCAAATCCAACAAGACAAGGACCTTAATACTGTGTCCAGCAAATGATAGCAGACCAGAACAGTGAGAACAGGACAGTGGGTAGGTTTGGTATTGTATAAACATTTATTACACATAAGGAAGGGAAACCCGAGGCCTGTAAACAGTAAATTAATTATGTATAATAAATGTTTATACAAGCATTGAGGCTGTGCCTGGTGATACTTTTATACTTTGTTCATTTTAATGGTCGGACATAATTTGATTGGCCTCACAGTTAAAATGTGATGCTTCCAGGTTTTGAACACTGATGCTGGAGAAGATGTGGAGTGCAGTGCTGCCAAGCTTTTGGAGGTCATAATTCTCCAATATCCAGGCAAAGTGGACCATGTAAGTTTTATTTTTTTAAGATTGGTGTAGCTGTGATTGAACAAGTGGTTTAGAACAGTTGTTAACGTTTTGAACATAGAAAATTTGTGGGGGAAAAAAGGTCTTACTTGCAAATCAGGATGTGATAATACAAAATGAGTCGTACTGCATCATGAGAAAGTCGATCAGCACTTTCACTATGCCACTGAGACATGGTGTATTTTCTGGAAAGCACAAGAGTTTGCATTGTCAACTGCTGGGGAATCAAATTAGAAGATAACAAAGAAAAGCTTGGCTAAGTGACTATTTCTCAATATGTTGAGGGACAACTCTGTACTGTAAAAGAGTGTAAAGAACTGCTTGCTCGCCATTAAGTGTTGGCTTTGAGGACCGTTCGTTTCAAATTTGCAAAAATGTTGGGGGAACAACCATGAATCTGCATTTTATCCCTATGTTATGATGTTAAACATATCGACATTTTCATATGTTACTGTGCAGGGGGGGGGGGGGAATATTAAAGAAGCAGAACCAATACAGGGCATTGGAATCAACGTTTAGCATGAGTTGTGCTCGGTGGCTGTGTTTTTTTGTGTGTGTCTAATTATCAATCTGTACAGTGAAAATATTTAATGAGAACACTGGAGGACATATAAGGAATATCCGTGGGTGGACATAATATAAACATCTTGAGATACGCTGATGATATAGTCTTAATAGCAAAAATTAAAAAGGAGCTGCAGGAAATGGTTGATACAATAGTGATAGAAAGTGAAAATAAAGGCCTCACCCTTAATAACAAAAAGACAGAAGTAATGGTCATCTCAAAGAAAAGGGCTTCCCCAAAATTCACTATCAAAGAAAATGGAACAGTTTTAAAACAGGTCAATAAATTCAAATACCTGAGCACATTAATAACACGGATAGAAGATGCATCTCAGATGTGAAGAGCAGAATAGCTCAGGTAAAAACAGCAATCTATAAAATGAAGAGTATTTTATGCAACAGTTCTTTGTCATTGAAAGTAAGAGAGTTCTTCAGTGTTATATAGAACCAATCATGACATATGAGAGTGAATCATGGACAATTAGTAAACAAGTAGGGAAGACACTTAGAGGCCACAGAGATGTGGTTTTACAGAAGAATGTTAAAAATACCATGGACAGCCAAAAAGAGTAAGAGGATGTCCTGAAAGAGGCCAGTACACAAAGGAAACTTATGTCACAAGTTAAAAAGAAGCAATCCACTTTTTTTGGGCATGTTATGAGAAGATGAAAGCTGGAATATATCATAACAACAGGTAAGATTGAAGGAAAAAAGATATAAAAAAAAAGAGAAAGCGAGCAAATACTGGACAGTTTGACATCGTGGCATGGAAAGAAGTCAACAGCAGAAAGTATAAAATTGTACTGGAGAAAAGAAGTTGTGAAGAGATATGATCTCCTACACCTCTAGGCATGATACTTGAAGAAGAATAATTGCCATCACTTTGCACTCATACAAAATAATAAATGTATGAATACAGTTGCTCTTGTCTTTTTCCTTAAAATTAAACAGATTTATACTGGCATTTACTTTTAATAAAATTTAATCATAGTCTCACTTCTGACTGGGAATCTGTTCAGCCAGCTTTGCCATTCCTTCTGCACTGATGGAGAGAATATTTTATTACCTTCTAGAACTCTTCACAAACCACTATATCTGTCAGAATAGTGCCCCTTAGTTGTTGCTTTTTTTGCACGTGAAATCAGCAAATTAAGGAGGAGCTAGGATATGTCAGTTGGGTCTTTCATGTTGAACAGTGGTTTCTGGGGTTTCAGGTCTAACCACTTTATTTTAAGAGCATTTTATTTATCACCACTTTCTGGTCCATCCTCCATAAATGTCAAGCTGACTCTGGCTAGACAGGTAAGGATGCAAGGAAATTGTAGTTTAAAAACTAATGAAATCTCTTGTTACCTTCAAGGTGATTAGATCCTTTGTGGAACTGGTTCTGCAGAGACTGACAAGGGAAGTACAGACATCTGAACTGAGGACTGTGTGCTTACAGGTACTGATTTGCATATGAATTTATCAAGGAAAGAAATAATGATTTAAAAATTAAACTGCTTTAATGTTAACTGTGAAGAAAATGATAGGCCTTCTTAAAATCTCCTTGATGGTTTAATTCCCACAGTATATTTAAATAATGCCAGCTTACCATCTGCAACAGCTGCCACATCATTGGTCTGTCACATGGTGCATGCCAATGAAATCTCACAACAATGGTTCACATGGGTGGCCTGTTGCATTTCTTCCACATTATCAGCCATTCCTCTGGTTGATGGCTGACTAGAATGTTTGGAATCTAGCTGATGTTTGCTGAAGTTTGAAGTGTGAGAACCACTGAAAGGTCTAGGTCCTGTGTGTAGTGTCATCATCATTTGCTGTGATGCAGTTTTGCCAAGGTTGAAGATAAGTTTAATGCAAATATGCTGCTCCTTCAATTCTACCATTTCAGTTCACTCGAGAATTGCAAAACACGGCTGACAGCAACTTAACAAAAAACATTTTGTGAAAGAAAAAAAAAGGAACATCTGGACACAACAGCATGAAACTTCATGCATTGTTTCAGAAAGGAAGTCTTTATCACAGTTTATCTGTGGAAGTACATTATACTTCCGGTTAGCGCTTCATGTGGTAAGTCTGGAGACTTTTGGATAGCACTTAATAGGTCAAGTATGATGCCTTATTATGGTCTCTGTAATAATTTGTTTTATACGATGGGGTTTAAAGCCTCACAAATAATTCCCCTTAGTCAGCTTGTGATGCTACACTGTAATTCTGACTTTCAACAGGCCCGATTCTGTTTTGAGTTTTCACCATTTCTCTTCTCTTTGTAATTATATGGGGTTTGCCTTGTTTCTTCTCATGTGAATATATCGTGTTTGGTATTTTTGAGGAGGTAATTTAAACGGGTTCGTTTTATGTCGGTAGGTTTATTTTACTCTCAGCCAATCAATTTGCGTAGGTGGCTAGAATTTAATTTTTCTAGCGTTTCCATTGGTCCGAGTGAAAGGTTGGGATAGGCGTGGGAGAAAATTTGCGTGGGCGTTTATCTTGTATATAATGAGATAGGAACCTGCGGACAATTTGCTCTGAAGAAATAATTGCCTGCCGGACGACGTCGTAATTATCGTCTCCATTAGGGGCAAGAGAAGCGATATTGGTAATGTAACTATTTTATTATTGTTTTACTTATTAGTGGGTTTTTGAGAAATCTCGGCCCGTAAGTTAAGTTTGTCAGAGACATTAACTTAAAGATTAAACAGTAGCGCCATTAATTATTATCTTTGAAGAACGAATGAAACGTAAAAAAGTGTGCATAAGTCTTTTTAGGATTTTTTGGCAGTAGATCGGAGCGTGTGAAGTTATGAGAGACACGTGTGCTCCCAGTTGTAGAATGTTGGGTAAATCACCATTTATTCCTGTATATTTTATAATGTAATTTTATTGGGAACTCCAGTGTGTGTACAGTAATTTTACTGAGCCTTAAATGTGAGAAATGCAGTCGGAGATTTATGTTATCAGTGAAGTATACTGCTTAGGGGAGTAAATGATTCCTACAGCGAGGGTTACTTTAAATTGGAATAAGCCAGGAAACCTCCTGTGTTAATGGGAAAAAGGATTTCCCTAGCTGTAATGTTTGGACACGTGGTTATAGCCACGCGTAACGGCCCCGTAAACTGTCAGACGGTGTCTGGGGCTTTTGTTTATTTACCTGGCAGATTTTAGATAGAGATACACGTGGGTCGGAATATTTTATGTATCAGTTTTCAGAACGAGAGAAGGGGAGAAGGAGGAGGGTGATTTTAGTGCCACGTGGGATAGTATTATTTTATGTATTGTTGTGCAGAACGAGAGAAGAAGGGGAGTAGTAGGAGTGAGATTGAAGTGACACGTGGATAGAATTATTTTATGTATCGTTGTTGTAGTCATTCTTCATGAGGGATTTTCTGTATGACTACAGGATCGTGCTGATTTCGCGAATATGAATGTAACTTTGATGCAGTGATGAAAACTCAACGTAGGCACATCAACAAGGGCCAATACTGTGGTAGTCAAACTCGTTATGGAAATGATACATCGTTTATTGACAACACATCATACAGGACGAGACATTCGACGTTGACGGTTAGTAGGTAATTCAACATGATGATAGTGGACGTATGTCCTCAATAAAAATTCAAATAAATAGTCTCAGCTGAATCCTCAAGCAAATTCTGACTGGGTCTCTGAGCGAATACATCAATAGGCATAAAAGTCATGAGGTAGTTAATAACAAGGTTATACTGCTAACGGTTAACCTTTCTCAAGGGCAGAAGATGCTTATTATACTTTCTAGTATCTAAGATCTCAATCTTGATTCTATTATCTTACGAAATGTCCTCATTGACTACTCCGAGTGAAACATGTGAAACATATTGACATGGTCCTACTGGATACATCCTTAGTATATAATGTTATTAACGTATTAGTATTTGATTCACCTCCTTGATTAGCCGTGACTGACACGACGGCTGCCCAATATATAAATAAGCGAAGATCCACGTTACTTGCAAACAATCCTCTGTTTAGGCATTTAAAGGCATATAAGGATATACCTTCAGTTGTGAATCCATTTCGGTACAGGCTGATTCCCTGTCCCGACTAGATGCTCACAACCTTGGAGAACCCACATTATTATTTCAATAATTACATACTTGGTTCTTCCAACGAATAAACACTTACGAGGACGACTACCGGCGACAACTGCTAAGCTGCAGTGCCGGGTCTAAACAAGAAATAATCACCCAATACACGGGTTTAACACTTTGCTGACCAAATTCGACGATCGTCGAATTTCCGGTTGAAACCCTTGCTGACCAGATTCGACGAAAGTCGAATTAGTAACTCTACCAACGCAACAGACAGCCGTATCGATAGTTTTACGAAACAAGCTTCATCCGGGTATTTTTAACATTCCAAAATGGCTGCGCCCATGAATGATATCGTGAAACGCTGTTGATAGCCGAGTTTTGATTAAAATTTCATTATTTTTAGTACAAGAGCCCGTTCTTTGTTTTCATCATGTGTGATGATGAAAACCAGACTTATAACAGAGATGATTCTGACTCTGGCAGCGAATCTGGGGCCGAAAGTGATATCTCATGGCTAAGTAGAGATATATCACTCAATCGTAACGCAACTGATAGCAGCGACAACGAATTTGAATTAGATGTAGGAACATCTGAAGCAGGAGATGGGCGTGGCACAAGAGACCACAGCAAGACTGCACATCAAAATAATCTGTGGAGATGGAGAAAGCTTGCTCAAAACGAACTTGTTGAGCTTGACATGCTTCCTTCATATGAAGAACAACAAGGTGTCACGGCAGACACAACTGACTATATGTCAATTGATTTTTTCAAACTTTTTTCCCCGACACTGCCATAGATCTGATCACTGACGAAGTGAATAGGTACGGAGAAAATCACCTCTCTCAGTACACAGGAAATGCTAAGTACAAGAAACGTACTTGGGATAAAACTGATGCAGTTGAAATTTCTGCATTCATAGGCCTTCAGATTGGTATGGGAATGTGTTGCAAACCAGCAGTCTCAGACTACTGGTGTAAGAACTTTTGGTTGAATGATACACCATATTCGAGGGTCATGAGTCGGAACAGGTACCAACAGGTCCACAGAAATCTCCATTTTAATAATAATGATAACAGAATTGAGAGGGGGCAGCCTGGGTACGACCCCCTCTTCAAGCTCAGACCCATACTGGATATTATTTTGCCTACATATAAGCAACACTACACACCTGGGCGGGAGTTGTCAATAGATGAATCGATGGTGAGGTTCAAGGGTAGAATATATTTCAAGCAATACCTGCCAGCAAAACCCACAAAGTGGGGATTCAAAGTATTTGTTCTCACTGATGCTAAAACACAATACTGCCTGAAATTGAAAATTTATACTGGTAAGGCAAATGATGAAGGTTCTGTTGGGGCAACTTCCAGGGTTGTGAAAGATCTTGATGGATATGGCAACAAAGGACATATTCTCTACTGCGACAGCTTTTATTCAGCCCCAGCTTTATTTCAAGAGCTGAAAGAAATTCAGATTGGTGCATGTGGAACAGTAGCTGAGAATAGGAAGCATTTTCCTGAAGCACTGAAGAAAAAGCAACTCAAATTGAAAAAGGCAGATCATCCTGTGTTTTGTGCCACAGAAGATAAAGGCATGTTGGCAGTTACCTGGCATGACACAAAACGAGTTAACCTTTTATCTACTGTTCACTCACTCCAATGATGTTATGGACAAGACAGTTAGAAAACGAGGAATACCTGAGGGCAGAACAATTCAGAAGCCAGTGCTAGCAGAAAAATACAACAAAAGTATGGGAGGTGTCGACCACTTCGGCCAACTGGGTGCAAGCTATCCTTACCCACACAGATCATATAAATGGTACCTGCCATTATATCATTTCTTAGTTGAAACTGCCCTGGTTAATGGGCACATAACCTACAACACTGCCAACTCAACAAAAAAGATCACAGCAAAGAAGTTCAGGCAGGATGTCAGTCTCGCTCTTATTGAACCTGCTATTCTTCGACGCAATGTGACACCTTCAAAACCACAAGTCACAACAACACGACTTACTGAGCGCCACTTCATTGATAAATATGAAAGGGCAAGGTACAAACCAGACTGTAAAGTGTGTAAGGCTGCGGGGAAAAGAAGCCAGACTGTTATGTACTGCCCAGATTGCAATGTACCTCTATGCACGATACCGTGCTTTAAGTTATACCACACAGTCGAGGATTATCAACGATCCAGACAAAGACTCTTGCAGAGGCCTACAGCTACAACTTCAACCCCAGTTAATGAAGGAAGCAGCTCAGACTCCAACTAGAGGTATGTAACTATTCAAAACATTCACAAACACTCATTGTCAGATGCCGCAGACACAGAATACTTTCAAAAAAGACAATACAAAAATTAAATTTTCTTTGCATTTTATTCACAATTTTTATTAGCCTTTTATGTTGAAATACATCGCTATCGTTAAATCAGTATGTCAGTTAAGATTATTTTCTTCATTGCCATCAATGTCCCTAACATTTTATTGCACTGACATCAAACAAATTCACTAAACACAGGAAAAATATCACGGTTTTAAAACATCTCCTGAAATTTCTATAAATAGCCACACAAATTCAAGATGGCCGCCATGATCATGTGACCAATTTGCATAAAATATATTTTTACAGATGTAGCAACCATTCATAATGGCGCTCTGAAAATTTCAAAACCCTATGTCTGTTTTTCAATTTTTTATGAATTTAAAACAAAACCAGTTATTTTTAAAGAAATCTGCAAACACCCTTGGTAATGGGAGACATTAATGCTCCGGATCGCTGGTCAGCAAAGTGTTAAAATCCAAAGATCCTAAGACTGATCTTGGGTACCAACTTGTATCTTCAACTCATGACGTCAGACTCCTTAACTAGGTAACCCGTGCATCAAGAGTAACATTTACTCTGCATTGTGCATGTTGGTGCGTGAATAAATCGAACGCACAAATAATATAACTATATCAAGACTGGTGCGTACATAGGCAGGACCGACGACTACCCACTATGTGAAAAGTACGCAACAATCGTATATGTGATGTTAGAGTGGGTGTACATTAGACTATGTTTCTTTTAATTTCAGCGAGTCCCGTCAATCAGTGGGGAGCGTAAATTTGCCCACGTGCAAAATTACCCACGGCACAAGGACATACCTCAGTAGTCAGTGGACTCGAGTTATCGTCAGAAGCAAAAGAAAATTAACCTACGGTCTTTTGCAGTGAGGAGCGGGAACAGGGTTATTTATCATACCGCCCGAGCTCATCGCTATTATAGTCTCCAGCAACGACACGTGGCAGCAAGACCGGTTTCACTTTCGTACAGCCAGAAATCAAGGCCTTGTTTTCCTCTAACTCCGGTGCGGGTTAAAAGAGGGAAGTTAGTCTGCGGCAGAGAAGTTTACGACAGTAAATCAAGCACCGAATTCAGGAGCAGGGGAGAGGGTTAAAATCCCTGGGTCCTGATAGTAACGAGAGAAGAGAGTAGCGGAGACTCCGCATCATCAGTCCTCGAGTGTTAGAGAGACACTGAGACCAAGAGAGAGAGAGAGAGCGAAGGAGGGAGAAAATAGACAGGACCAGTAGGGTCTGTTCAGTATTCATTTGACAGATAGACCCTGAGCCATCAGCTAAAGCCAAGTCTATTATTTTAGCATTTTCCGTGGTGTAGTTATCGGCGCATATCGCCTAACAAGTGGAAAGCTGTGTAGACGTTTCGTTGAGGAAGAGTCAACCGGACTGAGACATTAGAAATCTTATTAGTGGTAGAGAGTGGAGGCTAAAGTTGACAGCCCCACCAAATTAGATTGGGTTTTAATCACTAACCATTTTTATTGTTCCTCAGCAGGGTGACAGAAAGAGTGAATGTGAGTGGGGGTTTTTTTTTTTTGTCTCTCAATTTAAGGGGAGGTTAAACCCCCAAAATGAAAAACACAGAATTATAAGTTAATATCTATATCTGGTCATTTATACAAGCAAAATGACTGAAAAAAAAATACAAAACATTGAGGTATATACTAAAAACTTGCAATCTATGGCGGAAAAACAGTGAAAAAAAAGGCAAATTTTAGCTTTTTTTGGGTATTTTGTTGCCCAAGATATCTCAAACGTGAGTACAACTTGAGTTATGAAATTTGGCTGTTTCATTTGTTAATATATGATAATGATTGTATACTAAAATAATTTTGATTGGTTTGATATCTGAGTTTTTTTGGGATTTTAACATACCAATCGAAAAAAAGTTGAAATTTTTAAGGGGGGTATCTTAGCTATTTCTTAACAGTTTTGTAGTTTGTTAACGTATATCCTTTATTTTAGTTTATTTTAATGAGCACTATGTGTACAGCATGTGGCCCAAAATGTACTGCTGTGTCACTAATAGTTTTTGAAAAATCATGGGCAACGTGCCCACATTTGTGTGAAAAATGAGGTTTTGAGAAAATTAAGAAAAAAGGGAGGAATTACACTTTTACACAAAATTTATTCACCCCAGTATCCCCCTGCTATGTAGGAATCATCTCTGGTATTTTCCTTTATTGATTCCATGTTCTGTGTCATACTTTGCAGCTTACTTTTCATTAAATTCTTCATTTCAGCAGACTGTATGCGCTTTTCGTCAGTTTCCAAAAAAATACATCCTTTCTCTGGTAGACATGTACTATGTGGGGGGAAGCGATTGCTCTACCCTCAGCAGACTCAGTACATGCAGGAGAGGCTTTGCTCTCAATATTCACAAGATTAGGATACCCTTATCAGATATTAACTGACAATGGTTCACAGTTCAGAGGGAAACTGATGGAGGAAGTTTTTAGGATTTTTCAAAATATTCTCGTCCGCACATTTTATCATCCACAATCGATTGGACAAGTGGAAAGATATAACGGGACTCTACTTACAAATTTATGTAAGCTCGCACAGGAGAAACCAGAATCCTGTGATTCGTTCTTACCTGCAGCTTTATTTGTGTATAAGGAGGTACCCTACCACTCTACTGGAATACCTCCAGCCACGTTATTATTTCGATGACCCATCAAAGGACCCCATGGTTAATAAAAATTAGCCAGTCAAAATTATTTTTACACATGAAACTATGTTTGAAAAACTTGAATTCTGTTTGCTTCAGGGAAATGAATATGGTACCGAAAATTAAAATCCATGCATTAGAAGCAATATAGCATCACAAATATACCAATTTGTATATTTTACATATATAATTAGGTAAAAATACACTTACCTGACATACTTTAAAAATTTATATAAAATCATCCACAAAGGTTTTAGTGAAAATAAACATACAGAAATGTGGGCAAATGAATGTACTTTCCAGTGCAATTTGTATTTAAAATTTGATATTTTCAATGAAATTCTTCATTTTTGGGGGTTAAACCTCCCCTTAATTGTTACTTTGGTTTTCCCAGGCCGTGCAACAGTGCACGCCATTTTTGTGGTTACTGTATGATGACATTTTTATGCCTTATTTTGTAAATAAATATATATATTTACTGTACACTGGATCAGCTTCTACTCTTTACTATACTTACTCTATGTTGTCTGTATAGTGGTGTCTGTGGTCGTATTTATACACCTTATCTCCTTGTGTGTCAAGGTAGTCAGAGGAGGGCGAGACTATAGCCATTCTGAAGTCACGAAGCAGCAAGGGGAGATTCAAATCCTGGTTCTAGCTCTTGAGCCAATAGTCTCATCTGTCCACAGGCATGTCATTTTCCATCTAAATTCTATTTTCTCAGACTTTCTCATACTAGGGTCTTGCTTCCATTCAGGCAAACTCTATAAACTTTAAAACCACTTCGTGACAAGTGGGCGGCAATCGTCCAGTGGATCATTCTGTTGAGATCAATTCTGTGATCTACATTCGTAGATGGTCTCTAGGAAGTTCTGAAAAATAGATTTTCTTTAACTATCCCCTAGACTGAGCTATTACAACTGATCCAGTATAAGTTTTTCCTCAGGTTACAGTCAGTCAGCTTGGTGGAAATTTAGTAATTGATGGCATACTGAAATTTTTTTCTTTAACAGGAAGGTAATTTCGGGTTTTTGGTAGCTTGTTAAAAAAAAAAATTTCAGGTTATTATTCAGACTTGACTCTAGTCTGAGTTCGGGTTTTTGGGGACATCGGTTATAGGAGGATGTCTTCCTATTACGTAACAGGTAGTTCCTTCCTTTTGTTCTCCTTTCTGTCATTTTCTGTCAGTTGTGAACTTACAGCAGTTTACAGGTAAGATGGCGGATATAGCCAAGTTGCGAGCTGCATGGCGTGAGGCAGCCCAGGATATGGGAATGGATAAGGAGGAAACTAAGGCCTACATGATAAGGGAGACTGATAGGCATCATCAGCAGGAGAAAGAGAAAGAAGAAAGGGCAGCCGCAGCAGAGTTGGAACTTCGAAGAATGGAAGCAGCGAAAGAGGAAAGGATAGCCGCCGCAGAAATTGAGGAACAGCAACGGATAGCCGCCGCCGAAGCAGCAAAAGAGGAAAGGATAGCCGCCGCTGAAGCAGCAAAAGAGGAAAAGGCAGCAGAGACAGCACAAACTTGCCCTGCGTTCTCTGGAACTGCAGTACCGATCCTCGGAGGGCAGTTCAGCTAATGGAGATTCACCCAGAGCAGGAGCAACAGACACCTCAGGAAACAGAGAGCCCCGGATGGCAGCCATGAGCTTCCCATTTGACTCGTTCCCTAACGGGAATGAGAAAATTGACATGTTCTTGGAGAAATTTCAAAGAATGGCAAAGGCATACGGGTTGGATGAGAGTCTTTGGTGCCTGAAATTATCGCAATCTTTGAAAGGTCATGCTTATGAAGTGTACAACAAGATGCTCATAGATGACCAGAACAACTTTGAGGCTCTGCGAAACGCTTTATTGCAAAGATTTCAGTGGACACCCCGGAAATGCCAAACCATGTTCAGGGAGAGCAGGCCGGAGAAGGGAGAGAGTTTCGCACAGTTTGCAGAGCGGGTGAGAAATTACCTAACCCGGTGGAGGGAACTGTCAGGACTGGCGAAAACTTTTGAAGGGTTGGAGGAGTTAGTTCTGTGTGAACAAGTAAAGGCAAACATGTCCCCCGACTTGAGGCGGTATCTGGCAGAGCAGGGTGCCCAGCAACTCAATCAGATTATCATGTTCGCTGAAAGGTTCCAGACAGCACAGGCCGAAGTACTGGGCCAGAAACGGAAACACCCAGACCTGTCAGCCCCGGACAAAGAAGCTTCATCATCACAGTCGGCTACATCACCAGCTCATCAGCAACCAGGGTCTTCTCGCAAGAAGCCTCATTCTGGTTTTAACTTGCACCCCCAGCAGCATAACAGAGCACAGCCGACATCTCAGGAACCCGCTAGGAACAGGGGAGATAATGACCGGTATTGTCGGAATTGTCGAACCACTTCCCACTGGACATCTCGGTGCACGAACAAACCCCCAGCTCATCATGCAGCTTGTTTAAGGCCTGTGAGAATGACCATAGGGAATAAGTGGGAACCTGTCCAGGCAGAGAAATTGTTCTCTAACAGTGGACCAGCCGTAGTGAATGGGACAGCCACTACATGTTTGTTTGATAGTGGGCTCACGTACCCCAGTATGGTCGCTCGTCATTTGGTGAAACCAGGGCAGTGGACCGGAGAAATAGTTGAGATTGGTGGCATTTTGAGAAGAGGTATCTCACAGCGTCTGCCCGTAGCCAATATTGAGGTGAAATGCAAATTTGTGTCTGGCACCATCAAGGCAGCTGTAATGGTTCAGCCAGCACATGGTTTCATCCTGGGAAGCCCATACATAGTTTTGGGAAACCCAACCACACTGATCCTTGCTAAAGCAAGAGGGCCTACTGCAGGCCAGAGAAGTGAAAGGGGAAAGCTCCAAATTCACGGAGCCCCACGGGAGCTCAAACACCCATGTCTTGCGATGAGGAGGAGTGAAGCCTCTAAAGACAGTGGAAGGTTATTTACAGAGGCGTATTCGCCTGTCAGCCCTGTTCAGCCTAATGGCCACACAGTGGTGACGCCTCTGATTTCGGAAGCACCTTCTTTTTCGTTGGGAATTAGGCCCCCGATGATATTTAATCCCTCAAGGGAGGGAAATACTGACAAGAAGGAACATGTGCACGGTTCTTCAGTCAACCGCAAACAGTTACGCCCTGTTACGGCGATGTCTGGCCAAGCCAGTCAGTCTGTTTCAAAACACTGGGAGGCTGCACCATTTGGTAATCATTATTTACCACGCGCCGCCAGGAAAATTCGTGGGCGAAGGAAACACATGAGAGGGGGGAGGAGGAGGGGCGACCAGTCAGGTTGTAGTCGCCAGGAGGAAATCACCAGTTAATTATTATCTTTGAAGAACGAATGAAACGTAAAAAAGTGTGCATAAGTCTTTTTAGGATTTTTTGGCAGTAGATCGGAGCGTGTGAAGTTATGAGAGACACGTGTGCTCCCAGTTGTAGAATGTTGGGTAAATCACCATTTATTCCTGTATATTTTATAATGTAATTTTATTGGGAACTCCAGTGTGTGTACGGTAATTTTTTTCTTCTTCTTCCATCCTTAGCCACCAACCGGCAAAGCAGTATGTGGCCAGTACGCCTAGTGGCGTCTTAGGGCAACAACAAATTGATCAATCTATCGCTGTTTCCACCACGCCTAGTGGCGTCTTTGTGGAACAAAAACAGACCAAACAATCTATCGCTGTTTCCGTGATCAGACTGGTTGGCAAGCAGGTGATCAGCCCACTGTGCGAAGTTTTTACGGGATGGGGTAAATAGTCCCATGCCCAACCCTCCTTAGTCGCTTTTTACGACATGCGTGGTAGGGTGCAGTGTTACTATTCTTTGCTCCCCTTTCGGGCCCCGGTAACACACGGGTGACGGTAATTTTGCTGAGCCTTAAATGTGAGAAATGCAGTCGGAGATTTGTTATCAGTGAAGTATGCTGCTTAGGGGAGTAAATGATTCCTACAGCGAGAGTTACTTTAACCTTTAGCACGCTGCATTCTTTTCCCAAAACTATGCTCCTGCAGCTGCATTCTTTTTCACAATGATAGTGGGTGACTAGGAATGTCTATAGTTTTTGTGTTTCTTGGTCAATTGCTTTCATTTTTGGAATTTATATAAATAAATGAATGATGAATCTGATGATATAAAATTTGTTTGTGTACATGTTAGATGTGATAGGAAGAGAGGAAAGGAAAGATGAAAAAAAAAATTAAATTAATAAAAAAAAAATTTTTTTTAATTTAAAATTTAAAAAACAATTTAAAAAAATAACTAACACACGAAGAGTCCATATCCCTTCCATCTCAATGAAAGTCATTTGACCAATAGACCAATACAAATCAAATGACGATCTTTTCGTTACACCCATCATCAGTAGCAAAGCAACAAACGCCCTCGTCAGCAGTGACATTCGGGCATAATCCTAAACATTTCCGATATTCCTAATCCTAACCCCTAAAATTATACACACTAGCAATGCCATTCTACTTTCGTTTCCATCTTGGCCATCAAACATATTCTGAGATCCGATATCAGCGCTTATAAAGACAAAAATCTCATCCCTACCGCATGGCGTTAGAATCCAATAAAATTAGAGCGAAAATGGCCGCGTGTTCGATGCCGATTCATTTTGATTATAAAAATTTACAAAAAATAAACGTGGATACGCCCATCACTTTTGTAAGATCGGAAATGGAAGCTAACTCTCTTGCAAATAACATTACAACTTAACATCCGGGGCTGAAAATCACGTGTACACAAGTCATGTGCTAGAAAACGATGATAAACGCTGTCGACATATGTCGACAACAGCCCTGAGAACATAGGTTGCCTTCGTCGACATATGTCGACGGCAGCGTGCTAAAGGTTAAATTGGAGTAAGCCAGGAAACCTCCTGTGTTAATGGGAAAAAGGATTTCCCTAGCTGTAATGTTTGGACACGTGGTTATAGCCATGCGTAACGGCCCCGTAAACTGTCAGACGGTGTCTGGGGCTTTTGTTTATTTACCTGGCAGATTTTAGATAGAGAGACACGTGGGTCGGAATATTTTATGTATCGGTTTTCAGAAGGGGAGAAGGAGGAGGGTAATTTTAGTGCCACGTGGGATAGTATTATTTTATGTATTGTTGTGCAGAACGAGAGAAGAAGGGGAGTAGTAGGAGTGAGATTGAAGTGACACGTGACAGAAAGAGTGAATGTGAGTGGGGTTTTTTTTTTTTTGTCTCTCAATTTAATTGTTACATTTGGTTTTCCCAGGCCGTGCAACAGTGCATGCCATTTTTGTGGTTACTGTATGATGACATTTTTATGCCTTATTTTGTAAATAAATATATATATTTACTGTACACTGGATCAGCTTCTACTCTTTACTATACTTACTCTATGTTGTCTGTATAGTGGTGTCTGTGGTCGTATTTATACACCTTATCTCCTTGTGTGTCAAGGTAGTCAGAGGAGGGCGAGACTATAGCCATTCTGAAGTCACGAAGCGGCAAGGGGAGATTCAAATCCTGGTTCATCGCTATTATAGTCTCCAGCAACGACACGTGGCAGCGAGACCGGTTTCACTTTCGTACAGCCATAAATCAAGGCCTTGTTTTCCTCTAACTCCGGAGCGGGTTAAAAGAGGGAAGTTAGTCTGCGGCAGAGAAGTTTACGACAGTAAATCAAGCACCGAATTCAGGAGCAGGGGAGAGGGTTAAAATCCCTGGGTCCTGATAGTAACGAGAGAAGAGAGTAGCGGAGACTCCGCATCATCAGTCCTCGAGCGTTAGAGAGACACTGAGACCAAGAGAGAGAGAGAGAGAGAGAGCGAAGGAGGGAGAAAATAGACAGGACCAGTAGGGTCTGTTCAGTATTCATTTGACAGATAGACCCTGAGCCATCAGCTAAAGCCAAGTCTATTATTTTAGCATTTTCCGTGGTGTAGTTATCGGCGCATATCGCCTAACAAGTGGAAAGCTGTGTAGACGTTTCGTTGAGGAAGAGTCAACCGGACTGAGACATTAGAAATCTTATTAGTGGTAGAGAGTGGAGGCTAAAGTTGACAGCCCCACCAAATTAGATTGGGTTTTAATCACTAACCATTTTTATTGTTCCTCAGCAGGGTGACAGTAAGAGTGAATGTGAGTGGGGGTTTTTTTTTTTTTGTCTCTCAATTTAATTGTTACTTTTGGTTTTCCCAGGCCGTGCAACAGTGCACGCCATTTTTGTGGTTACTGTATGATGACATTTTTATGCCTTATTTTGTAAATAAATATATATATTTACTGTATACTGGATCAGCTTCTACTCTTTACTATACTTACTCTATGTTGTCTGTATAGTGGTGTCTGTGGTCGTATTTATACACCTTATCTCCTTGTGTGTCAAGGTAGTCAGAGGAGGGCGAGACTATAGCCATTCTGAAGTCACGAAGCAGCAAGGGGAGATTCAAATCCTGGTTCTAGCTTTTGAGCCAATAGTCTCATCTGTCCACAGGCATGTCATTTTCCATCTAAATTCTATTTTCTCAGACTTTCTCATACTAGGATCTTGCTTCCATTCAGGCAAACTCTATAAACTTTAAAACCACTTCGTGACACAGCTTTTACAATGTGCATGGAAGGACACAGGTGTCCTATTCCTTGCTCACCATTATTGACTCACAGGATTCACAAAGTCAAGAGAGTCACTGCTACTCATATTTTATTCTTCAGCAGAATGTTGTTCAAATATGTTAGCCAAAACGTTCATGATAAGGCATGTGTAATATAGCACAGACTTCATGCGGACAACCAATTCATGCTGCTTTGAGTGCAAAAAAGGGACATACAAATCATTACAAACATTTATGATTATTTGTTGCAAATTGTGGAGTGCTCGACTGTTTTATAGTCTTATCTTAGCTTTTAGCACTGCAAACCATAACAGTATTATATATTCTGTTTCCAACATAGTTGTCAGATACAGTAAATTGTGTGGTATATTTCTCACGATTTAGGTGGTGATCGCTGGACTGTACTACAATACCCCCCTGCTCCTGAATATTCTCAACAAGCTACAGATCCCCAACGTTCATGGCTCTATCCTTGGTCAATTCCTGGAACAGTGGCTTTGTGATACTTATTGCTTCTTGGGGTGAGTACAAGTAGTCAAAAAGAATAGCATGTTGCCTGTCTTCAAATGTTTGGTTAGGGAAATACAATTTTTAAATGAAAATGTGATGCCTAAATAGTGTTGTGATGCTACACTGTAATTTCTGACCTTCAACAGGCCCGATTCTGTTTTGAGTTTTCACCATTTCTCTTCTCTTTGTAATTACATGGGGTTTGCTTTGTTTCTTCTCATGTGAATATATCGTGTTTGGTATTTTTGAGGAGGTAATTTAAACGGGTTCGTTTTATGTCGGTAGGTTTATTTTACTCTCAGCCAGTTTTTCTTTCTTCTGATTTTTCGCGATTCCCTTAGATTTCATTGTTTACGAAAAATCGATATTTTCGGGCACGCCTGTATGACACGTCAGAAACACGAGGCCATCGCGTAATGTGACGCAATTTTCGGACACGCGGGATTTGCGCAGGTTGCTAGTATTAATTTTTTCTAGCGTTCCCATTGGTCCGAGCAGATACGTAGGAGTATATTCGCGTGGGTGTTTTCTCTTATATATAATGAGACAGAAAACTGGGATTCGTTCTCTCGGAAGAAATAAATTGTCAGCCGTAAGACTTCGTAATTATCGTCTCCATTGCGGGGAAGAAAAACGATATTGGTATGTAACTATTTTATTATCGTTTTACTTATTAGTGGGGTTTTTGAGAAATCTCGGCCCATAAGTTAAGTTGTCGGAGACATTAACTTAAAGTTTTAAACGGTAGCGCCATTAATTATTATCTTTGTAGAACGATGTAAACGTAAAAAGTGTGCATAAGTCTTTTTAGTATTTTTTGGCAGTAGATCGGAGCGTGTGAAGTTATGAGAGACATGTGTGCTCCCAGTTGTGGAATGTTGGGTGGACCCCCATTTATTCCTGTATATTCTATAATGTAATTTTATTGGGAACTCCAGTGTGTGTACGGTAATTTTTCTGAGCCTTAAATGTGAGAAATGCAGTCGGAGATTTATGTTATCAGTGAATTATACAGCTTGGGGAAATAAATCATTCCTACAGCGAGATTTACTTTAAATTGGAGTAAGCCAGGAAAACTCCTGTGTTAATGGGTAAAAGGAATTCCCTAGTTAAAAGGTTGGGACACGTGATCGGCCATGCGTAACGGCCATGTAACCGGTCAGGCTGTGTCTGGGGCTATTGTTTATTTACCTGGCAGATTTTAGATAGAGAGACACGTGGGTCGGAATATTTTATGTATCGGTTTTCAGAACGAGAGAAGGGGAGAAGGAGTGAGATTGAAGTGACACGTGGATAGAATTATTTTATGTATCGTATATGTTAGAGATGAGTGATTTTAGAGAGGGTGTACATTGGACGCTGTTTCTTTTAATTTCAGCGAGTCCCGGCAATCAGTGGGGAGCGTAAATTTGCCCACGTGCAATTTACCCACGGCACAAGGACATACCTCAGTAGTCAGTGGACTCGAGTTATCGTCAGAAGCAAAAGGAAAATTTACCTACGGTCTTTTTCCAGTGAGGAGCGGGAACGGGGGTTATTTATCATACTGCCCGAGCTCATCGCTATTATAGTCTCCAGCAACGACACGTGGCAGCGAGACCGGATTCAATTTCGTACAGCCAGAAATCAAGGCCTTGTTTTCCTCTAAACTCCAGAGCGGGTTAAAAGAGGGAAGTTATTCAGCGGCAGAGAAGATTTCGACAGTAAATCAAGCACCGAATTCAGGAGCAGTGGAGAGGGTTAACATCCCTGGGTCCTGACAGTAACGAGAGAAGAGAGTAGCGGAGACGCCGCATCATCAGTCCTCGAGCGTTAGAGAGACACTGAGACCAAGAGAGAGAGAGAGACGGAGGGAGAAAATAGACAGGACCAGTAGGGTCTGTTCAGTATTCATTTGACAGAGAGACCCTGAGCCATCAGCTGAAGCCAAGTCTATTATTTTAGCATTCCTTGTGGTGTAGTTATCGGCGCATATCGCCTAACAAGTGGAAAGCTGTGTAGACGTTTCGTTGAGGAAGAGTCAACCGGACTGAGACAGTAGCAATCTTATTAGTGGTAGAGAGTGGAGGCTAAAGTTGACAGCCCCACCAAATTAGATTGGGTTTTAATCACTAACCATTTTTATTGTTCCTCAGCAGGGTGACAGAAAGAAGGAATGTGAGTGGGTTTTTTTTTTGTGGTCTCTCAATTTAATTGTTACTTTGGTTTTCAGGCCGTGCAACAGTGCACGCTACTTTTGGGGGTTCTGTATGATGACATTTTTATGCTTGATTTTGTAAATAAATATATATTTGCTGTACACTGGATCAGCTTCTACTTTTTACTATACTTACTCTATGTTGTCTGTATAGTGGTGTCTGTGGTCGTATTTATACACCTTATCTCCTTGTGTGTCAAGGTAGTCAGAGGAGGGCGAGACTATAGCCATTCTAAAGTCACGAAGCGGCAAGGGGAGATTCAAATCCTGGTTCTAGCCCTTGAGCCAATAATCTCATCTGTTCACAGGCATGTTGTAAAGGTCAAAGGGGAATGATACGTACTATACTGATTATACAGTGTGAATTCAGGGTTGTCGCACTTGTTAGCTGGTTTAATTGTGAGTTGTTTAAACATTTATATGTTAGAAAACAGTGTGTACAGAAAGCGTGTGAGCGCTGGTCATGTAGTTATTCTGTACTGGTTTCGGCCGGCTGTGAATAGCTCACGGGGAGTCCGTGAACAGCCGAGTCCGGTGTCTGTTTGTGCGGGAGATGTGTCATCCCGTGAGAGTCTAAGTTTGGGCGGTTGACTGGAGTCAGCCCTGTATCTTGTGTGTGTTCCCAAGGGTAGTGTAAGGGAACGATATTTGGCCATTTTTCGAGGTGTACTAGTACTTGCCTATTTAGGTGTGTTTATCTGCCGATAAGATGTAATAAATCTGCAGATAAGATGAGATAAGAGAAGATAAGGTGTACTTTATGTTAAGGACATGTTCTGAGGCCTTGGTGTATACAGGCCGATGTTTTGGGATCATATTTACCTCCCTGATAGATTTCTATTGTGCAGGAACGGCGCTAGGAGATAGTAAGGCCATTGTTCCTTTTGGAGGGAGAGTTTTTTCTGGAGATTATAAGGCCAGGAGTTGTGTAGGCCAGATTACTTATAGACTACAGAGAGGACAGTCTTTTGAGTATATATATATAGATTTAAGGATCCATGAACAGATATCAGAGTTATTGAAGAGATTATAAGGCCAGGAGTTGTGTAGGCCAGATTACTTATAGACTACAGAGAGGACAGTCTTTTGAGTATATATAGATTTAAGCCTGGGTGGCGTTTTGTAACTGCAGTGTCAGCAGTCGTTCTGGTGGAACATTAGAACTGCTAGGATATATAGATTCAAGCCTGTATGGCGTTTTGTTAACTGCAGGGGTATGCAGTCGTTGAGGGAGTCCTATAGATATACGCCTGTGTGGCGGGTTTTGTAACTGCAGTGTCAGCAGTCGTTCTGGTGAATTTACTGATGTAACATTAGAACTGCGATGTAAACAGGGTTTACATCATACTGAACAGCTGTAACATTCTGCGCAATTGATTATTATTGATTTCTGTGTATCCTGTTGTACCTGTGTAGTGTATCGTATCGGATTGATGTTGCCGTGTAAATAAATGATGTGCTGTCAATTGGAAATGAACACTAGTCTGGTTCGTTGATCTATGCTTGACAGTACAGGGTGAGTGACTGTATCCTTCATACCACTCACTACAGACTTTATACACAGGGACAATGCAGAGCTAACCTATTTATCATCTGCTCTGTGTGGGCGCATGTACTACAATCAGTCTAATCACTTCAACAGAGAGATACTTTACCAAATATACATCAACAGAACTTTATCAAATAGACCACGGTGATAGACTTTATCACCATTTGTATGTTATCAAGCTTTTCGACTGTAACATTTGGTGGGCCAACCTTTCGGGCGTAATGACCACGAATTCGCGTTATAAGAGCATCAGACTTTATCAGTATCATGGTAAGGTTATAAGAGCAATGAATAGCCCTATGTGGGCGTGACTTGGATTTAGAACACCTTTTCTTACTTCTACATTGTTAAGAAACAAAGGCGAATCTTCTACAGTTTTGTGTCGATCGTGACCTGTAATCGGCAACGCCTCTACTATACACAGACAGTTGTGTGTCACTCATGACCTGTAATCGGTGACACGGTGAAGCGTCTTGTGTTTACATGCCTCCATATGACATTTTCGCAACGTTTCCAGTTCTACGTTTCGGAGTGAAATTTTCAAGTAAACTTTGACATCGTTATGGCGACCTGTCCTGATTCATCATCATCAGCGATATCTGCATTATGAGAATTACAGTATGTTCCAGTTTTATATGCAAGTGCGAAATATCAAGTAGCTCTTTCCAACAAGAGTGACAGACAGTGTACCTTCGCGACGACAGAGGGAACAAGTGGGTAACTTGCGCTGTTTCCAGTTTCCAGTTTCCTGTGCTGTGTACGATAACATGGCATACTGTTTCCAGTTTCCAGTTTCCTGTGCTGTGTACGATAACATGGCATACTGTTTCCAGTTTCCAGTTTCCTGTGCTGTGTACGATCACATAGCATATTGTTTCCAGTTTCCAGTGCTGTGTACGACAACATAGCATGCTGTGTCAAGGTGGAGTGAGAGTTGACATGGGACTCTGCTTATGTTGTGTCATCTTTGGTGTTGATGCCCATCGATTGTAACAGGAAAAGAAGGAACTTTGCTATTTGCAAGATAAGTGGTTATGTTGTTGTGGAAACTGTGTTTATGTATGTATGCTATCAAGTCTTCTCATATTGCTCATTATGAATTATATTAACTGGTTAATATAGGATTTAGTGCATAATTGATTGATTGCTATGTAAGATAAACTTATTAGAATTATAAGTGATCTAAAAATATAGTACATTCAACGATTGAATCACCATGGATTGTGACATTAATCCAGGCGATATGAGGCCTATGTTGAGGTTTGCATTAGTAGATGGTAGGGATAATGAACGATTGAGAGGCTCACGACTTGAAGCATGGGTGTTGGACGATTTTTTGATGAATGCGTCTAGATCCTTAGAGTTGTTTGCTGAAGATAATTTTCGGTTTGATCATAATTTGATAATGGCTAAAGATTTGGTGGAGTTGATAGAGGACCTTCGTGTGTTTGTGTATCAGTATAGGAAGGTTGAACACAGACAGATTGTGCAAGGTATATCTAAAATAATCCACAACGGTGTTTCTGACGTGCAAAAAAGGGAATTGAAGAATGAGAAACAAACAAGAGTAAACAAACAGAGTTCTCTACAGGAAAGAGATAAGTTTTTACAGGATAGTGCTGAAAAGAATAAACTTCAAGAAACAGTGTCTAGGCTCACAAGTGAGTTACAGAAATCAAACTTGGAGCTTGCTAGTGTGAAAGCAGCATTAGACTCTGAATGCAGTAAAGTTAAAAACTTAGAAGTTCAAATAGGAACTAAAGATGGCGAGATTAGTAATCTCAAGCAGGAGATTGAAAATAAGAGAGAAATGTATGAGAGGTTAAAGATTGATAGCAATGTAAGTGAGAAGAAGTATATAGATATGCTCCATGATGTGTTGAATGATAATGATATTCTCAGTAGCCAACTGAAGGAAAAGAATAACGTATCTTCAGAGAAGATTAATGAGTTGAGAGCACAAGCTGCTAAAGTTGGGCTTCAGGCTCAGGTGGCCCTTCTTCAGCCACAAGTAGAAGACGTGCAAAAGAAGAGATTAATGAAATTGGAACCACAGAGGAGAACAAATAGAGAAAATGATGATAAGGAGAGATTAGAAGAGTTAACGATGTACAAAAGGAAAATGACTGATATTGAGAAATTACTCATGGAGGAGAAGAGTAAGGTTTTAACATCTAATAACTTAATTAAGAAACAAACTGAAGACATCTCACTTAGAAATGCTGAGATTAGTGATCTGAGAAATAGAGTTTATGGTTTGGTAGATGTGGTTTTAGGTATTAAGGGTTTGTCTACTGTCAATGTTGACAAAGGTAGACAGAATGTTTATCACCAAATAAAACAAGCAAGAAGCCAGCCCTTTACACAAGCTGAGACGAAAGTCGAACATGATGGACGGAGATCACTACGTGGCAAATACAATTTCCCACGTACTACTTCTGGTAACATTACTGACTCGTGGCGTCAGGCCAGCAAAGATAATTCTGCTATAACAGTCACTTCTATAGATTGCAAAAAAAATGGAGATAAATTTCAAGGCAGATCTAAAAAGACCAACCATTATTCTGATTATGGAAATACTGATAAACAGATAATAAGGGACAAAGCTATTAGTAAGACTTGTACCCAAAATAAAACTCAACATGTTGATAACCATAAGAATTTTGTTATCACTGGTACTGATCAATTTAGTAAGCATATTGTCACAAAGGAGAATAGAAACAGTTTTGGTGAAAGAAATAACTACATTAAAGGTTATCAGCCTTATAATGATGGTTCTAGAACACAACAAAATCCATCGGTTAGATATTTTTATAGAAGTAGAAATACTAATCATAGTAATGTTGCACAACAAAAGAACAAACTTGGTTATAGACAAGGTAACAGTAAGGGTATTGTTTCAAATACTACTGCTTGTTATGCATTTTGAGTTCTAGAGAATATCTCGTTGTGTTTGAGTAGGATTTTATTTCAGCCTACTGTTGTGGTGACCTTCATTTCTGTAAGGATGTCTTATCCTTCTGTGTTATCTGCTGTGTGACGAGGAAATGATGGCATCATATATAAACCAGACGTTTTCACTGCCACACGTTTGGGTAAATGTAAGACTAATTTTCTGTTTTACTTCAATAAATCTCACAAGTTGATTGAAATAGACATTTTCATTTATATTTTCCCACAGTATTCGGCTTGTTAAGAATCTTCGCACCGAAGTTATTTTTTACTGTGAGAGGAATGTGGGTCAACCTGTGACCAGGTGTCTAGTCAAGCGAAACCCAGCCAGCCTGTTGACACGGTGTTGTATGACGTTACCCCGTGCGGTTTACAGAATGTTATCGAGGACCGCGGATTTGTGACCTATTTATTTTTTTTTTGGTTTGTTTAGGAGTTAGTTTAAGATTGCTATAGTGTTTTTTACACTTAATTTATTTTTTGGATAATGAATTACTGTATTGTATAGTAACTTACGTTACATAATGTCTTAGGTATTGTGTATGTTCATATGTATGCACTGTTGTGACTGTCATTATTTACATGATTGTTTTGTTGATAAACATTGCATGTGTTATGATTGCAATGAAATGATGACATATCACTTTGTAGTGACTTATCTTTAATTTTTGTAATGAGATTGTGGATTTGTGATTTTTTTTTTCATACGCTAGTCGGAAGACTATTCCACTTAGACCATATTATGTATGACCATAGGTGCTACGATGTGAAGTTGAAGCAATGATAGTTAATTCATCAAACATTGATATGTTTTGCAGCGTTGATTCTTAGGAAAATTTTGGATTTGATGAGATTGCCAGCCCTATGCACAAACTCATTAGCGACGAATATGCGTTAGTTGTTTCAGAGAGTCTTGTTATTCATTAATTTTTTTTTTCTTTTCTTTTATTCTGGTGCTATGTCTAATTAATATATTACCATATACAGAGGTTATATACAGTAACTATTGTGTTGTGAAATGTAACTTTGAAACTAAACTTGTATGTGTTATTTATGTTTTTGTATTTGTATTTGTAAACATATTTTGAAACATTGGTTTTTGATTTTTTTTTTCCATGTGCTTTTTTCTGCTGAATTCTGTTTAAACTAGTATGCGTTTATTATGAGTCTACTTAAGTATTGGAATTCTTTTTTGTTAGATGTCATTCATTTGGTTAAAGATGATTTCATTTTGGTATATTAGTTATAGATTTAATCTAGAAAAAATTAAAATACTATTTTTATTTAACTTAGCTGTAAAGAAACTTTTTTTTTGTACTGTAATTTTTTTTTGGAAATGTATTTTTCTTTGACATTGTTATATTTTTTCTGCGCCAAAGCGCTTAATAAGGTGTAATAATATATGTTGATAGTAATTTTTGTTTTGTTTTGAGATTGTGATAATTTTATATATCGCACTTTTTTGTGTGATGTCTGTGATAAATCATTTTAGTTATGAATAAGTTTTGTAATTTAGCTAAAATTATTTATTATGCGTTAGTTACTTGGATTGTTGTTGGGATGTATTGTTGTCGTTTTTCTATGCATTCATCTTTTGAATTCCCTTCTTCCTTTTCGAATGATTCTTCATTTCACTACATTTCTTTGGAAGCGGTCTATACTTTGGTTATGCTTCCATGTTTCATCTGGATGTTACTTGATACTATTTGTATACGTTTACTTCTTACACTTCTTATATTTCCATACTTTGTAATGTTTGTATTGTAATATGGATTGGTATATGTAATTATTAGTGACAGTTCTATGTATTTCATGCAAGGAATTGATTAGCTTAATTGTTACAATTAGGTATTATGGATCTTTCTTCCTATTTCGATTTCTTTGTTGATTTTCTTTGCTGATCATGCTTCTTTTGTTTGATCTTGACTTTACTTTCTATTTATTGTGTCATGTTTGGTCTACAATAATAATACTTAACTTTGTTTGTAAATGATTATTTCGGTGTATTTAGCAGATTATTATGGGTAATTTGTTTATTGTACACTTGCTTTATTATTTGGCGATGTATTATTTTGACCTTATCATAAGGCTATTGTTGTAAGCATATATTAGAGCTTAGCTGACCCCTCATTTGTCGGTAATGTAGTTTTTTCAAAAAAATGATAAATCATTTTTTTCTCCGGACCGGGTGGTAACTGTAAAGGTCAAAGGGGAATGATACGTACTATACTGATTATACAGTGTGAATTCAGGGTTGTCGCACTTGTTAGCTGGTTTAATTGTGAGTTGTTTAAACATTTATATGTTAGAAAACAGTGTGTACAGAAAGCGTGTGAGCGCTGGTCATGTAGTTATTCTGTACTGGTTTCGGCCGGCTGTGAATAGCTCACGGGGAGTCCGTGAACAGCCGAGTCCGGTGTCTGTTTGTGCGGGAGATGTGTCATCCCGTGAGAGTCTAAGTTTGGGCGGTTGACTGGAGTCAGCCCTGTATCTTGTGTGTGTTCCCAAGGGTAGTGTAAGGGAACGATATTTGGCCATTTTTCGAGGTGTACTAGTACTTGCCTATTTAGGTGTGTTTATCTGCCGATAAGATGTAATAAATCTGCAGATAAGATGAGATAAGAGAAGATAAGGTGTACTTTATGTTAAGGACATGTTCTGAGGCCTTGGTGTATACAGGCCGATGTTTTGGGATCATATTTACCTCCCTGATAGATTTCTATTGTGCAGGAACGGCGCTAGGAGATAGTAAGGCCATTGTTCCTTTTGGAGGGAGAGTTTTTCTGGAGATTATAAGGCCAGGAGTTGTGTAGGCCAGATTACTTATAGACTACAGAGAGGACAGTCTTTTGAGTATATATATAGATTTAAGGATCCATGAACAGATATCAGAGTTATTGAAGAGATTATAAGGCCAGGAGTTGTGTAGGCCAGATTACTTATAGACTACAGAGAGGACAGTCTTTTGAGTATATATAGATTTAAGCCTGGGTGGCGTTTTGTAACTGCAGTGTCAGCAGTCGTTCTGGTGGAACATTAGAACTGCTAGGATATATAGATTCAAGCCTGTATGGCGTTTTGTTAACTGCAGGGGTATGCAGTCGTTGAGGGAGTCCTATAGATATACGCCTGTGTGGCGGGTTTTGTAACTGCAGTGTCAGCAGTCGTTCTGGTGAATTTACTGATGTAACATTAGAACTGCGATGTAAACAGGGTTTACATCATACTGAACAGCTGTAACATTCTGCGCAATTGATTATTATTGATTTCTGTGTATCCTGTTGTACCTGTGTAGTGTATCGTATCGGATTGATGTTGCCGTGTAAATAAATGATGTGCTGTCAATTGGAAATGAACACTAGTCTGGTTCGTTGATCTATGCTTGACAGTACAGGGTGAGTGACTGTATCCTTCATACCACTCACTACAGACTTTATACACAGGGACAATGCAGAGCTAACCTATTTATCATCTGCTCTGTGTGGGCGCATGTACTACAATCAGTCTAATCACTTCAACAGAGAGATACTTTACCAAATATACATCAACAGAACTTTATCAAATAGACCACGGTGATAGACTTTATCACCATTTGTATGTTATCAAGCTTTTCGACTGTAACACATGTCATTTTCCATCTAAATTCTATTTTCTCAGACTTTCTCATACTAGGGTCTTGCTTTCATTCAGGCACACTCTGTAAACTTTAAAACCACTTTGTGACAAGTGTCAACAAGATGGAGATCCTTAATATAGCCTTTCTGCAAGTATGTGGTTACAGCAGTGTAGAACTTTGCGATTCTGTTGTTTGGCCTGTTGATATCCATGTTGCTTTATGAAGTGAGTAATGGTATATAAAGATATGTGTTTGTTTTTAATTTAAAAAAAAAAAAACAGTATCAGAATATCCAATACATTGACAGACAGAGGTTACAATGTGCGTGTGTGTGTGTATAAAAAACCTCACGGTCGGATCTGACACCACTCACCATAGTGGATAACGAGGCAAGCTACAGTACCACATGATAATGAATTTACTGAAATACTTACGATGCAAGAATCAATCTACAGCGTACACTACTGTCAAGATAGGATAACTAAATAGTTCTCCATTGCAAATATACCAGGACTAATCAACTTTATGGCAAATAACGCTGTCCCACTAATATGGCCAGAATATATGGTAACAAAAGTACCGGCTTCATGACACGTCCACACAGGATTGCAACTATGGCATAAATGTACAATGGCTTCTTTTTCTGCCACAATTCGAGCCAGTGATGTGGCATCACCTGACCTTTCGTTTAAGCCGTACCTCAGGTATATCGAGTAAACACTTGCCATGACAAAAGGTATATATCTGTTTTTAATTTTTTAAAGGATTAAAAAAACAGGATCAGAATAACCAGTATATTGAGAGCATAGATCTGTGTACACAGTTTGAGTTGATACTGTGTTGTCAAGTTGTTTCACACAAATATGATTTGTGCATTTGCTTTGTTATTTAATATCCCATTATTTTGTTCAGTCATCTCTACCTTCTTCCAATCCCCCATGTGAAGTTTGTTATTTTCATTTACTGCTTACCTTTATGTAATGCTTTTCATCCTGTCTGCTATTGTGTTATATGCTTGTTGAGGGCTGATTCAGTGAAGTCATTAACCCTTTCGCATGCCACTTCATTGCCATGTCTAACCCTTAGAATTCTCCCTCCTGAGGGATATGGCAACAAAATCAGGTAGTTGTAGAAATGTCTCAATAACTTTCTTATTTGGACACATAGATTGACAAAACCATACACTTTCTCAAAGGAAATTAAATGATCTTAACAATGACTGATGTTTTTGTTTTAAAATATGAAATTTTCAATTTAAAAAATAAGAGAAATTTAAGAAACTAAAGACAAAAAAGTGAAAAATTCCATGATTACATTGATTTATTCTTGTCTGTGTCATAATTTTTGCCTATAACCTCATTGTTTCACGTGCAGCATCAATGTTGCATAGTAATCATCAATATGAAGTCATAAAATCCAATAATTTGAAGAAAAACACATAATCCGAAAAGGGGAATTTTGAAAATTTTTAAAATAAAAATGAAATTTTCAATCTACACATGTCTTTACCACCACAAATGTCACATACTGTGACACTACACTCCACTTTCTATTCACTTCTATGCTACAACATTATTGTCTCCTGAGGGTCCCTGAACAGGTGATGGGGGCATAGTGGTTGGGGTTGAGGTTCCTGATCTCTCCCAAGGGAGGGGGGTGCCAATACTCTTGCTGAGAGTGATATTTTTCCCAGCACTCTGAATCTTTTACTGATCCATCTGGCAACTTGACTCTTTTTATGCAAAGATATGCATAGCAGCCTGTACATTGGACAGTTGTCTTAACACTTTTCAGATTGAACTTAGACCCCCCTTTGCTTTCCTATTTGCAGGCTCAGAGGTATCGAGCTTCACAGACATAGCACTCTTGTTGTTGCTCTCGCTTAACCGAGGATAATGAGGAATTGTTCTGTCCAATCTTTAACTGGCATTTGCTTTTAATGGAGTTTTGGCAGACTTTTCCCCAACAAGCGAATTGATATGTCCATGTGGAAACGCGTCCATGGATCGGGGGATGGGCTGACCTCTCGCTTTCAAGTCTTTTTTCATTAGAAAATAAGCATTCCGGAGACACCACTCCAATCCTTATAAAAAAACATGACTGGCCACCGGTACTGCTTGTTTCTCTATTACAATTGTATTTTGGTCCAGTTTGTCCACACCATTCATGTGATCATTGTAGTCTTTTACTATGGCTGTGGCTGGAACCATTTCAAGTTGTTCTCGTTTATTCCTACGCAGGATTTCATCTGGTTTAGACTCATGATAATTTGACAGGAAGTAATTTACTCTTTTGTCATACCAACGAACTGCAAGCAGATTCGCGTTCTGCAGCCATTCCCATTCTCCCCTTTGTCCTTTCATCTTTATCAGCTTTCCGGCTCTTGACCACAGTCCCACAGCATCTGATGCCCAGGCTCGCCAGATGATTGAGCAAAGTAGATGTGTAGCCTCTGTCAATTGTTAGAATATAACCTTTATGCTCCATTCCTTCAGTAAGCTTTGTTACAGTAAATCCAAGTTTTCCTAGATGAATAAGATCATTTGGAACTGTGATCTTTCCTCCGTTCACAATGAATCTGAAGGCGAAACCACTGTGCCAATCCACCAGCAAATCTAGTTTTACTCCCCATTTGACGGGCTTTGCTTTGTTATACTGCTTAAAACCTAGACGACCCTTGTAAGGGATCATGCATTCGTCCACACACATAAACTTCCAAGGAATAAGCTCTTTCAAATGTTAAAGACAAATGATTCACCATGCCTCTTATAACTCTGAGTTTGTCAGCTTGATCAGCTCGTTGCTTGGCGGTAGAGAAGCGGAGGAATCTCTTATTAGACACAATTTGTTATAGCTGATGTTGAGACCCCAAAACCCTGTTGTATGAAACATCCAGTCTGACACTCTCTTTTGCCATAATAAATAAATCCTTTCTGGACACAAAATATTGTTAGTGCAGAGCAAAACTGCCAGGACTTCCTTCATTTCCTGAAGTGTTGGCTTCTGCCAGTGTAGCTTCCACATCTTGCCTTCACCTACTACACTCCTGCCATATTCATCACACAGATCTATCAAAAAGTTAAGAAAGTCATCTGAATAGAACTTTTTAAAATAATCAATAGGTTTATATCCCGCTGGCAGTGGATTCTGAACCCCTGAGTCTCTGGCATCAAAATTTGGTATTGGGTTTAGTCGTGGTGTGAGATGGTTCATCCAATTATTAGTAATATTGACATCATTATCACTAGTGTCAATGTCTTCGCCCGAATCTTGTTTATTCTATTCACCACTACAATCATCGCTGCTTTCCAACTCTCGCTCATTTCCATTCAAAATAGAAGTCCATGAGTCCTCGCTACCCAACATATTGACATCGTCTTCGTCAAAAATTTCCATCTTACACAATTCGTATGAAAAAATCCCTAACAGCGGTATATATCAGCTTCAAACCTCATGTGACGGAAGTGCAATCCACGTTTTTAATGGGAGGTAATCATTGTACGGAAATATATGGGGAGCAACCATTATTTTTCATTTGCTTTTAGAGACACCCCCTGATCGCCGCTGTACCGGCAACAGGCACGTTTGGGATAAAAATCAGGATCGCCGGTATACCTGCGACAGCCATGTGAAAGAGTTAATATTGCTCGCTTATAATTATTTCCTGAAGAGTTATTTCATAAAGTTATTTAGCAAAGCGAGCACTATATCCCAAGAATGCAGAGCTAGTAAACGCTGCATTTGATAAATTTTCTCATAGCAAGTTTAGACCACCAGATAGTACCTGTTTAGCTTTGCTAGAACAGGTACGTTTCATTCAGATTTTCTTTTCCTTTTTTTTAAATTGATCTTTATATTATCAAATTTGATGTATCATTATATTTCAGTCATCCTGGTTTTGTGCTTTTGCTGTAAAATCAAGAGCCTTGAAGAAAGTGGGAAATAGGCCATGATAAGAGCTTTGAAAAAAAAAATGACCATAAGAGCTTTGAAACAAGTGGGAAATGGTCATCATTGTTGTTCTTCCTTCATTCAAGTCACACCTGCTTAAGTAGGTGGTCTTTCTCAGCCTTCTGTGATTATTGTCCAGTTTTTCCCTCTGCGGTTGACAATGGAAATTCTGTCAGTCTGTTCTGTCATTCAGGCAAGATTCCTGAAGTATACAAGTCGTATTTCAAATGGGCGCATGTCCAGCTCTCCCATTTTTACTATACTCCATTTTCATACCTCAAAGATCATGGGAACTCCATTCAGCTAATTTTGCTGTTGCCTGCTTCGAAGCACTCTGTGTTCACTAAGTGATATCTTCTGTGTTTTTTTTATTTTTGGGAGGTTGATCGCTCTACACACAATTTAGTCACTCTTCACAGCATGTTTAGAAGGGGGCAGCGGTGCAGATATTTACTATTGACCGGTGGGTCCAAAGATTGGCATGGATGATGGTTGAATGGTACATTACATGCAAACAAAAATGACATCAACAGTCTTCCAGTTAAGAAAAGAACACACTAGACCTAACAAGCATGTAAACAAATTAAACCCTTCACATGATTCTAATTGCTGCAACTGTAACCATCCATATAAGGCAGTTGAGCATGTGCTGCTCACTGCCCAGGATTTTCCACAGAAAGACAAAAGCTATTGCTGGGCTCACCAACAATTACGAACACTATACAGCACCACTCAACTGCTGTAGAACACATGCAAATTCTCCAAGTTGGCATTGGCTGCAAAAGAGCTGTGAGCTTAGCAGCCCTAGTTAACCAACAACAACATGCATTTGAGATTTTGTAGAATGTCTCATTGAGATAAAGTTGTTAGGCTCCTTTAGCAGTTACATTTTTACACATAGTTCATGAGGCAGAAGTTGTTTTTTAATATTTTTGTCTCTATTTGATTTCAGTCTGCATGACCGCAAGATAAGTGTTCTTGGCTTTTGCTCGTTAATAAGCATGGTTGGCCAAAGACCTCAGGAGATTACAGAGGTAGCACCCCAGATAATGCCGTCAGCCCTGCTCCTTTTCCAAGGCCTCAGACGTGCTTACGCCAGTGAGTAGACATGCATGTCTTGCTAAGGCTAGTCTGTGTTAATTAGGGCTGTCATTTAAGACATTTTATAATAAGCTACTATGAGGTTAGTCAGTTTATTGCAGTCATTGACTTGGCTTGCCTATTAGGTACGTGCTACCATTGAAGTACAGGGCTGTAACTGCAATTTTCCGATGGGTTGGGCAGTGATGCAGTAGTGTTCATTCATGTCCCTTTTGACTCCTTATGGAGCATGCTGCTGATACCTTTGTGTGAAGCCAGGATTAAAGCATTCACGTATTCTTGCAGTGGTGATTTTACATGGCGTTTGTGTTCTTATTTGATATGTCTGTTCTTCCAACTTTGTCTATAACGCTGCTAGCTGCCAAGATATATGTATGATTCTACATCTTGTCAAATGCTTCTCACCTAGTTCTAAGATTCCTAGACGGCATCACTGTTTTAAATGTCATTGTTACGTGTTGATGCATCAGCACACTTTTCATATATATATATATATATATGTATATATATACGGTACACATACATTCACTTACACACATATACACACGGAGGCATAGCTGGAGTCATCCTTATATGACCACCAACTATGCACAATTATATAGTATGATTTGGATGTGATACTCTGAGGCTAATTACACCCTCATTGACTCTTGAAATCATCCACACTTCCAGGGATTCTCCCTGTGGTGAAACATGTTGAGAACCCTGCATTGCACTTTAAGCTTGGATGAGTCACTTGAGCCCCAGACATAACTCTGGCTTTTACTTGGTTGCCTGCATGCAGGAGATCTCACTATGGACCCCGTGATAGGCAGGGGGAGCTGAGATAGGGCTTTGTGTAGGATGTGATGATTTCTTGGAAGAGCCCAGAATCAGAGCACAGTATTTTATCTCTGCGTATTTGGAGAGCCCTCTAGGATGACAGAATGCACAGTATGCCACATGCTTCTTCTTCCTATCTTGGGACCAGATCCTTTAAATGCAAGCCAAGTTTTGGAATTGCAGAAAAGCCACAGTAAAAGCCTAGATCTTCAGTGTAGATAATACCAAGGAGTTTTCAGCTTGGTATTGGCTGTAACAGAGCAAGAAGCTCAGCAGCCCTAGTTAAACAACAACATATATATGTTTATAGCCTAAAAAAGTCACCAGAACAGTAATGCAGTTTGAAGAAAGCAGTATTACCTCCACATGTATAGGCAAAGATTGCATGCATTCTTTCCCACCACCTAGCGGTCAGTTCGCTAATTAACAGCCAAGACCATTGTACAGATTTCCATAGCAGACCAAAACTTTGGCACCAAGATTTTTTTCCTTCATCTGAACATAAGTGAGATCCGTATAAAGGAGGTTTTACAGTATTCTTGTCTGTCAGGACTGTTTTTTTTCCCCCACACTAACAGTTAAATCTATATAACAAGGTATCTTATTTTGTTCATTAGCAGCACATCTTATTGCTTTGCATTGTCTTGGTAGTTTAAACCAAGCTTATTACTCATTCACAACTTGTCTTTTAAAACTTGAGCTGCTGAGTTCATCGTTCTTTCGCAGCCAGTGCCAAGTTGAAGAATGTTATGGGAGTTGTCCTATGTATGGTGCCATATAAAGTGTTTCTCTCTCTCTTTCGTATTCGAGTGGGCATTTTGTTTGTACTGGAATCCATGTCGCTACATCTGTAATTTCCATTTGAGTTAGATCACTTTAATTTATTTGTTTGTATTTAACTAAGTTCTCGCGGTCATATTCTTCTGTTTTCGTTTGCTTGTCCCTGATGAAAGCCTCGTGGCCGCAATGCAGGCATTGTCTTTGTGCTAGTATAGATGTTTTACCGATTTTCATTTTCCCTGCTGTTCCTTCTGTGGCAATTCCTGGGCATGGGAGCAGCATGTTGAACTATAACGTATGGATGGATACTGTTGCGGCAGTTAGTCTCTTGTAAGGGGTTTAACTCTTAAAGATTGTGATGGTTTTTCCATATTTAGCGGAAGGAAATTTCTGTTGATTTGAGTTTTCATACAGTGTTAAAGTTTAAGGGTCAGTTCTTTTCAAATTTGTTACGTTTGGTAATGTCATACTTAGTTGTAATGTCCTGCCTAAGGAAAATTCTTTGAATTTTCTGACTGAACACCATCACCAACCAAGAGCTGCCAACTCAAAACCACCAAGAAGACATGCACACCATCATAGTGGGTAGATGCTGGATTTGGTTTGGCCACATCCTCAGAAGAGACCCTGGCACCATCACCAGAACTGCCATGCTATGGACTCCAGAAGGAAAGTGGAAGTGAGGTCAAAAGCAACCTGGCGGGGAACAGTGGAGGCAGAGATGCAAAGCATGAACCAAAGCTGGGGCACCACAGGAAGAATGGCTGCCAACTGAGCAAAGTGGAGACTGTTGTTGTCCTGCAAGACATCGCCAGGTGTGATGGTCACTCATTGCTTTGCCAGTCAGTGACCAAGGACCAAAGAAGATACTGTAAAGGAAACTGAATGAAGATTAATAACATTTAAACTCAGGACAAAACAAAACAAAAACTAAGTTCACATATAACTGTCTCAAAAGTGGGGAAATCAGATCTGAATACTGGCCTCGTCCTTTAAGAGCTAATGTGTTTAACTGCTTGGTGAGTTGGAAGTGTTCTGTTCTTGATTGGAAGATTGTGCTCTGCTCCATGTGTCTTAGTTTGTTATATAGTACGTCCAGTAGACCCTTTTGAAGTTTTGGCATATTAATTTAGCTGTCTCCATGTTGGCTGGAATATTTATTGCTATGATAATTGGTTCAGATATAAATAATTGTTTTCACAACTTCTGATCCCTAGTCTGTCAGTGCTGATGACATTTGCCATGCATATTGGGAACACTTGAATTATGTATACTGTTTTTTTGTTTATTTTATGTCTTATTATTTTGTCCCATCACTGTTAACAAACTGTAGGACTGTCAGGTTATTTATTGCCCAAAGCACAGTCTGATACAAAAGCACAGTAAAATGAACAAAAGCTTACCTTTAAATATACAAAAGTACTGTACAGTAAAATGAACAAAAGCTTGGAAACATGACGAAATAGGTCGAAAGAGCAGACCACACGTCGAATGTATAGGTTCTGGTTATAATTGAAAAGGGTCGAAAGAGCGGACCGTTGAAAAGCAGGGGACGCTGGTATATATAAATAATTACGAACTTAAATATTTTTAAACATCCTTCCAAAAAATTTATAAAATCCACCACTTTGTGGTCTGTTTTTTTTTTTTTATATATATATATACTGTGTATCTGTTCGGTTTTGTAGATTTAAATGTCCTTAGCAACCGTTGCTATGGGCGAGTAACCTTTAAAACACGAAGTAAAGAAATTTGTGTTCATAATAAATGTTAAAATCATTACCGATTTTAATAGAAAATAGGATATAGTAACTATTTAAATGGTAGTTTAAAAAAATTAGGCTATGACATTCCATTAAAATGCCTAGCACTAGGGTTAGACTTACATTCTCACAAGGTACCTTGCCGCGTCTACTCCATAAATTGGGTCAACAGGGACATTATGGTCAATATCCATGTCTGAATCCAATGTTTCAGTATCCCAGACATCATCATCCGTAGAATCAGTGATGCAGTCATCGCTGAAGTTCATTATTTTAATATTTTTCCGTGACAGCGAAATCCCACTTGGCTGAAAAATTCAAAATGGCGGCGAGTGCTTTCAGTGTTTAGTCTTGACTTTAAAGTTGATTATTTTCTTATAAAATTTGTGTTAAAAGAAAACTTTTATGTTTTAAATAAATTTTATGTAGTATTTTAGGTAATTTCCTATTTCTCATACCTTTTTGCTCCGCAGCGAATATGTGTAGTTAAGTGTTGTTTCGTAGCACTTACCGTATTTTATTATAAAATAACGATATTAATTGGAATTTTTTTTAAAGTACTTTCTGCGACTTACAAAATTACCCTCCGTACACGTTCGATTTCTAAGGATAGAAATGAAGAGAGTTAACATACAATTTTCTGGTTTTGGTTGCATTCCACTGTTAGTATGATTCCTCTGTGTGTTTATACATTTTTGTAAAGTTGAAATAAAACATTTGATTTAAACAAACAAAATAAAAAAGATAATCCTTGTTGCGGAATCTGTTCTGCTTTTTAAAGCATACCCTCTATAATTTTTATGATATTAGTTCTTAGAGTGGCCGTTGTAGTTATGGAGGTGGGTGGGGTGGGTCTGAAAAGACAAAGAAATAACCGGTCTACTGCACTCGGAGGCATGTTGAAGAAGACGACTAATTGAGTTGTCACTGAACCCACTGCTGCAAGGGCAGATGTGAATACTTGGTGCAGCCTTCCTGCAAGGAAACCAACCTCAATGGTGGCTCCATGCACCATTAGGAGCACAGAAGGGAGAAGTTCTTAGAGGGAAATTACCCATTTATTCATTTCCTTCTATACTATTTTATGTGAGCGTCCAATTGACTGAGTTGTTAGAGCACTGTTCTCTCGCAGCAAAGGTGCCGGGTTCGATTCATGGTATCGACGCGCTTCAGTCTACCCAGCTGTAAATGGGTACCTGACTTTACACTTGACTTAGGAAAAGAAAAGGCAGCGAGGAAGGGAACTGGTCACCCCACCTCGATGCTGGACCTAGTATGGTGAAGACTGTAACACTTTGTTCCCCTACGGCAGTGTCTGCTATGGGCCTACCTTGACCTTTTTTACTATTTTATGCAATCATATTGAAAAAAAAAAGTTTATTATGAATAAACATCATTTGTATTAATTAATGGTCAAGATCCAGCACTGAGTGCGAGCTAGAATAAATTTCCTGTTTTCCTTTAGGACTAGCCAATCAAGACAGTGCCTGGTACCAGACCCTCGTTAGTGGACTGACCCAGGCACAGATTAAGGAGCTGGAGGAGGTTTTCGAACTAGCAGTGGCAAGTATGTACATAGTGGTCAGTTTTGTTGTTGTTGTTTTAAATGCTGTTTTGTTGTTAATTTCTAAATGTGGCACTCTCTGGCCCACCTCTACATCCCATGGTAGAAGAGGAATGACTAAGTAAGTGTTTCCTGGCAGGAGTGGTGAAATTACCTGGGGGGGGGGGGGGGGGGGTTGGAAGTGGGCCCCACTGAATGCATTGTTAGCTTAATTGCTTTAGACTACAGAGAGATTTGATTACAGAAACTTCTAATAGTTGCTCTGCATTTTGGACAGTGGTTAGCGTGCTTCTTCTTGCATTTCCAACAAATATTTGATGGAACGTTTTCATAGTCGTCAAACATCTCTCTAATAAAACTTCAAGAAACTGGTATCGATTTTGTTGAAGGCAAACTGAAAGATTTTGAATAATGAGCAATTAATTATTACTGAATTGAATTTTATTGTTATCTTCTTTGATGGGTTGTGCAGACTGCTGTTTTGAAGAATGCTTTATAAGGTAGACTAGCAGACACTGGGGAAGAGTTTAGGGAATGGAGGTGGCTGTGGTCCGAAAAAAGTATACATTTTAGGGGGGAATTCATTAAAAAATAAAAAGACGCAGGGCTTTGAAATTTTCAGAGCACCATAATGAGTGGTTGCTACATCCGGAAAAAAAAACCTTTTTATTTTTAGATTTTTTAAGCAACTTGGTCACATGATCATGGCGGCCATATTGAATTTGTGTGACTTTATAGAAATTTGAAGAGACTTTTTAAAACCAAATATCTTTTTCTAATTTTTAGTGAATCTGTTCAATGTCAGTGCAATGAAATGTCAGGGACTTGGATGGCAATGAATAAAATAAGCTTGATTGACATATTGATTGAACTATAGATCACATATTTAAACATGTAAGGCTAACAAACATTTTCAATATAATGCAAAAAAAGTTTAATATTTGCATTTTTCTTTTTTGAGTGGATTCTGTGACATCTGACAATGAGTGTTTGAGTAGTTAAGTACCTCTAGTTGGTGTCTGAGCTGCTTCCTTCATTAATTGGGGTTGAAGTTGTAGCTGTTGGACTCTGCAAGAGTAATTTTTGGGACCGCTGATAATTATTGACTGTGTGGTATAACTTGAAGCAGAGTACCAGGTATAGAGGTACATTGCAATATGGGCAGAACTTGTAAGTCTGGCTTCTTTTCCCTGCAGCCTTACACACTTTAGTCTGGTTTGTACCTTGCCCTTTCGTATTTGTCCATGAAGTGGCACTCAGTAAGTCGTGTTGTTGTGACTTGTGGTGTTGAAGGGTCACATTGCATTGAAGAACATCAGGATCAATAAGAGTGAGACTGACATCCTGCCTGAACCTCTTTGCTTTGATCTTTCTAGTAGAGTTGGCAGTGTTGTAGGTTATGTGCCCATTGACCAGGGCAGTTTGTACTAAGAAATGACATAATGGCAGGTTGGGACCTAAGACGCATCAACAGTGAGAAATGCAGTTAGCGACCTGTAGCTAGACTGCTTGCATCAGGGTCAGCGAACCAGAGCTGACCAAGACCCTACTCCACCTCCAAGTAGTGGTCCTGGAAACAGGCTGCATCACTGCAGTCTGGCTGAGTGAGTAGGGATCGAAGAGGGAAGGCTAACCCGGTCCCAAAAATGCCGTGCTGAAGTCGGATGTGTTGGCCGAAAGGCGCAAATATTGCAGCTTCGCTGTAAATGTACACAACGCAACCAACATCCTTTTCAGGACGAACGAAGAAGAAGATAATGGCAGGTACCATTTATAGGATCTGTGTTGGTAAGGGGTAGCTTGCACCCAGTTGGCCAGAGTGGTCAACACCTCCCATACTTTTGTTGTGATTTTCTGCAAGCACTAGCTTCTGAATTGTTCTGCCCTCAAGAATTTGTCTTTTTTCTGTCTTGCCCATAACTTCGTTGGAGTGAACAGCAGATATAAAAGTAACTCTTTTTGTATCATGCCAGATTGCTGCCAGCATGGCACAAAACAGGATGATATGCTTATTTCAATTAGAGTTGCTTTTTCTTCAGTGCTTCAAGAAAATGCTTCCTATTCTCAGCTACTGTTCCACATGCACCAATCTGAATTTCTTTCAGCTCTTGAAATAAAGCTGGGGCTGAATAAAAGCTGTCGCAGTAGAGAATATGTCCTTTATTGCCATATCCAGAAATCTGTATATTGTATATTCCTAGGGCCTGACACACTTTTACATATTCCTAAATTAATAGCATCACTATATAAGTAATGCAGTTACAAAGAAAAATGTGACTCAAAATTTTCCTGTGCTCGATGTGCCTTCTATCTCATTTACACTGTGATGTCACTGATGTAGGCACATGTGGAAGTAGTGTCAGGTTTTGGACATAAATAGATGGCTTTGTACATACTATGTCAGTTATCCTTATTATCATCATCATTTTCCTTTGTACTCCTTATTCTTTAGCACGCTGCCGGCGACTTAAGTCGCCCGTAGAAACCCATGTTCTCCCAGCTGCAGGCGACTTAAGTCGCCTTACGGATATCGTCGGTTTCTAGCATTAGGAATTGTGTACACGTGATATCAGCCCTGGATGTTAAGTTTTAATGTTATTTGCGAGAGAGTTATGTTGTCTGTATAGTGGTGTTTGTGGTCGTATTTATACACATTATTTCCTTGCGTGTCAAGGAAGTCAGAGGAGGGTGAGACTATAGCCATTCAGACGTCACGAAGAGGCAAGGGAGAGTCAAATCCTGGTTCGATCCCTTGAGCCAATAGTCTCATCTGTCCACAGGCATGTCATTTTCCATCTAAATTCTATTTTCTCATACTAGGGTTTTGCTTTCATTCAAGCACACTCTATAAAATTAAAACCACTTCGTGACACTCGCTCAATAATATCTTAGTTACGCTGTCCTTATTGCGCACTATTTGGTATCGATACACAGGAAATTTCTTTGTCTGCCGTAATAAAGCAAATTCGAATCTATTTTTTTTCATAGCACCGAGTAATGTGTGTTTGAAAATTTCCGTAATTTTATGCTAACCTCCTTATAAGGAGTGGTCACATGGTGACCTCATGACCTCATTACCGACCCATTCAAGAATAGAACGTAAACAACTGTTTTGATTGGTCATAACAACATTTTGGCTGCGTGCGCAAATGTGGAAGTAACAACAGGCATTTCCGCCTGTACACAAAACAATTGTTCGCTTGCGTAAAAGTGGCGTTCGATAATTATCTCTTGTTTAAATTTCAGTGAATTGTGTTCTTTTACTTCAAAATGGGAATAATAGGTAAGAGATCAAAGCAAATATCTGCTGCCAGGTCACGTCGACAGTGTGTAATTTCTAGCAGTGTTACCACAGAAGGTAAGACAGAATCAGCGTTGAATGATACACCAACTGGTAGGCCTACACAAACAACGTGGAATTTCTGCATCCCTGTATCCGATAGGCCTAAGGTTCACATTGCAGATCTAGTAGTGCCTGGCCCAAGTCGATCTAATATAAAAATTAACTTGAGCACGAGCAAGAATGTTGCATCTCATAATATTGTCTGCGCTCAGCCTAAACCTACGTATAAAACCATTGTGGACATTTCTTTCTTCAACAACCTCCTTAAAAATGTGTGTTGCAATTTGTGTAAACAAAGCACATTGCAAACAAGAACTGACAACACCAAGTCTAAGGGTTTCTCTCTCTTCCTGGAAGTTGTGTGTCACACATGTGAAAAAGCAATTTCAAGAACGTACACATCCGAGAGGGAACCAGAAGGCCGCAGCCCTCGTGGACATGCAATCAACAAATCTGCTGTTCTTGGTGCCCTCATGTCTGGAATGGGCCCATATACATTCAATCTCTTCTGTGAGAACCTAGACCTCCCTGGCCTGCACCAGAAAACATTTCATAAATATGCAGATCAAATTTTTGATCATTTGGATACCATGCACTCTACAGTATTTCAACGTTCTGTCAGCATCGTCCGAGCTGAACACACTAAGAGTCAGCATCGTACCATTAATAAAAAAGAAGTCATTGACATCGCTGTCAGCTTTGATGCAACATGGCTAACTAGAGGTCATAAGTCACTTATAGGTGTTGGCAGTGGTATTGACATCTTGACTGGCATGGTCATCGATTCGCATGTTATGTCTTCCTTCTGTCACACCTGTGAGAATACTGGACAGTGGCAACTGAAAAATCAGCCTGACAAATTTGAAAAATGGAAAGCAGAGCATCAGAAGTACTGCTGCCGTAATTACGAAGGGTCAGCCGGAATGATGGAGGTAAAAGCCTGTGAAGTTCTCTTTCTTCGTTCAGTGGCAAATCACAAGCTACGCTACACTTTTTTGCTATCAGATGGCGATTCCAAGGCCTACAACAGACTCTGCGACACCAAACCGTATGGACCAGAAGTTGACATAACCAAAGAAGAGTGCGTCAACCATGTTGCAAAGCGATTAGGCACTGCACTGAGGACACTGATTACTGACTGCAGGAAACAAAAAGTCACCCTTGGGGGAAATGGCCGTGGTCATCTAACCCAAAATGCAATACGAAAATTGTGTATTTACTACACCAGGGCCATCCGCAAGCATAGTACAGCCCCAGAGATGAAACAAGCCATCATGGCTTCTCTCTAACCATGGGTATTCGACAAACGACAAACCCCAACATAATTTGTGTCTGCCAGGCAAAGACTCCTGGTGTTTCTATCAGGCTTCCATTGCCAAAGGAGAAGCTGCTGGACCACACGAGACCAAGGTTCACACTCCGCTAGACTACAACCTGCTCCATAAGCACTTAGCCCCTATTTATGAGCGTCTTACTGATCAGCATTTGCTGAAGCGGTGTCAGCTAGGTGCAACACAAAATGCAAATGAAAGCCTACACAATGTTATATGGAGTCGTTGCAGCAAGCGGAAATTTGTGTCATTAAAAAAAGCCAAATTCAGTGTCCTTGTGGCCGTTGGAGAGTTCAACTTTGGTCCATCAGCCAGTGCAGAAATAAAAAGGCTGTGTGGTCAAGCATCTGGAACAAACTCAATACGCCTTGGACAGGTGTGACTGAGGAAACGTCTGGCCAACAGCCAGAAACATGAGGCTGACAAACTTGTAAAAAGAAGAAAAATTAGGCAAGAGGCAAGACAAAGGCGAGAGGTGGAGCTGCAGGAAGCTGAAGGAGGTGCAGCATATAGTCCTGGAGGATTTTAAATATTCAGCCCCCCAGAATGGAGTATATTGGACAAGACAAGGCACTCGGTGAGTAAAATGCATTTTTCTTAAAACTAACATTTTATTAACCAAAAATTTTATTACTAACAAACTATCTAATAAATTTGGCATGCATGTAGTACACATATATACCTTTAAATTGTCACATGCTTTTTTTGATATTTTGGTAATTTGCTTTGATATATTTTTTAAAATATTTTTTTTATTTTTTTCATACAAATAAAGTGTATTTTTTTTAAAAATCATTAAAAATAGAATTTTAAAGGAAGCTGAAGGAGGTGCAGCATATAGTGCTGGACAATTTTAAACACATTCAGCCCCCCTGAATGGAGTATATTGGACAAGACAAGTCACTCGGTGACTAAAATGCATTTTTCTCAAAACTAACATTTTATTAACAAAAAATGTTATTTTTTACAAACTATCTAATAGATTTTAAAATATTTTTTTACAATTTTTTAATCGTTTTTTTTTTCATCTTTCCATTCCTCTCTTCCTATCACATCTAACATGTACACAAACAAATTTTATATCATCAGATTCATCATTCATATATTTATATAAATTCCAAAAATGATAGCAATTGACCAAGAAACAAAAAAACTATAGACTTTACAAGTCATCCACTATAAAAAAGGGGGTGTTGTGAAAAAGAATGCAGCTGCAGGGCAAATTTTCGGAATTTCTAATGCAGCGTGCTAAAGGTTATGGAGCACGGAGCCACCATTGCAGCTGGTCCCCTTGCAGGAACCCTGCACCAAGCATTCACATACTTTTGCAGCTGTGGTTTCTGTGGCAATTTGTTTTAATGAGGAGATTGCCTGTCTCATGCACAACCTCATATTAGTCACCTTGTATCACATTAGTCACCTTGTAATCCTATTCCTTCGTCTCTTCAGACACTCCTCAGGAACTACACGGGGTAGTTACCCTTATAGAACAGTTTTACTTGTAAGCACATGTAATTAGGGCGTCCGGTTGACAGAGTGGTTAGGGAGCGCTGGTCTCTCGCCGCAAAGGTGCTGGGTTTGATTCACACATCTACACGCTTCAGTTTACCCAGCTGTAAATATGTACTTGACTTTCAGTTAGGGAAGGAAAAGGCAGCGAGGAAGGGAACTGGTCACCCCACCTCTCGATGCTGGACCTAGTATGGTAAAGTATCTAACACTTCACTCCCCTATGGCAGTATCTGCTATGGGAATACCTTGACCTCACATGTAGAGTTAAAGTGCATATAAATGTCAAAAACATACTTAGCAAACATTTCAGGTACTTTCATTATATGTGTGAACATACAGAAGTATGTGTGTTTGTCTGTCTTACCTATCACAGTAGTTCCCACTTAATAAGTTTTCCAAGGGTTTATTACATTCATAGCCAGTGGTGGGCAGTGACTGAGCAGCTCTGTATAGTGCGCAAGTGTTCACTCTTGCACATACCATATTTCATTAGCATCTTGATAGAGTAGAAATTTGTGATTAGACTTTTAGGTCTACTTGGACAAGGTTAAAGAAATAATAAAGTAGAAATGAACAGAGAAGGAAAACAAGTTTCATCTACTTACACTTCTTACTTGCATTAGAGTTGATAGCCTTTGTGGGGAGGGGGAACCATACAAAAAGAGTTGGCTTTAAAAGAAACAGATCCACAGAAGAAAAAAGAAAAAAATCATTCTCCACTCAAAAGAGCACTGACAATTTTTATTGGATTATTATATTTGCAACTTGCTGATCATGCTGGGGCAAAGTCTTTTACAGACAGGGGGTATGATGTGCTGGTGTTGTGGGTAGTGGGTTTCCCCCCTTGCTTCACCCTAGGCCTAGTGAATTCTTGTTCATGAAAGGAGCGACCATTGCGGTGTTAGTCTCTTGGCCTAGCAAAACCTCTCATACCCCAAGATCGTTGTGCATGGTGAAGAGCCACACCCTCCTCGAGGTAGTCCTGGTAACTGAGGGTGCGAATCCTCAGGCTAAACACAGCGGATCTAGAGGAGCAAACCTCGATAATAAAACCGGTGCACTACACCGTACACGCCCTCTGTGGGTGGGAAGGAGCCAGATGGATACTGAACAAGTCTTAGGAGTGGGAACGAGTGTGGACTGCTCCCTGAAGATCGGAACCCATCGTACAGGCACAGAGACTCAGGACGTGACGATCCTATTGTCTTCAACTCTTGGTCACATGCCTAGAGCCTCGGAGAACTCGGCGTAACCAGCAGGCAATTTGGTGGCGGGGAAAGAGCACTGTGAGCCCTACCTTGGCTATGTATCACAAGGAGATGCAGAAACACCCCCGTTATCTCCCCCAGAGCTGGCACAGTACACTTCTGGCACAGGCACCCCAGCATCACAATGCCATGAAGATGACAAAGTTGGAATTTACTAACTCAAACCTGGCAGAGCAAGTCCTCCATCAGATGCGGCCGATGCTGGGCCCACTAGGGCGTGGACACGTCCCGATCCCCATCGAGACTTGCCCGGGGAGCCCACCCCGGCTCAAAAAAGCAGAGAAGGCCACTCTCGAAACCTCCGATGTCTTGCTGGCAGTGTTAGGATGTGGAAGAACATGGACAGGAAGACTCCACAACTTCCCCACTGAAGACACGCCCATGACGACCGTTGCCTCAATTGGCTGTGTGTGGTGTACACGGAAACGGGGCCTCCCAGTACTGAGGCACAGTTAAGTCCCAGATGTCACTTATCGGTTCAGAGTTGAGAGAGATGGCTGAGCATCACAACCCCCCCCCCCCCCTGTGTTGCAGCATGATGAGAACCCAGCATTGCACACTGAGCTTGGGGGGGATCACTTGGGCACCAGACTTAATACTGGCTCTTGACTGGATGGCTGCATGCGGGAGATTTCTACAATGGAGGGTTGGCAGGTGGTGGGTATCTGGAAGTGGCTCTGTGCAGGACGTGAGGATTCCTTGGGAAAGCCCAGAACCAGAGCACAGCATTGTGCAAGCTGTGCATAGTTGGAGAGCCCCCCTGGATGACGGGGAATGCACAGTGTGCCACCCCACCTATCCCCAACTGCTAACTTTGAACCAGAAGTGGGGTCCTCTGTATGTGTGCCAGGCCAGGTTAAATGCCTGGGAAAGAGACTGGAGCTCAGAACTCCCTAACTCAAAGTTGCAGGATGGCAGAAAAGCCACGGGAAAGACAGGTCTATATTGAAGATAACGCAACCATATTTTCACCATACGAGCTCGGACGCCGCATCGGTAAACAAGGTCCGCGCAGAGCAGTGACACCCCCAGGCTGCTTGCGAATAGTCTACTACTGGGAACATAAACAGATTAGGGATGAGCCCACTCTCCCGTTGAGAGGTGCTAAAGTCATAGATACTGGGCCAGAAGGCGCACCGGAAACCACAGTATCACGCAGCTCACTTTTTTTTTATGGATGAGTACACCGTCAAATAAATCTCGTACTGGTGCTCGCCCTGTGGAGCTCCACCAGGCAGGTGCAGTGCCGGGCTCTGAGCCTCAACAGAGCCCACCCTCAGCTACTGGAGGACCCTCTAGACCATCTTGTGGAGTCAGCAGACGGCGGAGGAGAACTACTGACCGAAACAAAACAGAAAAAGAGAAACCCAGAATGCCACCTTGTCATGATGCACTGGAATGCAGAGGGAGTGAACAGCAAGCAGGCTGGATACAGCAAAAAGACAGAGCCGGAAAACATCTTGTATGAGAAGCAAGTCAGTGTTTGCTGTATCCAAGAGACTCACTTGAAAGCAGATCAAACCTTTGAAATAAGGGGATATCAATGCTTCAGATCCGACAGACAAGATAGACAAAAAGGAGGAGTACTTACTCTTGTAAGGAATAACATTCATGCACACGAAAGGAAAACCTACATGGATGGAGCAGAATATCAGCTGTTGCAGATAAAGGTAGACAAGATGGAAATAGAACTCCTGAACTATTACTGCCCGAACAACAAACCCCTGAGTCTCAGCTCTATACAGGTACCAGCCACCAACTTTATAGCAGTTGGAGACTTTAATAGCCACTCCCAGAGCTGGGGCTATAACCATCTAGATCACAGAGGTGAAGAGGTTGAAACATGGCAAGATGATCACTCCCTAATCCTAGTCAATAATGCCACAGATACTCCTACCTTCTACTCCAGAGGATGGCACACAACTTCAACACCAGATCTTGCCTTCGCCACCCCAGATATAGCTGGATCTATTAGTAGAGAAGTAGGAGACCAACTAGGGGGAAGCGACCATCGCCCAATCTTTCTTACTGTCCAGAGTGCAACTCTCAGTACAGGCCCAGCCATTACAAGATGGAACTACAAAAAAGCCAACTGGGGTTTATTCAGGCATCAGGTGAACACGCTGCTGTCTACCCTCAGGTACAGAACAGAGACATTAATGAAGTGGTAAAAGACTTCAACAGATGCATACTACAAGCTGCAAAAGAAACCATTCCCAAAGGATGCCGGCGTAACTACATACCATACTGGTCCAGCACACTCCAAGAACGTCAGGAAGCTATGGACAGGGCTAGAAAGGACGCAGAGTCTCAGCCTTCGCTTGAAACTCACAACAAATGGAAAAAGGCTGTAGCAGAGTTTCAGAGAACAAAGCTAGAAGAAAAACGGAAAAGCTGGAGAACTAAAATGGCATCGCTGAACCTTGAGAAAGATGGCAGGAAACTTTGGAGATTAGTCAATTCTCTAAATAAAGAGCGTTCCTCACCAAGGCAGACTATCACATTGGATGAAGGTGGCAAACTTTTCAGAGGAAAACAAGCTGCAGACTTGTTTGCTAGAAGATACAGTTCAGAAAGCAACTTACCCATTAACATTGACCATCAGAGAGAGATAAGAAAAGAAATACTGGCAACCATGGGACAGACAGATACTCCTGCCCCAATGAAGGAATCCATCACACTAGGAGAACTACAGAATGCTATTTCCAAGCTTAAGTTACAAAAGTCACCCGGCCCAGACAAAATCAGCAACAAAATGCTAGTAAATCTGAGCTCAGCAGCAAAGACAAAACTGCTTGAGATATTCAACCACAGCTGGTTGAAAGGAACGGTAGCCCAAGTATGGAGAGAAGCCATCACAATACCCATACTAAAGAAAGGGAAATGTAAGACCGAGGCTGCAAGTTACCGGCCAATCAGTCTCACAAGCTGTGTTGGGAAGACTATGGAGCGAATAGTCAACCACAGATTGAAATGGTATTTAGAGTCTGAGCAGATCCTGGTGCCGGAACAAGCTGGATTTAGAGAATGCTACAGTATAGAAGACCAAGTTACTTACTTGTCTCAAGCAATAGAAGATGCCTTCCAGGAGAAGAAAAAGGTCCTAACGATCTGGGTCGACTTCAAGCAGGCCTTTGACAAGGTGTGGAAAGATGGCCTTATTGCAAAACTTAGGAGAAGTGGAATCCAAGGCAACATGATGAAATGGATCCAGTCATACTTGCATAACAGGAGAACTAGAGTCACTCTTGACGGTCTGCAGAGCAGAAAAGTGTTGCTCCATCAGGGGGTACCTCAAGGAGGAGTAATTTCCCCAACACTCTTCCTTGTTTACATCAATGACCTGGTGAAAGATCTCCCTGCAGGAGTGAAAGCTGCCTTATATGCAGATGACCTAGTACTCTGGTGCGCTGATGAAAACGTCACCACAGCAAATTATAGAATGCAGCGGGCAGCAGACATGCTAGTGTCATGGGCAGAGAGATGGCTTATCACAATAAACACAGACAAAACCTTCACAACACTGTTCTCCCTCGCCCCCAAGGGCAAAGCAGCTAACATACACCTAGGGACAACCGTGATCAAGGAAGAAAGCTACCCCACCTATCTTGGGGTGACATATGACCAAAGGCTTACATGGAATAAGCATATTGAAAATGCAGAAGGAAAGGCCCGAAGATGACTAGGCATACTCAGAAAATTAGCAGGTACCAACTGGGGAGCAAATGAACGAAATCTAAAGAAGATTTATAATGGAGTAATAAGACCACACTTAGAGTTTAGCTCAGCAGCATGGTCATCAGCTGCTAACTCACATCTGCAGTCTTTGGACAAGGTGCAAAATCAAGCTCTCAGGCTCATTACAGGAGCCATGAAAACTACACCAATATCAGAGATGCAAAAGGTTGCTGGATTACAGACATTGTCCCATAGAAGAGACACAAAAACCATGATCCAGATGGAAAAGTACAACAGTATGCCAACGCACCCAATGAAGGCAAGACTAGATGATCTGGCATTGGGACGTCTAAAGCGTAGCAGCTTTGTGCATCGGGGAAAAAGACTTAAAAGACAGCATCAAGAAGACAACACCACTGAAGCCCACCCTGTACCATGGGAGCAGGCCAGCAATGTCCTCCAAATTAATACATCAGTCAGTGGTCTCACAAGTGGATGTGAGTATAATGATCTGCAAAAACGAACTGCTACATTGAGTATGATCCAAGAAAGCTATCCCGATCAATCATGGATACATGCCTATACAGATGGATCAGCAACTAATGCTGTTAGGAATGGAGGTGCCGGTATCTTTATCTCATATCCTGACAATCACTATGAGACTAGGCACATTCCCACTGGTAAATTCTGTTCCAACTATACAGCTGAGGTTCAAGCTCTAGAGCAAGCTGCAAATATGATTTATAACACCAACTCTGACTTCCACCAGGTAGTCATCCTCACAGATGCACTGTCTGTCCTGCAGGCTCTCAAGGGTGGTAAACTCCCGCATCTGAGAAATGAACTAAACAAGGTAGCTGCCAAAAAGAGAACCATACTTCAGTGGGTACCATCTCATTGTGGTGTACCCGGAAATGAAAAGGCAGATAAACTTGCAAAAAAGGAAGGAGAATGTGAACAAGAAGATAATGAAGTCACATACTTTGAGAAAAAGAGAGCTATCCAGACTATCAGAAGAGAACAGAACCAACCCAAAGACGACTATCACACTCTCGACCGGCAGGGACAGATAACTATTTTTTGCCTCAGGACAGGGCATAACAAACTGAATAAACACATGCACAAGCTACGATTGTCTGCTTCACCACTGTGCACATGTGGATTAAACGAACAAACTGCTGAGCATGTTCTACAGGATTGTCCTCTGTATGACCAGTTAAGAAAGATATACTGGCCCAATGACACAACACTAAACTCAAAGCTATATGGAGCTAAAGAGGAACTTCAAACAACAGTCGAATTCATCATGAGAACTTGTCTGATGGTGTAATCATCAAAGATGCGATCGCAAGAAGAAGAAGAAGAAGCTGATCATGCTAAGCTACCATGAGTCATAGATATAATAATTTTTATGCAAGGGTTCCCTGAGACCCAACAATTATTTCAAGGGTTCCTCCAGGATGAAAAGGTTGAGAAAGGGTGGTCTACAGTACAACAACAACAAAATTTAACTAGTTTAATCGTCTATTTCCTTGTGATACTTGGCCTCATAGGCATCCAACAGGACACAACATAACAATGCATAGATTCATAAAATTAAGAAAGTGTCTCACGTTTAAATACAGTTACCAATAATTGTCATCATTTAATGCGACGTCTTCATTTTCAGACTCCAAGAAGATTGAAGAAGGAGGTGGCTACATGTTCACCAGCCGTCAGGTCCCCTCATCTGTTAACTTTGGAGCAGGCTAAGCAGTGGTGGTGTCTTGATGCTTGTGTATTTACAGACTTTTAACAGATGGCTTGTGGATATTCTGACATCCATTGCTGTTTTGTTTTTCCTCTAACTTCAGACGCAGATTAAATATAGGGCTTAGTTCTGTACATCTTTCAACCTCCTTTGTTCCTAACTAACAATACATATTTTTAGAAACATGATTTATTTTATTCAAATTGCTCTTAATATATATATATACATAATCTATAATTTATCACACATTTGTGAGCTTGTCATAGTGGTTTTTGTTTTGCGTGTGTGTTATATTAGACCTTTTATTTCCCATATATATAATTTCTTCCATAAATGTGTTGTTTGCTTAGTTCTGTGAGTACAGCTCTGTCCAAAAGCATGGGGCAATAGCAGCCGACTTGAAGTAGTTTCTAGGTATCATTTGAACTAATTGCGCTTCATAGTCGCTGTTTACTAATCTCATGTCACCATTTTTCATGCTTACTGTCCTACTATTCCTGTATTCTTACCTCATTCCTTTAAACTACAGTACACCACACTGTTTGCTTCATCTTGCTGCATTACAATATGTGCGCATTTACCTCATTTACTGTGCACTAAATATCATGCAAATTTGCCTCTTCTCACTACATTAGAATACGCGCACATGCACCTCATTTACTGCGCACTGTTGATCATGTAAATTTACCTCATCTCATTGCACTGCGATATGTGCACATGTGCCGCATTTACTGTGCACAACTTCTCATGCAAATTTGTCTCATGTCACTGCAAAACAATATGCGCTAGTGTGCCTCATTCACTGTGCACAATTTATCATGCAAATTTGTCTGCAATACAATGTGTGCAAATTTCCCTCATTCGCTGCACTTCTGGGCATGCTAATTTGCCTCTTCTTTTTTTTTTTTTGTCCCAACTGCAGTGTCTGGGCTTTGACTTTGTTTCTGAATTGTATAAAGAAATTCATACTCATTCTCAGTGGCGGCTCCAATGCTTTTTTTAAGCTGTTGGGGATATTTATAAATAATGTTATAATTACATGTGTGCCTATGCATGCGAGTATGTAACACAACAAGGGTTTAAGATGACAGTATTAAACATAGCAAAAATTGAACAGGTTTATTCATCCTCGCGATTAAAATATTTGTTATATGTTGACAGATTGAAAGTACAGTTTATAAAAACTTTATAATTAGTATTTTCCTTTCCAGCATCCTGTAAACAAAATTTTCTCGCAAGTTCTTTAGTTTGTAAAATGCTTAGTGGCTGAAGTATTGAATTCTGGGATAGATTTTATTAATTCTTTCGCAGCTGATAGCATCGACAGAGTATTAAACCATTTTCACACACTTCAATGTAGAAAAAAAAACCATTTTAATTCAGATTTTCTCATGAGTATGGAGACAGTCGTTACAGGGAATTTGTTTCACTGGAAGCAATAGTAACATCACCTAGTACTAAGAATAGACAACCCTAGCTATCTTGTGAACAGTCTCATCACTGTATTCTGCACATTTAAGCATATATTTCCAGCTTTATGCTAGATTTGTGAAACAAACAACATACTTCTTTCGCATTCTTTGGGATGGCTCGCATTCATCTCCAAGGTCATTAAAGAAAGTGGGAATAGGATGGAGAAATAGTGAGAAGGGGTGGGAGAGTGAGCTTGTGGAAGGTTCAACAAAGGATCATAGTAGATGTAATATAATTATGGAGACTTGTTATATGTCAGTATCAAAACATGAAAAATAAAGGTTTGGTTTTGAAAGTTCTGGTGAGGATGGACCACACTGTCCCGTAAGAAGAATGAGCCAGCCGCCACTGAATGTTCTCATGCTACATAAAGCACACATCATCTTATATACGTTAGATTTATTAAATATAGTAACTTCTGCAAAATTAGATCACTCACTCTTGCATCACCACAGTTGCTGCTTATTGGCTCATATTTTTTTTTAAATATGTAAAACAGCATGTGTAGGCTTAACTCATTTACTGTTACCTGGTTGACTATTACTTCAGTAATGCAGCGATCTCTTTAACTTTTACAAAGCACATGCAGTTATTTTATTTGCTTCTAGTATAGTATATGTTTTTACTGCATTCACTTTTTCAGAATATGTTATAATCATCACTGCCCTTCAACCATTGTTATTTTTCTTTATAATTCAGGATCTACCTATTTAGCATTTATAAAAGAAAGAACTATTCCTTTAAAACAGAAATATGTGTATCACGTGTTTAGACAAATTGCTGTTGTTTACCCACTTGGTGACACTGTTTTATATGAATGCCTCAGCATTCAGTCATGTGTTAAATATGTGTTATTTCGGCTTGAATGCCTCAGCATTCAAGCGTGTAAATACATACAATTGCCCTTTAATGTTGGTTAGAGACTATATTTTGTGTCTGATTGCTTCATTCATCATAGATACCAGATGGTTCTGTTTGTTTGAAATTGAAGACTTTGTCCTCCATGTGTGAGATTCAAGCAAGCAGTTTATTAATTTTTTTTTGTAAGTCACTGTTGCACATAAATTAGCTAATTTTGACAAAGATGTATTTTTGACTAGGCTTAACATTTTGGCATATAACAATTTTGTCATCTGCCATGTCTTGCTAGATATTCTGAATGGGGATTTGAAGATGAATGGCTTTGTTTATGCTCAACACATCAGAGCAGAACTGGCTGCTAGTTTGTAGGCAGCATTATTAGATATTCTGAATGGAGATTTGAAGATGATGCTTTTTTTTTTTTAATGCTCCACACATCATATCAGAAGAAAAAAGTAAAGAGTTGATAGCAAATATAGTCAAGACTTTCAGAAAAATCATTTGTCAGCTCTCATTTCGTACGCTCCACAGATGCTTTGCATGTATGCATTACATGTAAATGGAGTGGATTGTGCAGAACATTCTTTCATTACAATTTGTTTGTCTTCTCTCCCCCAGAGAAAAGAAAAGGGCTTTTGTGAGCTTGAAAAAAAAAGACAGAAACAATATTTATGTAGGTCAGTGAACAGTGTGAGACTGAAGATTTCTCCACAAAATTGTTTCTGGACAACAAAGGAGTTTTGGAGAAATATTAATGGTGATAACAGAATAGTGGAGCTAAGAAGAGAAAATAAAATGTGAAGCTAAGAGATTTCAGTACTCAATAGTCAGAAGTTAAATGTCCTCAGAACCTTATTCTCAGGAAACACTTCTAACAGAATACTAAATTCTCTGATTTCACACATTTTATGTGTCACAGTAAAGATGGGTGTCGTTGGTCATGTACTTTGAAAAGAGGGTATAGATAATATGGTACAGAATGAAAGATCAAGGGCAGAGGAAAACCAGGAAGATCTAAAGATGGTTGGAAAAATGGGCGTACTCAAATGCAGATGATTGTGGAGCAAAAAGATGTCAGCACAGATAGTATAGTCGGGGGAGGGGTGTGTTGTTGTTCCAGGACAAAGAATAATAGCCCTACTGCTCCACTAAGCATGCTATAAGAGGCACTTGACATGAAGTTGTGTACATGGGTGACTGGCAGCCTCCTCTTGTAGAACACATAGTTACAGATGCCTCAGAGTCATGGGTATGCTTGACAGTTTTAGTGAAATTACCAGATTCAGCTTTTTACAGTGTGCAGCAGTGACTAGTCTTTGTTTCATACACATGATATTTATCATGCACTTTACATTGTACAGTTTGGAGCATTTTACATTTAGTTCCAATAAAAAAAAAATAATGAAAGAAACCTATTGTTTTTTTCATGAATTTTAATTTTTTGAAACATTTTCTACATCTTTTTTTCAGGCAAGCTCTTTTACTTGAGAATAGTATGCTCATCTTCTGGGACGAGGGAGAGACATTTTACTCTCGCTCAAAATGAGTTACGGCTTTGTCTTTTCAAAGCTGGACTCGACGTGTGAAGCTGGGGTTGTACACAACTATCAGTGACGGGTGTAAATACATATTATGACGTGACTTATTGCCTTAAGTGTAGGCTTCCTCTTCTGTTCCCTCATTTGTCTCCGTGTAGAAACATCAGTAAAGATAGCTGTGATATTTGTTGTGAAGTGTATGTCTCGGTAAGCTGGAGTTTTTTTTTTCCTCTCTCCAGTATTATAATAACATTTTACAGAGACAAAAAAGATAACAAATATTTATATCATTTATAACTGGGATGATCAGTTTCTTTAATTTGGTGCCTTTTTGTTGACTGGGTAGGCAGAGTTTCTGCCATGTCCTGGTATTTCTTGTCTGGAATTTGTAGTTATGTTCAGTCTTGAATCCTTCTGTGTTTGTACTGAGTCTGTACTAAATGCTGTCAAAGCGTGTTGTTTCTAGCCTGTGTCTGTATTAGTGTTGTCAGATTATACTGTTTATGTCCAGAGTCTGTATTAATATTGTCAAATTATACTGTCTCTGTCTTGAGTCTGTACTAAATGCTGTCAAATCGTGTTGTTTCTACCCTGTGTCTATATTAGTGTTGTCAAATTATACTGTCATGTCTTGAGTCTTATTAATATTGTCAGATTATACTGTCTGTCCTGGCCCTGTATTAATGTTGTCAAATTATGCTGACTTTGTCCTGTATTAGTGTTATCAAGTCCTAATGTTTCTATCTTGTATTTGTGTTGGAAATGTATGTTATTTCTGTCCTGAGTCTGAATTAGTGTTGTCAAATCACTGTTTCTGTCCTTAGTATGTATTAGTGTTGTGAAGTACTGCTGTTTCTGTCCTGAGATGATAGCCTCTATTCTATGCTAAATTATGCTGCTCATTCGTGAATTCGTTATGGAATCTGAATTGAGCTGATCTAATCCAGACTTTATAATCTGTGGTGATTTGTGTTTTTGGGCTGAGTTTGTATCTTGTCCTCATTTTTGAATCTTGATCGTCTAAACCTGAGTGTAGTTTGTAATACTCAGGTATAAAAAAAAACTCATTTTCTGTCCTACTCTTGAATGTTTGTTGCTAGTCATATCTTGTCAATCATTTGATTTTGATGTGAAGTAAGTTTCTGTAGATCCTTTAATCAAGCAGATATCTTGCAGGCTTGCTGTCTTCATGGTACAGTTGTGTTACTATCTATGTAATAGAATGTATCATCTTAAGCTAAATTCTCATATGTGGCAGTTTGTCTTTTGCTAACATCTCTTTGTTTCTGCATCCTGCTCACCTCTATTGTCTTTTACTTGATACACTCACATTTTATTTTATAACTTCTCAGTTCTGTCTACCCAAATTTTCCATATATATTTCTAAGAGATTTTCTGACATCCTTTGTAATTTTATTCCTTGTTTTGCATATACATTTTTTTAAATCTTAAAAATCATTTATAGTTCAGAATGTCCTGACTGTGTGTCTGTCAGATGACTCTAGCATCTCATTAGTAATTTTATTCTGTTTGGTTTTTTTTTTTCTCCTTATCTCTCTCCTACATTTGATTATTTTTTTTTTGTTCGAAGTCTTGGCTGTTGATTTATGTAAATTTTTGTCATGTTATGGTCTGTTTCAGACATGATTACAATTCCAGCTTTCTGTCAGTCATTCATTTTTTCTCATATTCCATCCAACATGTTTTTTCAGCACAAAATTAGCCTTGTGCCTTTACAGTGACAGATATTCAGAGTTGACTACTCAACTCTGGGCACAGGTAGACGAGGAGTTAGCAGCTAACTCATTAATTTTGCTATATTATTTAAAATAATAAAACCTTGGTGATTTTACACAGAGCAATACATTCTGTGTTTACCCACATGAGGGTGCCATTTATTTTGATGAATGAGCATTGTTTCCGAAGTTGGGTTCTAGTCGTTGACTCTAGTGCCACACTGTACCGTCGGTTCTCTTTTTTGTTTAAAAGAGAGAAAGCATTTATTTGTAAAGCTTTAGAGTAAATGGGGTGTGTGTTTGTTGATAATGTTAAAGGATTTTTTCCCGAAATCATGAACATTAGAGTGGTCTTACGCGTCGTAGATGTCAGATTATTGCAACTGGTTAAAACAGGTGTAGAATAAGTTAGAGCGTGGTGTGGTTGTTGCAAAAGGACAGAAAGTGAAACAGTTGGTTTGTGTTTTCCCTGAATAGACAGGCCTTGAATTTGACAGTCAAGAAAGCAGATAATTTATTATGTTTTTGACTTTAATTTTTCAGCCCACTGTTGCCATGAAAGAAAGGAGCTGAAGTTTGGGTTCTTGAGTCAAGTGTGTTGCATGGCTGCTGTGAGCCTGTGTTATTGTAGACCTTCTGCAGTGTTGTCTATCAGTCTACCTTATGGTCTTCTCCATCTCCTGAAACCAGATCTTCTATTGTTGTAGGTGCGCTTTGTTAATTTATCAGGCTTCATTTTCACGAAATGGCCAAATCCCTTAATTTTCTGTCTCTCTCTAGTATTTTCTAATGTGCTAAAAGCTAGCCCAGACTAAATAAAAATGAATGTGCCAGGTGAAAGATGAGTTTGTGTGAGAGGTAGATATTTTGAAACTGATGAGTTTATCCAGTCTTCTGCAGATGATTTGCCACTAGAACTGCCATCTAAGGCTTAACATTATATAAATACATTTACTTATAAAGTCAACATAAAAATCTTGGAAGCAGCTAGCATAAACAATGGCCCAGATTAGGCCTTTAAAGCTAAAGTGACAATAGTTACTGGAATGAGATAAAAATCCATGCTCGACAGCAGCTTTTAATGGACTGTACCTTCACTGTGGCTCTGGACACTAATTAAGTTATATGTACTGACATAATATGTTTAACAACGCACCTTCGACACTATTTGTCTCTTAACTTATCAGAGTAAGATCAAATTTAAGCAAGAACAGAAGGTTGTACTAAAATAATTTAACTTTTAATGTGAAATTTAGGTCAGCTCAATTCCGCTGTTTTTTTGTTTTTTTTTAAACTTGTGACTTAACACATTAACTACCGCAAGCCGCTGTCAGCGGCTCACAAAATAAACACATTTGGACCACAAACCGCTCAGAGCGCCAATCTAATTTTAGTAATAAAACGAATGAAAAATGTACTGAAACACTTTCTTATCTGGTTTGATATTTTAAGTTGCCACCGGAAAACAAATTCCCACAGCATGGTTGTTGTAGAACACTGGAAAATTGATATTATGTTCATATTTTTCAGCTTTTTGGGTTAGTTACCAAACCGTGCAAAACTCTTTACCGTGGCAACTAGTGATAGGACTAAAATAAATGCGTGTACATCTCGTCTAACGGCTGAATAGGATTGAAACGTGTTTCAACAATTGACTGATAGATCTAGCGACGAGGACAAGAGTGAAAACGGTGTGCACATTGATTGAAACTGTGATTTTGATAAGAGATGGGGTGCAAGCAGTTATAATTGTGAAAATATTGCAAGTCCTCGGCCATCGGAGGGCCGTTAAATAGCAACAACCTCTATTAGAGTTACAATCTGTGCATATTGTAATAGTACATTCATTTATCTTTAAAATGACGTGTAATTCATAAAAATCTGTAAACAATTACAAAAACTACAGCTTACATTGTGCAAACACCTACAGGATGAAAATGGGAAAAAAATTTAATTCGGCCACAGTGTGTTTTTCAATTCGGTAGTTAATGTGTTAAGTGTCAGTGAAACTCACCAGTTCTTCAGATGATACATATTCATTGCACTTTTTAATATATTTTTTTAAAGTTCATTTCAGTATGACTTGCTGCTGATTATCTGTCTGTGTTAACATCTTGTTTGGTTGTGTCTGGATTTTAAAAAAAGACATTTGTTTAGACTTGAACAGAAAGACACAAAACATTTAGGCTGCTGATAAAATTATAGGACTTTAAATATAGAAAATTATAGATGTTCCTTCTTCCTCGTTCGCCTAAAGGTAGATGTTGCCAGCAAGATGGCACATTATATCTGTTCTGCCTAAAGTCATTATAAAATGACGAGACTATATTGAGAAAATCATTCAAGTGTTTACATCTTGTTTATCAAGAACCTGATGGTGATTTAGGAAATAAATTAATTTTGGCTTCCCAGAATAGTGAAACATTTAAAAAGCAAGATTGTGTTTTCCCAGAATAGTGAAACATTTAAAATCAAGATTGTTTTCCCGGAGTATTGAAACAGTTGATATCAAGATTGTGCTTCCCTAGAATATTGAAACATTTAAAAGCATGATTGTGTTTTCCCAGAAAAGTGAAACATTTATAAGCAAGATCGTGTTTTCCCAGAATATTGAAAGATTTAAAAGCAAGATTATGTCTGGAACTCCGCCGATGCTGGTCCCAAGCCCGGATGAAAAAGGAGGAGGGCGGCCTGCATGGAGGCTGTAAGGAGGCAGCCCCTCCACCATGCAAAGGCACAACAGGCCAATCACCTGTTTGCTTCAAATCACGATTAAAAGAAACTTAAGAGAGAAAACCGGACGGATTCTAAAGGCGACGAACTGGAACGGACTACGACTTATGGAACACAAAAAGTATAAATGAGAAGGAAGAGGAGCTGGTGGAAGAGATGAGGAAAGCAAAACTAGAAATCCTGGCTATAACTGAAACGAAGAAAAAAGGACAAGGAGTCATGGATCTCGATGGCGACACGCTGCTCTACAGTGGTGTACCCATATCTGAAAGAGCTAAAGGGGGCGTGGGTTGCATTGTGGCCAAAAATCAAAAAGATAGTATCAAGGGATGGAAATTTGTCTCAGAGCGCATTATGGTTGTACAACTAAAAGAAGGAGAAACCATAGTCAACCTGGTCATAGTGTATGGGCCAAATGAGGATGAGAGAGCAGAGGTCAAGGAGGAATTCTTCGAGCTGCTTCAAAAGACAGTGGATGACTGCCTAGATGAAGTTATCATGCTCGGAGATTTCAATGCCAGAGTTGGAAACGACCATGCTAGATGGGGTGGAGTAATTGGAAGATATGGAGAAGACACTCTCAATGACAATGGAAAGCGACTCCCTAGATTCTGCAGTGAGCAGAATCTGATCATTACAAACACAAAGTTCCCCCATAAGCGCATACATGCATACACTAGGTGTGAACTAACAAAGAATGAGAAGTCAGTGATCGACTATGCCATAGTTAGGAGGAGCTCATTCAGATATGTCCGAGATGCAAGAGTCTGGAGGGGGCCAGAGATTGGAAGTGATCACTACCTGCTAACAATCAAACGAACAACTGAAAGAGTTGCCAGCCTAGGAACTGCCCAACATCACGCAAGAAACCAAGTAAACGAGCAGGAGAAATGAGCATTAGGACCTACAAGCTGAGAGAGCCAGAAATTAAGACCAGATATCAGGGGCTTATAACTATGGCGGTGAGAAACGCAGAACAACCTGATGACTTGGAAACCCTCTGGCTCAAATTCAAAGACATAAAGACAGCTGCTGCAGAAGCATGTGGTGAAGTCCGACTTGGGAACAAGAGAAAGAGGACATCTTGGTGGACAGAGGAAGTCAAAGAGAAAATAAGAGAGAAGAAAATGGCATGGAAACAATACTTAGGAGCTAAAAACACAGCAGGACAAATAGAACGAATGAACGAACGAACGAACTTTATTTTCGAAGGGTTGAGAATTGGGCGCGCAGGCCCGTCTAACATTCTGCCCTTTCACTCTCATTAATCTTGCATACTATATCCTTTTATTCCCACATATTACTTTAAGCATTAATTTAAAGGCATGCAACATTATAAAGTTAACATAATAGCATTCATTTACAGTATACAATCATAATAAAAAATGAGTAGCCTAGGTTTTTTTTTTAAATAAAGATAGTGACTGAAAAAAATAATAATAAAAAATAAAATAATATAAACAAAACAATAAATAAATAAGTTATGTATACCGACACTCACTTATGCGGTCAAAACGTCTAATCTGTAGTATTTTTGAATGTGTCATCAATCCTCAATACAAGAATTACAAAAACACATTCTCGCTTACATCCATACATTCTTGGCGGAAATTGAAATAATAATAATAACACTTTCTTGCGCACTTCTGTAACAGAAAAAGTCTTTCAGCAGTTTAAAAAAAAATTATATCTGCATGTACATCACCCATTTAAGCAAATGGAAACATTCACATCTCTAAAGTACAGTGGTATGCGGGTACATTCTCACATACATTACATTATATAATAGTATTACATGGATATAAAACAAATTATTCCCATTAAAAACGAGCGGAAGAGGAAAAGAAATGTTGACCTATGGATGAGATGTTGACAGGCAAATGATGTTTCTATGGGGGTAGATAATCAGTGTTTAGGAAGTGTTTGAAAAGTGCTTTATTAAATGAATATTGTGTAGGTAGGCTTTTTAGGTGGTGTGGAAGGCTGTTCCATAAGTAGGCTCCAGAGTAGGCTAGACTCTGTTTGAACAGGTCGATCCTAGGTTTGGGCAGACATAACTGATGTAATTGTAGTCCCTCTCTTCTACTGGTTTGAAACAATGATCGTAGGTACGGCGGAGCATTGTTTGATAGAATTGCGTGGGTCAGCTTGGCTTTGTTGTAGAGAAGACGTTTTTTCAGGGACAGTATTGTGGGTTCTTTTCCTGTCCTTGTGTGTGATATCGTGCGATTATCGGTATAGAGAATATGTGACACTCAGAACAGAAGCAAAGAACAAAGTGCTAGCAGCAAAACAAAAGTCCTGGGAAGAATTTGGAGAAAAGCTAGAAAAAGATGCGCAAGAAAACCAGAAATTGTTCTATAAGACCCTAAAGAACATGAGGAAGGAAAAACAATGCCCTCTCAAATTTATAAAGGACAAGCAAGGCAAATTGCTTACTGCCCCAAAGGAGGTAATGGAAAGATGATTTCTCAGAACTCCTTGATGGTGAGCAAGGTCAAGCATCGGAAATGATAACCACTAGCACAGAAGATGAAACAAATGGTGATGAAGATGACATAAAGATGGAAGAACTGAAGGCAGCACTGGAGAAAATCAAGATGGGCAAAGCAGCAGGGCATGATGGTATAACACCAGAAATGGTTAAGTACATGGGAGCATCAGGTGACCTATTACTCCTAAGGGTCCTACAGGCAGCACGGTGCAACAAGGCCATACCAAAGGATTGGGAGATTGCCATCATAACACCGATTTTCAAAAAAGGTGACAATCGACAATGTGGAAACCACAGAGGCATATACCTTCTCAGTGTCCCTGGTAAAATCTACTCTAGAATCCTAGAGCAGAGACTCCGATGCCTAGCTGAGCCACAATTGGATGAAGTCCAGTGCGGATTCCGAGCAAACCGAAGTACTCAAGACCTAATCTTCACACTCAGGCAGCTGAGTGAAAAGGCCCTTGAGTACAAGAGTGAGATCATCTTTGTTTCATAGATCTGGAAAAGGCGTTTGACAGGGTCCCCTGGAGCAAACTTTGGGACTGTCTGGCAAGGAAAAACATTCCAGCACCTCTGATTCATGCTATACAGAGCTTCTACAAGTCTTGCAGAAATTATGTGAGGACAGCAAACTGTAAATCTGAAGAGTTCAGGACCACCATTGGTGTAAGACAAGGTGATATCCTGTCACCTTATCTTTTCATACTCCTCATGGATGATGTCATCAAGGCATGTAAGGAGAGAACAAGAAAGTATTCAGTGGGGTACTGGAAGATGAGACAGGTCTGTATTTCAGAGCTAGCATTTGCTGATGATGTTGTCCTGATTGCTAAATCAGAGGCACATCTCCAATTCAATCTGCAAGTCTGGAAGGAAGAGCTGGAGAAGAGAGGGATGGTCATAAGCAGCTCTAAAACAAAATCCATGGTGATATCACGAGAAGAAAGAAGACATCAGATTAAGCTGGGAGAACAGGTCCTGGAGCAGGTCGACCACTTTAAATATCTCGGAGCTATTATAGACCGAAAGGGAGGCATCAAAGAAGAGTTGGCCACTCGAAAAGCAGCAGCTGGGAGACTTTTTCAGGCCATAAATCGAGGATTCCTCAGCAAGAAAGAGGTTGGTAAGAAAACGAAGATGGCTGTATACCGCTCCACCTATGTCCCAGTCTTGACATATGGATGCGAGTCATGGGCAATGATAATAATAATAATAATAGCCCCTTCAGTCATAACTGACTATGGGAATGCGCCCCTGAGGTGGCAGCCCTCAGCTGCTTATTTTCCTGGTGCTCCTTTCGACGTTTTCTCTTCACCTCTGCTTGTTGTGTGAGCGTCTCTTCGCCCAATCTGAGGTGGCGCCGTAAATAGCATCGCCACTTAGTGCGATCGGCAACTTCATCCTCCCATGTTGCAGGATCCATGTCCAGTGCCTTCATATCTCTCTTGCACACATCTTTGAACCTCAGCTGTGGTCGCCCAACTGTTCTCTTGCCATGGGCAATGACTACAACCCATAAAAGCCAGATCCAAACCTCAGAAATGAGGTATCTGAGGAAAGTGGTTGAAGTAACAAGAAGAGACATGGTCTGCAACCAGACGATACGTCAAGGCCTAAAATGCCACCCGCTGCAGACCCAAGTAAAACAGTCCCAACTAAGATGGTTTGGCCATGTCTGCAGAATGGGAGAAGATCGGCTACCACGTCAAGCATGGGAAACAAAGAGCCAGAGATCCAGACCCCCAGGACGACCGAGAGTCCGCTGGGAGGACAACATTAGACAATCTTTGAAGGACCGAGGACTGGAATGGAACCAGGCCAGGAAGAAGACAGCTGATAGAATAGTCTGGCGCTCTCTCTTCCAAACCCCTACACCTCACGGTAGAAGGGGAACGACTAAGTAAGATACAAATGAAGACTAATGGCAGCATGTGATAAGATTAGTGACTTCCTGTGGAAAAAAGGGAAGACTAGACTTTAAATATAAGAAAGGTAAACTAGTAACTTTACATGGAAGAAAGGGAAGACTGTAGACTTCAAATATAAGAACGAACTTTATTTTCAAAGGGTTGAGAATAAGGTGGACTAGTGACTACATGGAAGAAAAGTAAGACTAGTGACTTTACTTAGAGGAAAGACTAGTGACTTCACATGGAAGGAAGGGAAGACTGTAAGCTTTACATTGGTTTAGTTTGTTGAATTTGGATATTAACAACGACCCCGGATATCAGACTCAATAGTCTTTATATAAAAGAAAGGTAAAACTAATGACTTCACATGGAAAAAAGGGAAGGCAGTAAGACTACATCAAAGAAAAGTAAAACTAGTAACTTCTCATGGAAGAAGGGGTAGACTGTAGAATTTACTTAAAAGAAAGGTATAACTATTAACTTCACTTGGAAAAGAGGGAGGGCAATAAGACTTGACGTGAAAGGGAAAGACTGTAGAATTGACATAAAACTAGTGAACTCACATGGGAGAGAAAGGAAAGTAATAGACTACAGAAAAGAAAAGTAAAACTAGTGACCTCACGTGGGAAAAGGAAGATAATAGACCACAAAAAAGAAAAGTAAAACAAGTGACCTCACGTGGGAAAAGGAAGATAATAGACCACAGAAAAGTAAAACAACTGACCTCACGTGGGAAAAGGAAGAAAATAGACCACAAAAAAGAAAAGTAAAATGACTGACCTCACGTGGGAAAAGGAAGATAATAGACCACAGAAAAGAAAAGTAAAACTAGTGACCTCACGTGGGAAAAGGAAGATAATAGACCACAGAAAAGGAAAGTAAAACTAGTGACCTCACGTGGGAAAAGGAAGATAATAGACCACAGAAAAGAAAAGTAAAACTAGTGACCTCACGTGGGAAAAGGAAGATAATAGACCATAGAAAAGAAAAGTAAAACTAGTGACCTCACAAGGGTAAAAAAAAAGGGGAGACTTGTGACTTTAGTTGGAAGAAACGTAAGACTAAATGGAATGTAACACAAAATGAATAAACTATGTAAGTCCTTTTAGACCGAGAGAGAGAGAGAGATTGATTGAGTATAGACTCGTAACATCATGTCTAAGGCAAGAAAATCACCATTTCCACTTCCACCTTCTTGGAACAGCACAGGCAATAAAGAACTCAAGCCAAACTTACAATCTCTGCATTACGTACTAATACTTCTGTAAATGGAAGACTGAAAATGAACACCACAAAGAAGTTCAAATCTTGAATGAAGTACGTCATGGCTCTGTACACTGACAATACAAAGTATTATATATCACTGCTAAGGCTTCGAAATGATGACTAGTTTACAACCTAGAGCAAGAACAAGAAGACCAGGCACATCTAAATGTGATAACTACAGGAAAAATATTACCTGCCACGCAGGCCAAACCTTGCTGACTACAAGCAAATACACTCAGTCCCACACTGAGCAGCCAAAAGCCATGAGCCAGACAGAAATGACCATCATCACTCTCTCTACAAATATGTGTCCACCCTGCACAACCTCTGGTCTCATTTCCGTTCCAAGACTCCGTTCCACTCACCCCACCTATAAAAATGCACTTTTTAAAAACCACCTGACTTGCTCACCTCCCGAGTTCTCAATTTTGCTCATAACATATTTTCCAGTCATCAACAACCCATCAGCAGTTTCTATTTTCTCACCACATAACATGTCTGTCATTCAGTGCATGCTTCCTGCAGAGCACAGGTACTCCACAGCCACAACATGAGCTGAGACAGAATGAATTAAACGAAGTTGTTGGGAAAAGGGAAGAATAAGTAGGAAAGATGTTGAACTTATGAAGAGGCTAAGAGTTTTATCAAGCACAGATACAGGAGCAAGTGGGAAGCAGAGCATCCAGGCCACCCAAAAAATGAGGCATATTACCAGCTCAATAGAAGCGAACAAGCGGTAATCTTCAGATGTAGTACAGGTCACAACAGATTCGTATACCATCTATTTAACAAGTTATAGATAGGAACTACTGAGTGTAACTGTGGCACCAATAAGAAGAACACTAACAATATCAGTGTGGAAAAAAATATCAACAGAAATGATAAACAGCACTGACAAAAGGCTGTTGAAATGTCATGATCATCTTTGCCAGTCAGTATAGAACTTGAAGTAGGGAAGGGAGACTCCTCTTTGGAGTTAAGTGTCAGCTCTATCCATGAAAATGGGCCAGAAGAACTATCTTATCTGTCCCTGTCAACGTTATGTGTGGTTGGAATCTTCTGTCATGCTGTTTGTTTTTTTTTCTTTCTTTTAGCATGGGACACTTACCCATTATTATTTAATATTTTTTAGACCCATCTTGTGCAGACCAGCCCATTCCATTCCAGGTCTTTCTCACTTTTGTATTCTCCCCTCTGTATCTTCATTGACATTGTTATGTGTGTCTCCATATCTCCATTGTCTTTATTATGTCTGATTCCATATCTTCATTGTTCTTATTAAGTCTATTTCCATATTATATCTTCATTGTCCTTATTATGTTTGTCTCCAAACCTTCAGTGTTCTTATTGTCTATCTCCATATCTTCATTGTCCTTATTATGTTTGTCTCCAAACCTTCAGTGTTCTTATTATGTTTGTCTCCATATCTCCATTGTTCTTATTGTCTATCTCCATATCTTCATTGTCCTTATTATGTTTGTCTCCAAACCTTCAGTGTTCTTATTGTCTATCTCCATATCTTCATTGTCCTTATTATGTTTGTCTCCAAACCTTCAGTGTTCTTATTGTCTATCTCCATATCTTCATTGTCCTTATTATGTTTGTCTCCAAACCTTCAGTGTTCTTATTGTCTATCTCCATATCTTCATTGTCCTTATTATGTTTGTCTCCATATCTCCATTGTTCTTATTGTCTATCTCTTGGAAAGCAATCATTTTACTTCATAAATTAAAAGAAAAATTATATAAAAGATAGACAAGATTAGTAATGGAGAGGAAAATGCCCAGTCTTAAGAATTCCTTTCAGGCTAGTTAGCTGTTGCTTGCTAAATTTATGTAATTGCATATTGTGCACATCACCAAGTTTACTATTACCTTGCATGTTTTATAATTACACAGAGATGGGGCAATATGAAGTCCATCGAAAGAAACATTTGATTAAGTTACCTTCCCCATATGAGGTACATTTTTCTAGTTTTGTGTTTTGTATCTTTCATTGTTAGCATGGATAAAACGGAAATCTGTTTAAAACTTAAGCCTCGCTACAGGACCCAAAGACACAACAATAGACAATGCAGTCAGTGACCCATAGCTTGACTGCTTACGTCAGGGTCAGCGAACCAGAGCTGACCAAGACCCTACTCCACCTCCAAGTGGTGGTCCTGGAAACACGCTGCATCACTGTAGTCTGGCTGAGTGAGTAGGGATCAAAGAGGGAAGGCTAACCCAGTCCCAAAAATGCTGTGCAGAAGTCAGATGTGTCGGCCAAAAGGCGCAAATATCGCAGCTTTGCTGTAAATGGGCACACCGCAACCATCCTTTTCAGGATGAATGAGGAAGAAGAAGAAGCCTCGCTAAATATCGAAATCTTGTTGCTACTTAGCAATGACTGACAACAGTAATAATCAGACTTTCCACGCAAATAATGATCTACTGATGAGCGTAAACATGGCACTGATGAAATAACTGCTGAACATCTGCTTCAGAGATGCCCAACTTATGAGGAACATAGAAAGCACATATGGCGGTCACCAGTACCATTTTCAGAAAAAACTCTATGGAGATGCAAAATGCCTGTAGCTGACCCCTGCTTTCTTTGACAATATTCAAGTAGATGTCTGAGAGTGTACGAAGGAGAAAACTTTGTTAGACAAAGTTGAATAAAAATGTGAAAGATAAGTATTATTATTATGCTGTTAGCTTTATGTATTAGGTGATTTTTTATTTTTTTTTAATCACAGGTTTTTAAAGTTCCTTTAAAGTTTTAAAGTTTATTTGTTGTCTAGGCAATTTATAGCATGCCATTTATTGTTTATCACTTATGAAATTATATTTAATTTCTTAAGTTTTAAACATTTTTGTTTTTTTAAATCAGAATTTCGTTTCAACTGGGCAGGTCTTAGAAGTTGTTGAACAGAGTCTGATATCGGTGGATGAAGAGGACTATAATGATGTCTTCAATATGGGGATCTATGCTCAGCATATATTTGACTACTACAAGTTGAGAGAGGTATCCTTTCTTCTGTTCTCCGTTATCCAGTAATATTTGAGGGTTTGGTTATGGCAGCTGTGTAAATTTGAAATGCAATTGCTTTTTCAGAACCACTGGAGCAGTGCTTCTTAACCAGGGGTGCATGCACTCCCGGGAATGTGAGATCCACCTTCTAGGGATGCGAAACATACCAGACATTCTAGAACGTGAATTATACACACAATACCAAGAACTCAAATGTATTTGTTCATAATAGAATATTGACCATTTTTCACGAAGTGGTTTTGCTTTTATAGGGTTTGCCTGAATGAAAGCAAGACCCTAGTATGAGAAAATAGAATTTAGATGGAAAATGACATGCCTGTGGACAGATGAGACTATTGGCTCAAGGGATAGAACCAGGATTTGACTCTCCCCTTGCTGCTTCATGACTTCAGAATGGCTATAGTCTCACCCTCCTCTGACTTCCTTGACACACAAGGAGATAAGGTGTATAAATACGACCACAGATGCCACTATAAAGACAACATGTAGTCACGTATAGAGGGTAGAAGCTGATCCAGTGTACAGTAAATATATATATTTATTTACAAAATAAAGCATAAAAATGTCATCATACAGTAACCACACAAGTAGCGTGCACTGTTGCACGGCCTGGAAAAACCAAAGTAACAATTGAATTGATACTAGAAAAACCCCAATCACATTCACTCTTGCTGTCACCCTGCTGAGGAGCAATAAAATTAGTTAGTGATTTAAACAAATCCAATTCGGTGGGGCTGTTAACTTTAGCCTCCACTTTCTAACACTAATAAGATTTCTACTGTCTCAGTCCTGGTGACTTTTCCTCAACGAACGGCTACACAGCTTTCTACTTGTTAGGCGATATGTGCCGATAACTACACCACTAGAAATGCTAAAATAATAGACTTGGTTTTTCTAACGCAGACTCAGTGTCTATCCGTCAAATGGATACTGAACAGACCCTACTGGTCCTGTCTATTTTCTCCCTCCTTCTCTCTCTCTGTCTCAGGGTCTCTCTACCTCTCGACAACTGATGATGCGGCGTCTCCGTTACGCTCTTCTCTCGATACTTCAGGACTCAGGTATGGTAACCCTGTCACCTGTTCCTGACTTTGGTGATGACGATGTTCGGATATCAAGCATGGGAGACTTGATTAACTGTAGACGCTTCTCTGCTGCTGAACAAACTTTCCCCTTTTCTCCCACTCCGGATTTAGAGGAAGACACAGCCTTGATTTCTGGCTGTATGAAATTACACCAGTCTCCGACCTCGTGTCGTTGCTGGAGACTATAATAGCGATGAGCTCCTGCTGTAATGATAAATAAACCCGTTCCCGCTCCTCACTGCAAAAAGAGCTGCTGAAGAGTCGAACTTCACCAAAATAGACCGTTTAGGTTATATTCTTTTCGCTGCTGGCGATATCTCGAGTCCTCTGACCCCGAGATATGTCCGGTTGCCGTGGATAATTTATATATGGCAAATTATGCTCCTCACTGTTTTGCCGTGACTCGCAATATCGCTTTTCTTCCCCGCAATGGAGACAATAATATACGCAGTCCTATGGCCAGGCAATTATTTCTTCAGAGAGAAATGCCCGCAATTTCCTATCTCATTATATACAAGAGAAACACCCACGCAAATTTTCTCCCCCGCCTATCCCAAACTGACGCTCGGACCAATGAGAGCGCTAGAAAAATTAAATACTAGCAACCTACGCAAATTGACTTGAAAAACATTGCGAACCCGCGTGTCCGAAAATTGTGTCATGTTATGCGATGGCCTCGTGTTTCTGACGTGCGGGCATGAAATGGCGATTATCGGGAATCGCGAAAAATCAGAAGAAAGTAAAACTGGTCGAGTGTTAAATAAACCTACCGTCATAAAAAGAACCCATTTAATTTACCTACTCAAAATTACCAAACACGATATATATATTCGTGGAGAAGAAACAAGGCAAACACATATAGTTACAAAGTGAAGAGAAATGGTGAAAACTCAAAAATAGAACAACAGGATTGGGCCTGTTGAAGGACAGAATTACAGTGCAGCATCACACCATTTAAAGGAGAGGCCGACCAAGAACGGCTTGGCGGAAGACTGTGGAGGCCGAGATGCAGGGGGTGAGCCAGAGTTGGGGCACTGTAAGGGGGATGGCTGCCGACTGAGCAAGGTGGAATCAATTTGTTGCTGTACTACAAGACACCACCAGGCTTAATGGCCACTGACTGCTTTGACGGTTGGCAGCTATGGATCAAAGAGGAAGAATATTGACAGTACTAAACCTGTCATATGTTGTAAATAACATTTTTCTCAAGGCATGCTTTGAACTGTTTTTCGCATTTCTGACATATTTAGCAAATTAGAAGATAATAGGATGCGAGGCTTACCATGTGCTGCAAAGAGGCGTGGGATCTCTTAAAGGTTAAGAAACATTGCATTAGAGTGTAGCGTGAGGTTTTTATTGGCTATAGGATCAGTAATCTGTCTGTTTGTTGAATGTGGATTGGCTGTGCATATGTATTAACAAAGAAGTGGGTTTACACACACTTTTCACAACATATTATACCATGTAGAACAGGTCCTGGAGCAGGTCGACCACTTTAAATACCTCGGAGCTATTATAGACCGAAAGGGAGGCATCAAAGAAGAGTTGGCCACTCGAAAAGCAGCAGCTGGGAGACTTTTTCAGGCCATAAATCGAGGATTCCTCAGCAAGAGAGAGCTTGGTAAGAAAACGAAGATGGCTGTCTACCGCTCCACCTATGTCCCAGTCTTGACATATGGATGCGAGTCATGGGTAATGACTACAACCCATAAAAGCCAGATCCAAACCTCAGAAATGAGGTATCTGAGGAAGGTGGTTGAAGTAACAAGAAGAGACATGGGACGCAACCAGACGATACGTCAAGGCCTTAAATCCTACCCCCTGCAGACCCAAGTAGAACAGTCCCAATTAAGATGGTTTGGCCATGTCTGCAGAATGGGAGAAGATCAGCTACCACGACAAGCATGGGAAACAAAGAGCCAAGGATCCAGACCCCCAGGACGACCAAGAGTCCGCTGGGAGGACAACATTAGACAATCTTTGAAGGACCGAGGACTAGAATGGAACCAGGCCAGGAGGAAGACAGCCGATAGGTTAGTCTGGCGCTCTCTTTTCCAAACCTCTACACCTCACAGTAGAAGGGGAACGACTAAGTAAGTAAGTTATACCATGTTTTGAGGGCTGGAAACTCGTACAGCTAATGTGTTGATGCAAGTCTTGATTATATACTGAAGCACATTAAAAACGCACCACCTGTATAATCCAGGAACAGAGTGTGAAATGTAAATATAAGTGTGTACAAGTTTACATATTTGGAATCTTTATTCATTTTCCTATGAATCCATGCTGGTCATTAATTTGTACATTTGATTGTTATGAAATTCATTGCATTCTGTGCAGGCAAGGGAGAAAACCAAAAATACAAAAAAATGCACGTGCGTTATCCTGCTGGAGAAGCTGCAAGTCTGGATAAATTGTGAACGCAGGAGCAACCAGTGCATCCAGAACCTCATCTCGATATGTCACAGCATTAACATTTCCACGAAAGACGTGAAGAGGCAAGCGATGGTGAAAACTGAATCCTCCCCAAATGTGAATACTGCCACCTCGAAATCGGTTGACACAGCAATCTGCAAAGCGCTCTTCACACCGTCGCTAAATCCGCATATGTCCATCTGCAAAGGATATGTTGAATCTGTTCTCGTCTGTGAATAGGACAGCATTCAACTGCAGTCTAGTCCATCTTCTTCTTCTTCTTCGTTCGTCCTGAAAAGGACGGTGGTTGCGTTGTGTCTGTTTACGCCTAAGCTGTGATATCTGCACCTTTCGGTCGACACATCCGACTTCTGCACGGCATTTTTTAGGACCGGGTTTGCCTTCCCATTTTGATCCACACTCGCTCAGCCAGACTGCACAGCTGCAGACTGTTTCCAGGACCACCACGTGGAGGTGGAGTGCAGTCTTGACCAGCTCTGGTTCGCTGGTCCTGACGCAGGCAGTCAAGCTATGAGTCGCTGACTGCGGTCTCTATTGCTGCGTCTTGAGGTCCCGTCTAGTCCATCTGATATGTTGCTCTGCCCATTGCAGGCGCTGCTAACGATGTCTGTGAATCAAGTTTGGCCCAACATAAGGTCGTCTTGCAGTAAGGCCTGTATCTCGGAGTCGTCGTATGACTGTCATTTGAGAGACTTGCCTATGTCTACCCACTATTGCTCTTGCTGTTTGACTTGCCGGGAGAGTCAATTCCTTAGGTGACTCAGCACAATATGACGATCTTGCGCAGGGGTAGTAACTCGTGGTTGGCCACTCCGAAGTCTATCCCGGGCACTGCCAGTGGTTCCGTAACGTTCATTGAGACGTACAATAGTGCTGTGGTGGCAATTCATCCTTCTGGCTATGGCCCGCGAGCTAATTCCGGTCTCCAACATACCAATGGCTCGTTGGCGGTCGTTTTCAGATAGTCGTGGCATTTCAAGCACATGTACTGGGTGTTTTGTCTCAACGGCCTTTTTATACCAAGTATACTGCCACAACGCGTACACATTTTCAGGGTCATAGCTGTTGAGAATCGTGTTGCACGTGTAACTTTCATCGTTTTCATGTAGTCTGTACACACACCCATGGGTTGAATCTTGCACTTTCCATTCCAGCAGCCATTCGCTCTCTACCGCATGGCAAACACGGGGAAAATCCATTCCCACACTTTTTTTTGCCAGCTTCTCGGCATCAGTATATATAATAGTGGTGCGTTTTTAATGTGCTTCAGTATATACTGTATAACACATTTCTTGAGAATTTGTGCTCATGCTTTAGATGCTAACTGTGCATACAGCGGAAGAGGCAAAAAATATATACTGCAGGGATCATTGAACTCTTATGACATTATGACACTCTTAATGAAATTGCAATTGTTAATTCCGCATTCTTCTGTTCAAATTTTTTTCACTTTTGTCTTCCCCTTAGAAAAAATTCTGCATACCAGCATATTTCACCTTAAAGTCTTGCCTTGTTACACAACACATGAGAGTTACCTTCGTAGACTGGATGATTACGCTGCAGAGACAAAATCACATTAAATATGAAACATTATACCTTGCTGTGAAGCTTATGGATAATTTTTTCTGGAAAGTTAACAATGACACAGGATTACTACATTTAGCTGGTGCTGTTGCTGTTTTTATCGCTTGTAAATTAGACGTGAGTAGCTTCATTGTCTTTTTTCCCCCTCCAATTCCTTCATTTATCTAATAATTGCTCACTTAGGCGTAGAGGTCATCACTTTTTTTTATTCATCTGTCTTCACTAACATCATTTGTACATAATATAGCAGAATGTCTTTCGACCGTTTTAGCCATAATCACAGCTTACTGTGATATTTGAAGATTATTATCAGATTCTTAAGCCTGTGAATTCTTTCTTTTTTCCCCTCTTGAGGAATTGAAAGAAAATAAGCAAGTTTTTTTATTTCATATTTATATGTGCTGTTCATGTTTCCACGTTACCATGTTTATGTATAAATCGGATTATCATATTCCTTTAGGAACGCAGACATCCATTGGTTAAAGGCGGGTCTGTAAAACTGTGCTCTGGTGGCTGCTCTAGAGATGAGTTCACTTTTATGGAGAGGGAGTTCTTAAAAACGATGGACTTTCAGTTAGGCATTCCAGTATCATACACATTCCTACGCCGATTTGCAAAGGTTAGGTGTACGCTGTATATAATTGAGGAAAATTTGTGATAGGCAGAAACAGCATGTAAGCTTTAGAACTAAAGAGGTATTGTTGAAACATTTACTAATTCTGTTTCTCAGTAGGACATATCAGTTTTCACATCCACCTGTCATGCAGGAGATGGGCTTGTGTGTCACTAAATGAACCTGGTTTATTTATCTAGGAAGAAGCCTGCAGGGCTGTGCCATGATAGTACACAAGTGATTCTTTTTTTTTTTTTTTTTGTCTGAGAGTTTACTGTTCAAAATATTTTTTCCAGTTTTTAATAACAGCTTTTATGCTTTTGCTATTATGAACAGCATGATAATTCTTGGTTTGCATAATGATCGTAAAGAATTTCCATGTTTTCAGTTGGTAAGATTCTGCGAGCCATTATTTTTTGCAGGTGCCTTGTTTACTTTAAGCTTAGTCATGGGTGGTGCTGCATGAAACATTTGATGAAGAGACTTCACTTGTGGCATTGTCAATTTTAATGATTTCACAGTAAAATAGCGATCATGACATTGTCATTCAAGTATCCAGACTAGATGCATTTGAAGAGTCAGGCTGCTTCAGTTCAGATTTGACTCCAACTCCACCACCATGACTCTTTGACTCTGTAAACCTTGTTTGCCTGTGACTGACATCCCTAGGGCATAGGTGGAGTGGTGTATGGCCATCGTAGTCTTCTTGCCAATTTCTCTATTGCTGAGGAATCCTCAGTTTATGGCATGGAAAAGTCTTCCAGCTGCTGCTCTTTGGGTAGCCAACTCTTCTTTGATGCCTCCTTTCCGGCGAGATATTTAAATTAGTTGACCTGCTCCAGAGCCTATTCTCTCAGCATGGCCTAATTTTGTTTCCTCTCTTTGAGATCACCATGGTTTTCATCTTGGAGCTGCTGATGACTACCTTTTTTTCTCTTGCTCTTCCTTCTAGACTTGCAAGTTGTATTGGAGGTATGCTTCTGATTTAGCAATCAAGGCCACATCATTGACAAATGTCAGCTTTGAGATACAGATTGTAGTCTCATCTTCCAGTATGGCACTAAATACTTGTCCTTTCCTTACAAGCTTTGATGACACTGTCCATGAGAAGTATGAAAATATATGGTGACAGAATATCACCCTGTCTTACAAAAGCGTTCATCCTGAACTCTTCTTATTTTTCATTTGATGTCCTTACAAAGTTCCTACAATTCTTGCAAAAGCTGTGTATAGCATGGATCAGAGTTACTGGAACAAAATAAATCACCTTGATATATTTAAGAGATTGGCTTCTTAAAAATTTTTTTTATTGTAGTAAATTTCAATCACATCTGCATTTTGAGAATACACTATAATAAAAACATGTGTATAGTCAAAATAGAGCAGTAGCCTTAGTGGGTGCACATGTGCGGGGGCCCCCCTTCCTCCATTGCTTGCTGTTTTGTAATAAAAGCTATTTGACATTATTCTTTCACTAAATACATTGTAAAATATATTATGCATAGGACATAAGTTAAAATAAGATTTATATTTTTCATTTTATTTACTTAAATGCGGTTTTAAAATCTGTATATTTATTTTAAAAATTCCTATAAATAATTATAAATAGTTTACAATAAAGGCTTTTTTTAATTTTTACCCCCTTGCCAACCAACCGTATAAAGCTGAATCCACGTAGTAACTTACATGCATGATGCGATTGAACTGTACTTCATGTTACTATGTTTGATTCCATTTAGGTCGCCCGCGTGTCAATGGAGACCTTGAACTTAAGTTGTTTTGTTCTGGAATTGTCGCTGATGGAGTGTAACCTGGTAAACGCAAGAGAGTCACTGAAGGCTGCTGCTTCACTTTACATAGCTCAGAAGATGAAGAATGAAGGAACTTGGGTTAGTAATTGACTACAAAATATTTTTCTTTCCCACAAATTCTGTTTCTTCCTGTGTTGGATGAACATTTTGTGGTGAATTCCCTAATGCAGAGTATATATATATATATTCCTGTTACCTACATTTTTCAAAAATAACTAAATCTTGGCACAGAACAAAATAATTTTCTGAAGACGAACTTTATTTAAGAGATGCATTGTTGTTTATTAGATGCAGTGTTGAGTAGATGCTTACTTACTTACTTACTTAGTCATTCCCCTTCTACCGTGAGGTGTAGAGGTTTGGAAGAGAGAGCGCCAGACTATTCTATCAGCTGTCTTCTTCCTGGCCTGGTTAATGCAAGAAAGTATTTCGGCTATGATTCTTTCAGTGTACATTCCACACCTTTCTTCAGATTTACTAAACATATATATTTTTTTCATCATTTTGTAGTTTAGGTAAAGACTATATAGAGCGTTTCATGCTAAGAAGTAAGACGTATGAACAGCAGAGAATCCCAATATTATATTATTTACAGGCTTGTAATTCATCCATAACTATAGAACGGGTTAAGAATAGACAGACCAAGATAACTGCACATTATAGTCAAACAGTATTTAAGATCAAACATATATGTAGTTTGTAGGGTTACGGTGGGAGTAGAAATGTCGGGCAATTCTAGGAATACATATTACTGATGTCAAATAAAGAGTAAATTATTAAGACAAACACCCCAGGCTTTCTATGTCTCATGTGCACACACACACCTCCCTTTTTATGCAGTAACAAGTATGATGACTACCATTTTAGGGCACAATTTAAAAAAAAAAAGGCATACCCCACCCACAGTTAGGAAGTTTTCACATACTCTTGATAATAATTGGACGGTACAATGACAAAAGCAGATATTGGCAATTCAACATATCTGAAATTGCAGGCACTATAAACCCTAATTATAATCCATGAAAAGTTGAACAGGATATTTTTCTTCATAAATTAAAAAAAAAATTATTCATTTATTTGCCTCAGCTACACAAGGAGCATAAGACCTTACTACTTAGTCGTTCCCCTTCTACCGTGACATGTAGAGGTTTGGAAGAGAGAGTGCCATACTATCCTATCGGCTGTCTTCCTCCTGGCCTGGTTCCATTCTAGTCCTCCGTCCTTCAAAGATTGTCTAATGTTGTCCTCCCAGTGGACTCTGGGTCGGCCGGAGGTCTGGATCCCTGGCTCTTAGTTTCCCATTCTGCAGACATGCCCAGACCATCTTGGGACTGTTCTACTTGGGTCTGTAGGGGTTGGGTTTTAGGCCTCGACGTATTGTCTGGTTGCGGACCATGTCTCTTCTTGTTACTTCAACCACTTTCTTCAGATACCTCATTTCTGAGGTTTGGATCTGGCTTTTGTGGGTTGCAGTCATTGCCCATGACTCGCATCCATATGTCAAGACTGGGACATAGGTGGAGCGGTATACAGCCATCTTCGTTTTCTTACCAACCTCTCTCTTGCTGAGGAATCCTCGATTTATGGTCTGAAAAAGTCTCCCAGCAGCTGCGTTTCGGGTAGCCAACTCTTCTTTGATGCCTCCCTTCCGGTCTATGACAGCTCCGAGGGATTTAAAGTGGTTGACCTGCTCCAGGACCTGTTCTCCCAGCTTAATCTGAAGCCTTTCCTCTCATGATATGACCATGGTTTTTGTTTTAGAGCTGCTTATGACCATCCCTCACTTCTCCAGCTCTTCCTTCCAGATTTGCAGGTTGGATTGAAGATGTGCCTCTGATTTAGCAGTCAGGGCAACATCATGAGCAAATGCCAGCTCTGAAATACAGACCTCTCTTATCTTCCAGTACCCCACTGAGTACTTTCTTGTCTTCTCCTTACATGCCTTGATGACATCATCCGTGAGGAGTATGAAAAGATAAGGTGACAAGATATCACCTTGTCCACAAGTGGTGGTCCTGAACTTTTCTGACTTATGATTTGCCGTCCTCACATAATTTCTGCAAGACTTGTAGAAGCTCTGTATATCATGAATCAGTGGTGCTGGAATGTTCTTCCTTGCCAAACAGTCCCAAAGTTTGCTCCAGAGGACCTTGTCAAACACATTTTCCAGATCTAAGAAACAAAGATGGATCTCACTCTTATACTCAAGGGCCTTTTCACTCAGCTGTCTGAGTGTGAAGATTAGGTCTTGAGTACTTCGGTTTGCTCGGAAGCCATACTGGACCTCATCCATTTGTGGCTCAGCTAGGCATCTGAATCTCTGCTCCAGGATTCTAGAGTAGATTTTACCAGGGACACTGAGAAGGGATATGCCTCTATGGTTTCCACATTGTCGGTTGTCACCCTTTTTGAAAATCAGTGTTCTGATGGCAATCTCCCAATCCTTTGGTATGGCCTTGTTGCACCACGCTGCCTGACCATGAAGGAGTCACAGGAGGAAGATGAAACTTGGCACATTTAAAGTTCATCATATTTGCACTGAATGTGTGAAGTACGTGTTTGTTTCTTCAATGGGTTTTCCCGCTACGGTGCACAGCGCAATGTACCCTATTGACCGGATCTGCTGCTCCAAAGATTTGACAAAACAATGGAAAAGAAGGAGGCCAGAGCTGTGATAAAATTTCTGATGTTTCAGGGAAAAACACCTACAGAAATACACAGGGAGATGGAACCAGTGTTTCGTGATTCTTGTCCTTCATATACTTCGGTAAAAAACTGGTGTCAACAGTTTAAGTGCGGCAGCTCAAATGTTGCTGATCTGCCAAGATCTGGTAGACCAGCCTCAGAGTGCAAGGATGAAAATGCAACAAGAGTGAAGAAAATCATTGACCAGGATCGAAAAATGACAATTGTGGAGATAGCTAGTAGAGTAAAACTAAATGAAAGAACAGTTTATAGAATTTTATACAACAGACTGAACATGAGAAAAGTGTGTGCACGCTGAGTTCCGCGACTGTTGACACGCGAACAGAAGCAAACGAGGGTAAATTGCTGTCAACAGTTGCTCAAAAAGTGTCAGTCAAAAAATTTTTTGGAGACCATGGTGACAGTAGATGAGACTTGGGTACACCATTATGACCCCAAATCAAAAATTGCCAGCATGCAATGGAAAACCCCGGGCTCAACAACACCTTTCAAGCCAAGAGCGCAGAAATCTGCAGGAAAAGTGATGCTGACTGTTTTTTGGGACGGCAAAGGTGTCCTTTTGAAAGATTATCTGCCTCGTGGCAACACAGTTAATGGACAGTACTGTGCAGATCTTCTCACCAAACTAAGAAAGGTTGTGACCAGGAAACGAGGGATAACGCGCACTCAAAATCTTCCTTTGCTTCAAGACAACGCACCCTCTCACAAAGCACGGCTTGTGCAGCTAGCAGCCAACGATTTGAATATTGAAATTCTTCCACACCCACCATATTCTCCAGATTTGGCTCCATCAGACTTTTTTCTATTCCCAAATCTTAAAAAACAGCTAAAAGGAAATCATTTTGACAGCGATGAAGAGGTTATACTGGCATGTGATGACTGGTTTAGTTTGAAAAATAGGGTGTTCTACTCCCAAGGTCTTTTCAAGGTCATGCAGAGATGGCAGAAGTGTGTCAATTCAGACGGTGGCTATATTGAAAAGTAATAAACACTATACAAAATTTCAGCACTCTGTGACATGTCCTTCATGGTCAGGCCCAAGACTTATGTCAGTCCCCTTGTATTCTTACTTTTATATTGGTGTTTGTCCCGCCAAAATTCTATATTACTGCCAAGATGTATGTTTGATTCTACAGGCGTGTTTCTTAAGTACAATTATATCTTTCTTGTCCCCAGTGTATTTTAAGACCCACTTGCTGAGACCTGTCATTTATTTTCATTGTCTTGCATCTGGTTATGGCTATGGGACGGTGTCATCATCAAAATCTAGACCGTCAATCTTTATAGTCCACTGAATTCCATTTTTGTTGGCTGGTGTCGATGTTTTCATAACCCAAACAAAACAAAAAAAAAACAAAAAAAAAACAAACAAAAAAAAAAAACAAAAACACAAACAACAACAAAAAAAAAAAAACAAAACAAAAAAAACACAAAAAAACACAAAAAACACACAAAACAAAAAAAAAAAACAAAAAAAAAAAAACAAAAAAAAAACAACCAAAAACCCCACCAAACACACACACAACAACCACCACAAACCAAACAAAAACAAAAACACAAAAAAAAAAAAAAAACACCAAAAAAAAAAAAAAAAAAAACAAAAAAAAAAAAACAAAAAAAAAAAAAAAAAAAAACAAAAAAAAACAACAAAAAAAAAAAAAAAAAAAAAAACAAAAAAAAAAACACAAAAAAAAACAAAAAAAAAAAAACACAAAAAAAAAAACAAAACAAAAACAAAAAACAAAAAAAAAAAAAACAACAAAAACCAAAAACAAAAAAAAAAAAAAAAAAAAAAAAAAAAAAACACAAACACAAAAAAAAAAACACAAAAAAAAAAAAACAAAAACAAAAAAAAAACAACAAAAACAAAAAAAAAACAAACAAAAACAACAAAAAAAACAAAAAAACAAAAAAAAAAAAAAAGAAAAAAAGAAAAAAAAAAAAAACCCAATCTGTAGCCAGAAAGAAGAGAAATGGTATGATAAGAATATAAGTATATTAAATATTAGTTTCATTCATTTCATTCATAACCCTCCACTCCCAAAGGAGCATAGGCCTTCAACAAACACATGCCAAGTCCTCCTGTCACGTGCCATCATCTCAAGTTCTTTCCACGTTCTCCTTATCATTTTTACCTCTGTTTCCAGCTCTCTTCTCCATGTGCTTCTTGGTCTACGTCTGCTTCTCTTGCCCTGGGGGTTCCAGAACAAGGACTGTCTTGTAATGCTGTCAACAGGTTTCCTCAGTGTGTGTCCTATCCATCTCCATCATCTTCTTCTCAGCTCTTGTTCCACTGGCACTTGTCTGGTTCTTGTCATCAGTTCCACGTTGGTAACCTTGTCATACCGTTTTAATCCCTCTATTCTACGCAAGCACCCATTTATGAAAGTCTGTAGCTTTTTGGTTGTTGTCTTTGTTGTTCTCCATGTCTCGGAGCCATACAATAGGACTGACTTCACATTTGAGTTGAAGATTCTTATTTCGTGTTGGATCCAATTTCTCTTGATCTCCATATGCAGTTCCGATGCAATGAAAGCTCCTCTTGCTTTTTGTATTCTTATTTTGATATCACTGTCTGTCCCTCCAACTTTGTCTATATTGCTACCAAGATATGTGTACGATTCTACATCATGTATTGTTGTATCTTCAAGTTCAACCCTGTTATCATTACCTGCATTTATTCTCATTATCTTTTCCCTGTGTATTTTCAGACCCAATTGCTGTGACCTCTCATCGAGTGTTTTCAATTTGTCCTGCATCTGATTACAGTTATGGGACAGAAGAGCTAAGTCATCAGCAAAATCCAGATCATCCAACTGCTTAGTCAGAGTCCACTGGATTCTATTTCTGTTGTGTGTTGTCGATGTTCTCGTAACCCAATCTATTGCTAGTAAGAAAAGAAATGGAGACAAAAGGTATCCCTGTCGCACTCCTGTTCTTATCCCAAATGGTTCTGTAAGCTGTCCTTCATGAAGAACTCTGCATGTCATGTCTTCATATGTTTTCTTTATTAAATTAATAATCTTCAGGGGAACTCCATAATGCCTCATCAATTTCTAAAGTGATTCTCTGTCTACACTGTCAAATGCCTTTTTGTAGTCCACAAATCCGATGTATAGTGGTGAATTCCATTCCAGACTTTGTTCAACTATTATTCTCAAAGTGGCTATCTGGTCTGTACAGGATCTGTTTTGTCGAAAACCTGCTTGTTCATCTCTCAGTTTCTTGTCTATGGACTCTTAATCTTTCAAGGATAATCCTGTTTAATACTTTTCCTGGCACTGAAAGTAACATTATTCCTCTATAATTTGTGCACTCTTGTAAATTTCCCTTCTTAGGCAACTTAACCAGATATCCTTCCTTCCATTCTGCTGGTATCTCTTCCTTTTCCCAGACTTTACCAAGTAATTTATATAACATCTCTGTAGCCGTGTCGATATCTGCTTTGATGGCCTCTGCTGGAATGCCATCAGGTCCCGACGCTTTTCCATCTCTTAGAAGCTTTATGGCTTTCTTTATTTCTTCCTTCGTTGGTCTTTCACTGTTAATTTGTAGCTCTTCTTCTGCTGGCTGAATGTCCGAGGGGTTTTGTGGAGCTGGTCTATTGAGAAGGTCCTCAAAATATTCTGTCCACCTCTTCATTTGCTCTTGTATATTGCTGAGCAGTTTTCCATTCTTGTCTTTTATGAAGCAACTTGTTTGCTTGTATTTCCCTGTTAGCTTCTTTGTGCTGTTATACAGTTCTCTCATATTACCTTTGGCTGCAGCATCTTCTGCCTCTCTTGCCAACTCCTCAATATATTTCCTCTTGTCTCTTTTGATACTTCTTTTTACTTCTTTGTTTGCTTCTGTGTACACTTCTTGAGCCTTGGCTTTGGAACTTCTGGTTTTGCTTGTGTTTAAATCTGCTTTCTTGTTTTTCCTGTCTTTTATCTTATTGATGGTTTCTGTTGTTACCCATGCTTTTTGTTGTCGTTCCTTTTTTCCCAGTATTACTTCACATGTCTCATTCCATACCGTTTTGATTTGCTGCCAATAGTCTTCTGTATTCTCTGCCTCTTCCAGCTGTTGGAGCACTTTGAATTTGTTGGATATTGTAACCGCAAATTTGTCTCTTGTTTCTTGATTTCTTAGATGTCTTACATTAAATTGTCTATAATTTTGCATTGCTGCATATCTCTTGAGTTTCATTTTTACTTTGGCTATCAGAAGGTGGTGGTCTGATGCCACATCTGCTCCTCTATATACCTTTACATCCTGCAATGATGATCTAAACTTCTTGTTTATGCATATATGATCAATCTGATTTTCTGTTCTATGGTCTGGTGATATCCATGTTGCCTTGTGTATTCTCTTATGTGGAAACATGCTTCCTCCTATAGCCAGTTGATTTGAAGCACAGAAGTTTGAGAATAGTTCCCCATTTTCATTCATTATTCCTAGCCCATGTTTTCCCATGACTTCTTCAAAGCCGGTGTTGACTGTACCTATCTTTGCATTCATGTCACCCATCAAAACTGTGATGTCTCTTCTTTTTACTTTTTCCATAATTTTCTGTAGTCTAGTATAAAATGCTTCTTTCACAGACTCTTCTTTGTCATTAGTTGGTGCATAACATTGAATGACATTTACATTTATTTTCTTTTTAGCTGTTTTAAAAGAAGCTGTTATTATTCTGGAGCCAACGGCTTCCCATTCAATGAGTGTTTTCTGTGCTTCTTTAGATAACATAAGAGCTACCCCTTCACTGTGGTGTGAAATTTTGTCTTCATGTCCTGAGGACAGCACCATTTTACCTGTGATGAGTTTCTTCCTGTCTACCCCCTTCCACTTTGTTTCACACAGTCCCAGAACCTCGATTTTATATTCCCTCATCTCTGCTGCTACTTGTGCCACTTTCCCTTGTTGGTTTAATGTCCGAACATTCCAGGTGCCAAATCTGGAAGTTCTAGAAGAAAGAAGGTTAGTCAGTAACACAGACTCCTTTCTGCTTTCTCTGTGTTGCGTCATACACTTCCCTGCGAGAGGACCTTCCCCTGTCTTGGATGGCTGTGTTTTATTTTCTTTATTTGACTTGTCCATGTTTGTTGAAGTTTGTGTGGTTTAAATTTTTTTTTTTTTACAGGATGGGGTAACCGGCCCCATGCCCAACCCTCCTTAGTCGCTTTCTACGACATGCTTGGCAGGGAACAGTGTTACTATTCTTTGCTCCCCTTTCAGGCCCTGGTAACACACGGGTGAAATATTAGTTTACATATGTCCTAAAGTTTAGTGGGAGTAGTAGTCCAGTTAGTTGAAGATAGTTATAATTGCTGTTTATCATTATACCTCAGTTATTTTGCCAGTAGAGATTTCACTCTAGATTGAAGTCTGCTGTTTTTTATTATTCAATTTTGTATCTAAATATGTGACAAATGTTCATGCCAAATCATTAATATCTTCAGGAGGGAGATATCATCAAGTCTAGTGGATATGTAGTGGACGATTTCAAGCATTTAGTCGTGTATTTGAACCAAATTTTACATAACCGTCCATCTCAGTTATGTAATATTCGGAACAAGTATTCCCACAAGTAAGCAGTCTTTTCATTATGTCTTAAGCTGTTCTCATAACAGTTGTTTAGTCTTTATTCATATCAGTGAATCGGGCTGGTCCAGTGTGGGAAGCTAGTGTTGGGAAGCTAGTGTAAGAGAAATGTAGCACGAGTCCTGCCTAATGGTTTAGAACAACGTTATGGCTGTGTAAAATTGTTATTGTTATAATTATAAATGCCAAATTAAAATTAAGTAATGGCTTAATGTTATTTGTATATACAGTAGAACTCCATTTATCCGAACCCCATGGGACCGAGCATCGTTCGGATAATCAAATGTTCGGATAATTGGATTAAATAATGTATCGAGTTACATGTACACATATTTCTAAAAATAATTAACCATCACAAGGAAATTACACTATAAAACATATTTACTTGTACTGTAATAATAATACCCACACTGTATTAGATCACTGTATCACCAAAATCTTTCATTACACTGCAGTGCATGTACTACTTGTATTAATTATTTTTTTTAAGAAAGAGAAATGTTTTCAAAATAACATTACAAATGATTCAAAACCAGGCGCAACTTACGTATACATGTACTTGTACAGATGTAACCCACTATTTAAAATAATGAGAAATCCTCTTTTGCACCAAACTGGATAGTCTCCTTTTGGCTGCTAAGTCCCGCATTCTCTTCAACAGCAGAAGCTGTGTAGCACAGCTGTCATCTTCTCGCTCGTACCAAGCCATCGCTGTTTCTAGTGTTATAAAGGCCTCTTCAGGACTTGGTCGACGTTTTGGGTTTTCTTCATAATCTACAAGTACATCATGTACTTCTGAGGTGTCTTCATCATCGGTCACTACATGTATTTGGTTTTCTTCTTGCACAAAAGACAAAATTTCTTCGTCATTCAAAAACTGAAAACCAGAATCATTATCATCTTCTAGCCACATGTGTGCATCATCTTTGTCACAGGCCGAAAATCCGGGCATTGCTTGAGACAGTTCCACAACTTCATTTATACAATCATCATTTGTGTCCACTACAGTAGTTTCATTTCCTCCTTTTTTCCCAAGCAATCTATTCCAAGCCTTGTTGAGATTATCTTGTGACAGGGTGGTCCAAGCATCAGCTAACATGTATATCAGCAGTCTTTGAGATTAAGCTTTTTGGAAAACGCCACCACACTTTCTTCATCTTCAGCCAACAATAAACGACGCATGACTTCCTTCTTGTACATCTTTTTAAGCTTTGCTATAACACCCTGATCCATTGGTTGAATCAGTGCTGTTACATTGGGAGGCAGAAAAATTACTTTAAAATTTGCATCAACTGCATTCAATGTATCCGTCTCTGGATGAGATGGTGCATTGTCCAGTAGAAGAAATACTTTTCCAGTTTTCTTTTCTTGTTCTCTCAACCTCTTCACATTTGGGATGAACTGATTTGTATACCAATCAAGAAATATTTCACTATTCATCCAAGCACTCTTCTGTACTTTGTAGCACAATGGGAGACATGTCACATTCTTTAAACAACGTGGTTTTTTGGCTTTACCGATCATTAGCACCGGTAAACGATGACTTCCACTGGCATTCGCGGCTACCACAATTGTTACTCTCTCTTTGCACTTTTTAAACACAGGGGAAGCTGCTTCGCGCTGAGATGCAAGTGATTTTTGAGGCAATGATTTCCAGTATAAGCCAGTCTCATCGGCATTATACACATCATCGAGTGAATAACCTTCTTCTTCCAAAAAAGCCAAGAATGTTTCTTTAAAATTTTCAGCGGCAGTTGCATCGCTAGATAAAGATTCCCCTTGAATCTCCAATTCTCGTATGCCATGACGAGATTTAAAGTTTCTTAACCATCATCCCTGGCTAGCCTTAAAGTCAGGAGGACAGTCAAGTTGATTGTTGAACTAAAGTGCCTTTTCACACAATAGAAAGCCAGAGATAGTTTCCCCTTTGCTTCTTCTTTGCACAAACCATATATACAAAGCCTCTTCCAATTTCAAATCTTTCGCATTTCTCATGGTTTACGTTTCTTCGACCCATTTTCACTATCCAATTTCGATGCAAAACTCATAATTTTATCCTTGTTACTTTTGATGTCAGAGACGGTAGCTTTCCCAACATTGAAAATCCTCGCAAGGGAAGACACAGTTTCACCTTTTCCTAGTCTCTTGATAATTTCTGTTTTCGTTTCAATTGACAAAACATTGCGGTTCCTTTTATATGTTTTAGGCCTTCTGGAAGATGCCATATCGCACAGAGAAATACTTGCACACCAAAATTATTCTGCTTTAGTAGCAGACACAATTATTTTAAGTTGAACTGTCTGTTTAGCCAGTGTACTGCCTAGAACGCACACGTACACTAGATTGGTAACCAGATATTAACTGACTTTATGATCTAACTGACTTCCTGTACGTAAGCGACCGACCATTAGCCCATTCCATCCTCTACAAATTGTTCGCACACATTTGAAGCTTGCAGCATCAAAAGATTCAAAAATATAGTCTAACATGACTGGTGGCACCTGATTTTTTTTTTTCTCGAAAAAGTGTTCGGATAATTGGATGTTCGGATAATTGGGGTTCGGATAAATGGAGTTCTACTGTATATCTAATTGTGTCAAAATTTAGAATGAAGTTATACTTTAAGTTTACTGTTTATTATTCATCTTTTCCCCAGAATCTTTTATGAGGTGGCCATGATTTCACCACTTTCCACAGAAGAGCTCTTGCGACCTTCATTTTGAAAGTTGCCAAGGTTCCTCATAGGGACTGGTTTAGAAAGCATCATGTAACTGTTCTTAGACAGACATTATGTGTCTGAATATTTTAATTGTGTTGTATAATATTTCTGATTTTTATAAGGTATTACTTACAAGGACAAAAGACAAAAAAATAGACTACGTTACGACCACAAGGCCTTCGTCAGGAAAAGAAAGAAAGTGAAGGCTAGATAGGACACATAAGAACTTAAAAATAAAACCCAGGTACTTCCCTGAAGGCAAGGCAACGAAATCCTGTCGCTATTTGCTGTCCGCTGATGGACACGTGTATAAACAGCGTGTGTATTTAATTAAAAAGGGAAATCTTTCCATATTTGATGTCATAGCTTAAAGATCGCGTAATATCCTCGACGCATATTGTGAAAAAGGGCTTCATTGTTAACTTGTCCAATGGCCGAGAGTGATGAAAGAAGCGTAAAAAGAAGGCAAGACTGTAATGAAGAAAAATGGAGAAATGTACAGGCAAATGATTGACAAGACCAATGCTATTGATATGAAAATGACAAGTTTATTCGACAAGTTCATCATGATTGATGTAATAATCCTTACAAAAAGTAAGTATGGAAACCTTTGTTTCCAGCCCGCTGATAATTTGGGCATCGCTCAACACAAATACCATGACCTTGTACCATAGAATTGTTAGACATCCTGTCGTCTAACGACAATAACACTTTATAACCTAGTCTAAGTTTGTTTCGACAACTCATACTGATTTGAAAGAACACATTCTAAGGCAATAGAATCAGACGACTAGAAGTAGATAATTTTGAAGGATAGGAATACAAAAAGGCCATTAACAGACTGACAAGTTTAATTTAAAAAGTGACAGTCGATTTTCTGTGGGACATAGATCTTCTCTGGAATATTACCAGAATATACTCCATTCACATCTCATACCACAACATTTTGCCAAGGTCACGATCCATGAATAAATCGAAGAAGTCAGAAAACTCAGAGATGGATCTTGTTTTAAAGAATCTGATGTTGATAGTTATTCATTCTATGTTGATGGTTGACCACTGGTTAGGCCCCAGAAAAGCATATACCAAGAACACATCTAAAACAAAAATAACTACCCCATCAGATTAGTCCCAATTATTATAACTCGGACACTCATTCACGTAAATTAGAAAAGACATCGTTTTACATTTTTTTAAAGTATTATCAACTGGGGGTGATTGGATGTAGACCAGGGTCTGCTATTGTTAAGTGAAGAACACTTGGAATTAAGTTTTGTTGTCAAAACAGCAGAAGAATCAAAATATTTGTTGTAGATTGTTTTTAATTTTAATATCTCTTTCCCCATCGAGGCCAGCTCCTTGACGTGGAGATGGAGCTCAAGTACAGCCATCAGCGGCCGAAAAACCAAGACTGGCCAGGCACTCCTACACTCGAGCAAGACCACAGTCTGCCCTAGCAAGTCAAGGTGCTGAAGACGGAGGCAACCAGCCAAGAGGCACACCACAGCAATCAGGATGCCACGCACACGCGCAATGGAAATATGCATATATCTACAAAACGTTATGGCACTCGCCCTGTGACGGACACCCAGGCAGGCGCAGTGCCGGGCCCTCTGCCTCAAAAGGGCCCAATCCCTACTACTGGGGGTCCTTCTCAATTGCCCCGTGGAGCCAGGAGGCATGAGAATAGAGCTGCTGGCCAAGCAAAGCAAAGACCACTAATAATAATTCACTGGAATGCTGAAGGCGTCAATAGTAAAAAAGATGGCTACAGCAAAAAATTAGAGCTCGAAAATATCTTGAATTAAGAGCAAGTAAATGTATGTTGCTTGCAAGAAACCCACCTCAACAAGGACATAGCCTTCAAAATCAGAGGCTACCAGTGCTACCGATCTGACCAAATAGACAGGCGAAAGGGTGGAACACTGACACTCGTGAGGAATAACATCAATGCATGTCAGCTTGAAACATATATAGAGGGGGCGGAATACCAGATGCTTCATCTCAGGACAGAAAGTTCAGAATTCCACCTGCTCGACTACTACTGTCCGAGCGACCACCCGCTGGCACTAGACACAATCCCAGCAAAAGAAAGACACCTCTACACCAGACCTGGCATTCCACTCACCTGGTCTGGAGTGGAACACCACATGCGTTGTAGGGAAACAACTTGGAGGCAGCGACCACCGGCCAGTCTTCCTAATTGTGGAAAATGAACTTGTCAAGGAGAGCAGCACTCTCTCTAGGTGGAACTGCAAGAAGGCAGACTGGACAATGTACCAGCATCGTACCAGTATACTGGCTAGAGATCTGACTGTGGACAAAGACATCAATAAGCTAGTGAATGAATTCAGCAGATGCATATTACAGGCTGCTCATGAAACAATACCTAGAGGGGCTCGTAAACACTACAAAGCATACTGGAATAGTGAACTAGAGCAGCTGCACAACGACGTGGAAACATCTCAAGTAGGCAGAGACCCGTCCATGCCAAGGACACCACAATAACTACCAGCAAGCTAAGGCCAAATTTTAAAGGGCCAAGTTGCAGGCCAGGCGGAGAAGCTGGAAGGAGAAAACTGAGTCCTTGAACTTCAAAAGAGATACAAAGAAACTGTGGAAGCTGGTAAAAAAACTTAACGATGAGGGTAGAGGGAGAAACTTAAAGATAGCTCTGTACAAAGATGGAAACATCCTCATGGGAAAACAGGCAGCTGATCACTTTGCAGACTCCTTTGCTAAAAACAACAACATCGAAGTTAGCCCAGAGAAGCAACAGGAGACTCATGAGAAACAACAATACGCAGGACGAGACGGAACCATACCTTAAGTTATGGAGGCACCAATCACATTCAGAGAACTGGAGCTTGCAATATCCAAATTGAAAATGAGAAAGTCGCCAGGAGTTGATGGAGTGTCCAATGAAATGATTAAGAACTGCAGCAAAAACAAAGCTGCTGCAGATCTTCAATATCTGTTGGAACTCAGGCAGAGTTCCACAGACCTGGAGGGAAGTAATCATGATACCACTCCTAAAACCAGGAAAAGACAGTTCCACGGAACCAACTACAGACCAATCAGCCTTACAAGCTGCCTCTGCAAAACAGTAGAACATATCATCAACCTCAGGCTACAGTGGTACCTTGAAAGTGAAAACCTTCTTGTACCACAGCAGGCAGGCTTTAGGCAGTGTTACTCTACCGAAGATCAGGCAACTTACCTTTCCCAAGAGATTGAGGATGCATTCCAAGATAAGAAACTAGTACTAGCAGCATGGATAGATCTAAGGAAAGCATTTGACAAGGTTTGGAAAGAAGGGCTTCTGAAGAAACTGAGAACTTGTAGAGTGAATGGTAGGATGTACAAATGGGTGAAAGCATACTTGCATAACAGAAGAGCCCGAGTACAACTAGATGGCCTCAAGAGTAAGAACATTCTACTGCGTCATGGTGTCCCTCAGGGAGGGGTTCTGTCCCCCACACTTTTCCTAGTCTATATCAATGACCTGCTTGCTGAACTACCACATGGAATGAAAATGGCAATGTACGCTGATGACCTGGTAATATGGTGCACAGATGAGCATGCCACAGTGGCCACCAAACTGCTACAAAGAGCTATAGATGCCTTAACCTCATGGGCAAATAGATGATGTGTCAGCATCAACACAGACAATGCAGCACTACGCTCTTTACCCTCTCTCCCAAACAAAAAGCTGGTGTCATCAAGATAAACGAAGAGCTCCTGAGAGAAGATAAGCAACCCACCTATCTCGGAGTTACATTCGATGATAGGCTGACATGGAAGCAGCACATCAACAAGGCAGCAACAAAGGCGAGGAGGAAGTTAGCCATCCTGAGAAAACTAAGTGGAACCACATGGGGAGCCAGCGGGAAAATACTTAGTAAAGATTACCAGCAGGGCATACGACCACACTTGGAATATGGGTCAGCTGCGTGGTGTCCAGCATCAAACACCACATTACAAGAGCTAGATAAGGTGCAAAACCAGGCGCTTATGGTCATCACGGGGGCAATGAAATCAACGCCTATAGTGGAGATGGAGAAAATGGGGAGGATACAAGCACTGAGAGAACGCAGAGTCACGAAAGTGCTAACACAGGCAGAAAAGTTCCTCTGTATGCCGAGCTATCCAATGAAGGACATATTCCAAAACCTAGCAATGGGGCGATTGAAAAGAAGCAGCTTTATCCAAACGATTTCGTAGACAAACCTCAGACCTGCCTGAAGTTAACAGCCCTCTAAAGTCTGTGCCAGAACAAACCCCTTGGAGAGAGGAGCCTGGACTACCAGTACACATCCAGACAAAAGTGAAAGGAATATTCGACAGGGATGAACAGAACAGCGTGCAACATAGGACAGTCACTCTGTTTCCTGGATGATGAATACCCACAGGACCTCTGAGTCCGAGTATACAAGGATGGGTCAGCACAGAATGCAGTGAAGAATGGAGGAGCAGGAGTGTACATAGAATACCCAAACAACACTAGGGATACGGTCAGAGTACCAACGGGGAAATTCTGTAACAACTATGATGCAGAAATCCCGGCAATCAAGGTGGCAAATGAGAAACTATTGAACACCAATCTCAGTCCACAGCCTGTAGTATTCCTGACAGATGCAAGATCAGCACTCCAAGTACTTCAGTCCAGAAAATTGCCAGGTATACAAGCCCTACTTTCTGAGCTGTGCAACCAGCGTAGGGTCGCCATGCAGTGGATACTGTCTCATACCAGGAAACGAGAAAGTAGATAGACTGGCTAAAGTAGGTGTTGCAGACGAGCAAGTGGATGTACCAGTTACGTACCATCAGAAGAAAAAGATGATCAAATCAATCAGAAAGCCACCAACACAGGATGACTACCAAGCTATGAACAGATAAGAACAAATTGTCATTCTGCTCCTCAGAACAGGACACAACCGCCTCCGCAGCCACATGTATACAAAATTCAAGATTGGCAATTCAGCCATGTGGACAAGCACCCCAGACTGCGGAGCACGTACTTCAAGATTGCCCCGAATATGATACATTAAGGCAAACTCACTGGCCCAGAGAAACAACACTGGAAGCAAAACTATACGGACCTCTGTATGAATTACAAAAGACAGTGAAGTTTATACAAGAAACAACATTGCAGATATAGACAATCTATTTCAAGCGAACGAAAGAAGAAGAAGAAGAATGTCTCTTTTGTGCCAGAATTCTTCATTGTTACAGTCCCTTTTATTTTTATTTTAAACTTCTACATTAATGATTAATTTTTCATTACAGTTTAAAACAGGGGTTGGCAAGCTTTTTTTAGGATCAGGCCGTATGTAAATATTTTAAGTCTCAAGGCCAAGAGGGCAAGGTAAAATCAAAGATATTTACAAGATCAGAAAATATCTGCACACATTTATTATCATAATACATGTATAGTAGAATATTATTATGTACAATCATATTGTGGGGTAATTAGTTAGGCATGGATTTAAACAATTTTTTTTTGGAGTCAAAATTACTTTTGATTGACTACAGAGTTTTAAAAAATGTCAGATTAACTCTATTTTCCAGTCTGCTGTGACATTTTCAGAAATGGATCACTAGTTCAAAAGGTTATTAAATCACTGGTGGGCCAGGTAAAAATGAAGCCGCAGCCCACATTCAGCTTAAGGGCCATAGTTTGACGACTTCCAGGTTTAGATGGTGGTGGTCAGTCAGATTCATCTATGACAGAGTGTGCACACAACAGATTTATTTGAATTTTTGTGGAGAGGTGCATGATCTAATATCACTGCTATTGAATTGATGACTTTTAATCCTGGCATGAGATAAATTGAAAGTTCACAAGAGAATGAATATTGTAGAGAAATAGTCCTTCCAAGATGAATGATTTTTTATGCTGAATAGGTACAACATTACTGAATGCGAGAGTCAGCATTATATTTTGCAGTCCCAGCAGTTTTCATAATTATTTTTCTAGATGGAGATGTAAACTTCTTTGACTGAATTTAGTTTGTGAACTTCAGATTTCATTTTGAATGTTTAACTTGTAGATATAAGCAGACTCCTTTTTTTCAATTATTTTAATTTCTTTAATGTATAAAGCAAAGATTTGTATGTTCAATATTAAATCTGTTTTAACTGTTTAAAGTGTTCTATTTATTTGAGTGACTGATATATCTGACTGTACACTCGATATAATGCAGCTGCGTATAATGTGGGATCACTTATACCACGATGAGAGGCTGGATCCCAACTCTGCTGACTGCCCCATTTTCATATTTCAAAACTGAATGATTCATGAATTTAGCATTGGGAGCCTTACTTACTTACTTACTTAGTCGTTCCCCTTCTACCGTGAGGTGTAGAGGTTTGGAAGAGAGAGCGCCAGACTATTCTATCGGCTGTCTTCCTCCTGGCCTGGTTCCATTCTAGTCCTCGGTCCTTCAAAGATTGTCTAATGTTGTCCTCCCAGCGGACTCTGGGTCGTCCTCGGGGTCTGGATCCTTGGCTCTTTGTTTCCCATGCTTGTCGTGGTAGCCGATCTTCTCCCATTCTGCAGACATGGCCAAACCATCTTAGTTGGGACTGTTCTACTTGGGTCTGTAGGGGGTGGCATTTTAGGCCTTGACGTATCGTCTGGTTGCGTACCATGTCTCTTCTTGTTACTTCAACCACCTTCCTCAGATATCTTCTTCTTCTTCTTGCGATCGCATCTTTGATGATTACACCGTCAGACGAGTTCTCATGATGAATTCGACTGTTGTTTGAAGTTCCTCTTTAACTCCCTCAGATATCTCATTTCTGAGGTTTGGATCTGGCTTTTATGGGTTGTAGTCATTGCCCATGACTCGCATCCATATGTCAAGACTGGGACATAGGTGGAGCGGTATACAGCCATCTTCGTTTTCTTACCAACCTCTCTCTTGCTGAGGAATCCTCGATTTATGGCCTGAAAAAGTCTCCCAGCTGCTGCTTTTCGAGTGGCCAACTCTTCTTTGATGCCTCCCTTTCGGTCTATAATAGCTCCGAGGTATTTAAAGTGGTCGACCTGCTCCAGGACCTGTTCTCCCAGCTTAATCTGATGTCTTCTTTCTTCTCGTGATATCACCATGGATTTTGTTTTAGAGCTGCTTATGACCATCCCTCTCTTCTCCAGCTCTTCCTTCCATACTTGCAGGTTGGATTGGAGATGTGCCTCTGATTTAGCAATCAGGGCAACATCATCAGCAAATGCCAGCTCTGAAATATAGACCTGTCTCATCTTCCAGTACCCCACTGAATACTTTCTTGTTCTCTCCTTACATGCCTTGATGACATCGTCCATAAGGAGTATGAAGAGGTAAGGTGATAGGATATCACCTTGTCTTACACCAGTGGTGGTCCTGAACTCTTCTGACTTATGGTTTTCTGTCCTCACATAATTTCTGCAAGACTTGTAGAAGCTCTGTATAGCATGAATCAGAGGTGCTGGAATATTCTTCCTTGCCAAACAGTCCCAAAGTTTGCTCCAAGGGACCCTGTCAAACGCCTTTTCCAGATCTATGAAACAAAGATGGATCTCACTCTTATACTCAAGGGCCTTTTCACTCAGCTGTCTGAGTGTGAAGATTAGGTCTTGAGTACTTCGGTTTGCTCGGAATCCGCACTGGACCTCATCCAATTGTGGCTCAGCTAGGCGTCGGAGTCTCTGCTCTAGGATTCTAGAGTAGATTTTTCCAGGGACACTGAGAAGGGATATGCCTCTATGGTTTCCACACTGTCGATTGTCACCCTTTTTGAAAATTGGTGTTATTATGGCGATCTCCCAATCCTTTGGTATGGTCTTGTTGCACCATGCTGCCTGTAGGACCCTTAAGAGTAACAGGTCGCCTGATGCTCCCATGTACTTAACCATTTCTGGTGTTATACCATCATGCCCTGCTGCTTTGCCCATCTTGATTTTCTCCAGTGCTGCCTTCAGTTCTTCCATCTTTATGTCATCTTCATCACCATTGGTTTCCTCTTCTGTGCTAGTGGTTATCATTTCTGATGCTTGACCTTGCTCACCATCAAGGAGTTCTGAGAAATATTCTTTCCATCTTTCCATTACTTCCTTCGGGGCAGTAAGCAATTTGCCTTGCTTGTCCTTTATAAATTTGAGAGGGCATTGTTTTTCCTTCCTCATGTTCTTTAGGGTCTTATAGAACAATTTCTGGTTTTCTTGTGCATCTTTTTCTAGCTTTTCTCCAAATTCTTCCCAGGACTTCTGTTTTGCGGCTTGCACTTTGTTCTTTACTTCTGTTCTGAGTGTCACATATTCTCTATATTTTTCCATTTGTCCTGTTGTGTTTTTAGCTCCTAAGTATTGTTTCCATGCCATTTTCTTCTCTCTTATTTTCTCTTTGACTTCCTCTGTCCACCAAGGTGTCCTCTTTCTCTGGTTCCCAAGTCGGACTTCACCACATGCTTCTGCAGCAGCTGTCTTTATGATATCCTTGAATTTAATCCAGAGGGTTTCCAAGTCATCAGGTTGTTCTTCTGTGTTGTTCACCGCTGCAGCAATAAGCCCCTGATATCTGGTCTTAATTTCTGGCTCTCTCAGCTTGTAGGTCCTAATGCTCATTTCTCCTGCTCGTTTACTTGGTTTCTTGCGTGATGTTGAGCAGTTCCTAGGCTGAGCAACTCTTTCAGTTGTTCGTTTGATTGTTAGCAGGTAGTGATCACTTCCAATCTCTGGCCCCCTCCAGACTCTTGCATCTCGGACATATTTGAATGAGCTTCTCCGAACAATGGCATAGTCAATCACTGACTTCTCATTCTTTGTTGGTTCACATCTAGTGTATGCATGTATGCGCTTATGGGGGAACTTTGTGTTTGTAATGATCAGATTCTGCTCACTGCAGAATCTAAGGAGTCGCTTTCCATTGTCATTGAGAGTGTCTTCTCCATATCTTCCGATAACTCCACCCCATCTAGCATGGTCATTTCCAACTCTGGCATTAAAATCTCCGAGCATGATAACTTCATCTAGGCAGTCATCCACTGTCCTTTGAAGCAGCTCGAAGAATTCCTCCTTGACCTCTGCTCTCTCATCCTCATTTGGCCCATACACTATGACCAGGTTGACTATGGTTTCTCCTTCTTTTAGTTTCACAACCATAATGCGCTCTGAGACAAAGTTCCACCCCTTGATACTATCTTTTTGATTTTGGGCCACAATGCAACCCACACCCCCTTTAGCTCTTTCGGATATGGGTACACCACTGTAGAGCAGCGTGTTGCCATTGAGATCCATGACTCCTTGTCCTTTTTTCTTTGTTTCCGTTATAGCCAGGATTTCTAGTTTTGCTTTCCTCATCTCTTCCACCAGCTCCTCTTCCTTCCCATTTATACTTCTTGTGTTCCATGTTCCATAAGTCGTAGTCCGTAGTCCGTTCCAGTTCGTCGCCTTTAGAATCAGTCCGGTTTTCTCTCTTGTGTTACTCGTAATCGTGGTTTAAAGCAAACAGGTGATTGGCCTGTTGTGCCTTTGCATGGTGGAGGGGCTGCCTCCTTACGGCCTCCATGCAGGCCACCCTCCTCCTTTTTCATCCGGGCTTGGGACCGGCATTGGCGGAGTTGCATTGGGAGCCGCGCTGGTGTAATGGCTACGGCGTTGTACTGGCGACCAGGTGTTCATGGTTCAAACCCGGGCGTCGGCGTTTGAAAGAATGTTTACGACCGGAAATTTGACTGAATAACCTGAACGGCTCCTGTGATAAACCCTCTGTGGATGGGTAGGAGCGAAGCTCCTGACCGGGTTGGAAGGAAAGTCCTCAGGTTCCCCAGCCTCGCAATGACATGTCATTGGGCCGAAGGGCTGAAAGCCTAAGTGCCGCTGGTTAAGAAAAAAAAAAAAAAAAAATGAATTTAGCATTAAAAACAAAAATATTTGATGTGAAATTGTTCTTTTCAGCATCCAAAAAAATAGATGTACACAATTAATATATCTTTCTTATTTTTATATATTTTACTTATTTTCGTGTGTTCAGAGGTGACGATAGTTGTTTGTACTTACGCTAGACACAGATTGCTGATTTCTTTCAAATGTCAATGAGTTTACGCGGTTTGGTTTGGTTTTAAGGACTATCTTCATTGCACACGGACAAATCCATCAGTGCTCCAATCTCCTCCCTTAGATCACACAAGGAGGATCTCAGCACAGTGCACAGACTCTAGCAACGGTGAGAATCCCATTGTGTTTAAATAGAAATCACACATTCTATAAATACTTCTGTGGTGGGTAGGTTTCAAATTTTTAAGTTTTGCCAGGGCAGCAGTCTTATAACACATAAAGAAGGGAAACACGAGGCCTGTAAACAGTAAATTAATATGAGACAAATACGAGAGATGGTCAAAAAGTAATGCCTCCTATGTTTTATGTATGTAAATACTGCATCGGAGTGCAATTTGTAAATTTTGCAGGATTCCTCAAACACTCTTCTGCACTGTATAGCATTACCAACTTGTTTCAGTAACAGGTGGCACCACTGTAACAGTTTTAAAATGGCTGCCAAAGACGTTCGGTTAAAACAACGTTATGTCATAGAATTCCTCAATGCTGAAGGCGAGACCCCAATTCGCATCCACGAACGTTTGAAGAATGTTTATGGAAACTCAATAGTGGATGTTAGCACTGTCCGACGTTGGGTACGTCGTTGTGACGAAGCTGAAGTAGGTCAATCCTCAATGGCTGATGCAAAGCGAACTGGCCGTCCCTCTACCGCAGTGACTCCACACAACGTTCATGGAGTTGATGGCATCATTTGTGGTGACCGTTGGGTAACACTGGGTGAACTTTCTTCCATGTTGTCCATTAGTAAAGGCAGTGTCCAGAACATCATTAAAGACCTGGGTTATTCAAAGGTTTGTGCACGGTGGGTACCCAGAATGTTGACAGACAGACATAAACCTCCTGCACCGTTACGAAACTGAAGGAGAAGAGTTTTTATCGAATATTGTGACAGGTGATGAGACTTTTTTGAACCAGAATCCAAGAGGCAGTCAATGGAATGGCATCACACAACATCACCGACAAGAAAGAAGTTCAAAAGTTCACCATCTGTAGGGAAAGTTATGGCCTCCGTGTTTTAGGATGCAGGGTTCGTAGCGACCTGGAAAAACCTGGAAAACGAAAAAATAAATTCCAGGCCTTGAAAAGCCTGGAAAAATGGCTAAAAGCCTTGAATTTTCCGCATTGGACCTTGAAAAATAATACGAAATCGAAAGTTCGTTACTTTGTGTCCATTTTTTGGTTATTGATGATATTTTTCGCAACAACAGACGCGACGAGTCTAAAAATAAATCTGCGTTTACGCCATTAACGCAAAGCGGCGAAAACGAAACCGCCGAAAATTTATGGAAATGGAAGTGCGCAAAGGGAAGTAAAAATTGTAAAGTTACCGTACAATTTTCACTTCCCTTTGCGCAAAGTTACCGTACAATTTTTACTTCCCTTTGCGCATTAAATCCATTTCGTTAACGACGTAAACGCAGATTTATTTTTAGCACTCGTCGTAAGTAATAAATTCATTTATCTCATTTATAAAACCTATTTAAATAAGTCCAGTTTATAGATAGACCTACTGTACTTGCGTCTGTATTTACAATGTCCCACAGTTTTTGGAAATAAATATATTTTGAATGCTTTTTTATTATATTTATGATGAAAAGACTTATCCCGTTCTACCTCTGAAGGGTTATAGGCTAATTAGGATAGGCCTAGGCCTACATGTTTTCAATTTCAGATAACATGAATAACCGCCGATACACGAAAGTGGCATCACATCTGTCAAATCACTGTAATTAGGATAAATGAAAATCAGCAATTTTGTGGATAGGCCTATGTTATTTAAAATTTAAAAAAACAATTAAATTAAATAAATAAAAAAATCTAAACAAACAAACAAAACAAAACCCAACAAAAATAGTAAAGATTGGGGGGAGGGGGGGGGGGGGGGGGGGGGGGGGGGGGGGGGGGGGGGGGGTGGGGGGGGGGGGGGGGGGGGGTGGGGGGGGGGGGGGGGGGGCGGGGGGGGGGCTGTAAAGGTCTCCAGTTAGATATTTAATAGATTTTCACTTATCATAAGTATTACCCTCCCAATTACTATATATATTACCTTTTGTTCTAGTTAAATATTGTTTGACTGTATTATGTATGCGTTTAGAATTTTGAATTGGTAAATATACATAGCTTAGGCCTACTCATAAGTTATTTGTGTTCCTTTTTTTTTTTTTTTTTTTTTTTAAACTAACACTACTAGGAGACCTACAGATGTGACATCATTTGTGACCAAGGAAATATCTCTTGAGAGCTGAGATTATTTGGACTCCTTTTTTTTTCAGTGAAAAGTCACCATAGTTTTAATTCAAATTTCATACGCAACAAGGGACATATTCTCTTCTGTGGTAGTTTTGATTCAGCCTTCAACTTTATTTCAAGACCTGAAATTCAGATTGGTGCATTTGGAACAGTAGCGGAAAATAGGAAGCATTTTCCTGTAGCACTGAAGAAGAAAAAAAACAACTCAAATTGAAAAAGACAAATCATCCTGTGTTTTGTGCGACAGAAGATAAGGCATGCCGACAGTCACCTGGCATGATACGAAAAGATTTAACCTTATATCCACTGTTCACTCCAATGATAATATAAACAAGACAGTTAGAAAGACAAATTCTTTAGGGCAGAACAATTCAGAAGCCAGTGCTTGCAGAAAAATACAGCAAAAGTATGGGAGGTGTGGAAACTTCAGCCAACTAGGTGCAAGCTACCCCTACCCACACAGATCCTATTTTTATATTATTTCTTAGTTGAAACTGCCCTGGTCAATGGGCACATAACCTACAACACTGCCAACTCTACAAAAAAAGATCAAAGCGAAAATCAGGATGTCAGTATGACTCTTATTGAACCTGCTATTCTTCGACGCAATGTGACACCTTCAAAACCACATGTCACAACAACACGACTTACTGAGCACCACTTCATTGATAAATATGAAAGGGCAAGGTACAAACCAGACTGTAAAGTGTGTAAGGCTGCAGGGAACAGAAGCCAGACTTGCATGTACTGCCCAGATTGCAATGTACCTCTATGCCTGATACCCTGCTTCAAGTTATACCACACAGTCAAGGATTATCAACGTGGATCGTTGACAAAGACTCTTGCAGAGGCCTACAGCTACAACTTCAACCCCAGTTAATGAAAAAAGCAGCTCAGACTCCAACTAGAGGTACTTAACTACTCAAACATTTACAAACGCTCATTGTCAGATGCCACAGACGCAGAATACATTCAAAAAAGACAAACACGAAAAATACAGTTTTTTTTTAAAAACATTTTATTCCAATTTTATTAGCCTTTTATGTTGATATACGTGGTTAATCGTTAAATCAATACGTCAATCAAGCTTATTTTATTCATTACCATCCATGTCACTAACATTTTATTGTGCTGATGTTGAACAAATTCACTAAAAACTTGGAAAAGATGTCTGTTTTTCAATCTTTTATGAATTTAAAAAAAAAAAAAATGTTCTTTTTAAAGAAATCTGCAAACACCCTTGGTAATAGGAGACGGTAATGCTCTGGATTGCTGATCAGCAAAGTGATAAATTATATCTGAGAAAATTAGATGAGGAAAATATTAGAGTTTCCCATCCTTGAAAATCACGTGCTGGACCTGGAAAAGCCTGGAAAATGCTTGAAGAAATTTGCTATGAACCCTGAGGATGAGAAGGGTGTGATTCTTCTTGACTTCTTGGAACAGGGAAACACGGTGAATGCAGACGGTTACATTGAAACTTTGAAGAAGCTTAGAGGTCGTCTTCGGCGACTTTACCCATTAAAAGATCAGAGAACTGCACTACTGTTGCAAGATACTGTCACACACCACTAAACGCACCATTGATGCGATTGCAGAATTTCTTCCTTCTTCTTCTTTGATCCTTAGCCATTGACCATCAAAGCAGTCGGTGGCCATCACGCCTAGTGGCGTCTTGTAGGGCAACAACAAATTGATTTCACTTTGCTCGGTCGGTGGCCATCCTTCGTACAGTGCCCCAACTCTGGTTCATTCTTTCCATCTCAGCTTCTACAGTCCTCCGCCAGGTTGTTTTTGGTCTGCCTCTCTCTCGTTTTCCTTCAGGGGTCCAAAGCATAGCTGTTCTTGTGATGGCATCGGGGTCTCTTCTGAGGACATGACCAACCCAGCTCCAGTGTCTGCCAGCTATGATGGTGTGCATGTCCTCTTGCTTACTACGAGTAAGCAGATCTTGGTTGGTGATGGTATTCGGCCAAAAGATTCGGTGAATTTTTCTTAGGCATGTTGTGTGAAAAGAGGACAATTTCGACATTTCCTTCTCTAACTCTCCAGCATTCCGCACCATAGAGAAGCACAGAAAGCACACAGCTCTGATATAATCTTAATTTTGTGCTTGTGCTGTATTGGGAGGACTTCCAGATGTTGTTTAGGCTAAAGAAGGCTGTTCTTGCCTTATTCATTCTGATGTTGATGTCTTTGCCTGCCCCGCCGTCTGGTGTACTATGCATCCTAGGTATGTGAAGGTATCTGTCTGTACCAGTAGCTGATTCCTTACTGATATGGGCTCAGGGTTGCTCACATTGAACATCATGACCTCAGACTTCTTTAAATTGATGTTCAAGCCCACCTCCTGGCTAAACTTATTAAGTCTATCCGTTTTTTTCCTGGATGTGTTGATGTGAATGTGCTAGTAGTGCAGTGTCATCTGCATATTCCAGATCTTCCAATGTAGAAAATGTAGTCCATCTTATTCCTCTTAGACTGCCCTCTGTTGTCTGGCGCATCACCCAGTCTATGACTGTTAAAAATAGAGTGGTTGATAAGGGGCATCCCTGTCGTACTCCTGTCTTCACCTCAAAGGTTAGGTTGCTCTGCCCAACGCTACACGTGAAGTTGGCATAGAGGCTTTTTATGATTGACACTATGGACTTGGAATTCCATAAGCCCTCAGCATTTTCCATAAACTGTCCCTATGTATGCTGTCAAAAGCCTTTTCAAAATCAACGAAATTAATGTAAAGCTGTCTTTGCCATTCTGAGCACTGCTCTATAATGTTCCTGAGAGTTGAATATAGATTGCAGAATTTGGCTGGACATTATTACCACATCCCCCTTACAGTCCCGATCTTGCACCTTCTGACTTCCATCTGTTTGGACCACTGAAAGAAGATCTTCGCGGACATCACTTTGAGGACACCGAGACCCTTAAACGTGCCGGAAAAGGGACAAAAATTTTTACCGTGCGGGGATACATGCCCTTGTGAGAAGATGGACAAAAACTAACAATTAACGGAGATTACATTGAGAAATACATTTTTGAAGTTCAGACTTGGGGCTACATTTCAGTGTGAATTTTATCTGTTTTCTTACCTACTGAATGAAACTAAAAATTATGAGGCATTACTTTTTTACCTTTCTTCGTATAAAGGTATGTTATCAGGCACTTGTAGGAAATAAAGTAGTAGAACACTAGACAACAGAAAAACAAAAGACATGAATGGCGTACCCAGGATTCGAACCATGGGACCTTCCGTGCGACATCCCCGCCTAGCTATGCAAGCGAATCACACTATTCTCCCTGCCATCTACGCATCATCAAAAAATGCTTCGATGACATGTCATTAGTGCGAACCGCAAGTCATAACACCTGAAGTTTACCATGGGCAGTTCAGCCTATTAATGACGCAATCACTTCTTTTGTTCCCCTATTTAACAGTATAGGCCAGTCCAACAAGACAAAGACCTTAATACTGTGTCCAATAAATGATAGTTGACTTAGAACCTTATACAGCGGCCTTATAGCTTACACTTTACGATTTCCAACTGCCTTGGGATTTTTAACGTGCGCAACTTGCACAAGGGATCACTAGAAGAAAGAAGACATCAGATTAAGCTGGGAGAACAGGTCCTGGAGCAGGTCGACCACTTTAAATACCTCGGAGCTATTATAGACCAAAAGGGAGGCATCAAAGAAGAGTTGGCCACTCGAAAAGCAACAGCTGGGAGACTTTTTCAGGCCATAAATCGAGGATTCCTCAGCAAGAGAGAAGTTGGTAAGAAAACGAAGATGGCTGTATACCGCTCCACCTATGTCCCAGTCTTGACATATGGGTGCGAGTCATGGGCAATGACTACAACCCACAAAAGCCAGATCCAAACCTCAGAAATGAGGTATCTGAGGAAGGTGGTTGAAGAAACAAGAAGAGACATGGTACGCAACCAGACGATACGTCAAGGCCTAAAATGCCACCCCCTGCAGACTGTTACGGTAGATTAATTGGCATTGTCTGCTAGAGGTTAGCAGCATGCGATTTTAGGGGGTTACAACGTTTAATGTACGGTAATGTAAAAAGTATTATTAGCCTAGTGAACGCTGTGACGTTTTCAGCGTTGGTAGTCACGCACGGTGACCAAGAGACGGGACCCTTTTTCAAATGACCGTCAAACGGAGAAGACGTGTCTTTATGTTCTTATAGTGTCGGGCAGGGAAGGCCACACGGTTATATTGTATTCTCTTATGGACATGGGTCAGTCCACTGTTATGATTAAGAAAGATGAAGTTACAGGTATTGCTAGTAAGAAAAGAAATGGAGACAAGAGGCATCTCTGTCTCACTCCCGTTCTAATCCTAAATGGTTCTGTAAGTTGTCCATCATGAAGAACTCTACATGTCATGTCTTCATAGGTCTTTATTAATTAATGATCTTCATGGGAACACCATAATGCCTCATCAATTTCCAAAGCGATTCTCTGTCTACACTGTCAAATGCCTTTTCATAGTCCATGAATCCGATATATATAAAATAATGTAATAAAAATGCACCAGAAAATAAATAACTTTATAACAGAAGTCAGATTATAACTATAACTATGGTGATTATATACATATATATAAAATAATGTAATAAAAATGAAGACAAAACACTACCATGCAAAAATATCCTAGTAGTTGTAAATTGATGTGCTCTGAGAATGCCCTGCCGAATCATTATTCCAATGAAATTATGGTCATTATTATGCTAGTTTTAAATTAAAGAATTTATCCCTTGCATAAAATACTGCGACTACTACCACAACCTATAACCCTTTCTGCGAGCTTTCATATCTTTAAATTAGGATCAGCCAATATTCAATGGATGAATTATTTCAACTAATATAGGAGGAGGAAAACCTAACACAAATTTACACAATTATTGTTAAACAGTTCATAGACCAGTGATAATAGATCTCCGTTTTATTGAAACATAAAGCAACAAAACTCGACCACTGATATAAAGTACTGTGTGGATTTACGGCTGAATTAAAGACAGTGGGCCATCTGTTTGATACAGCCTTAAAAAAAGAATTCAGAGACACGGTAAAAAGGTATAAGCTTTAGGTTTAGTAATCTTAAACACACTTAATTGTGACTTATTTGTATGACATTAAAGAACATGACCCACTGTCCTTCATTTTAACTGGACTGACTCTAGAAACTTAAAAGCTTATGCAAACTAACTTTTTTTTCTAATTATGTATACAAAATATTATGACAATAATTTATTGGAAATATATAATAGGGCAAAATATAACTGGAAGGACGAAGAGAGCGATAAACATTACAACAAAGCGACCCTTTTTACAACTTCTCTGATTTTTTTTTTTTCCGATGGCATCTCCATGTCCCTCTCTGATTTCACCACCACTGCCTTTAAGTCACCGCACATGGTGATTTCATCAGCTTATGTTTAGGATACGAAGACCACAAAGAGGTATTACTTAATGCTAACTGTAATCATATTTACAGCTTTTCACACGTAATGATAAGCACAAACACACTTATTGTGCTAATATAATAATAAAAAATGAATTAATTCATGTAGAAAACAAACAAACGCAGTAATAACAGCTGGTAATTGTACACACGCCCCTGTGTAATCAGCTTTGCTGACTAATTTAACCAAAGTATCTCATGTAGCTGTATTGTGAATTTCATCTCTTCACACCTTTCCCTACAATGTACATAAAAAAACACATTTCATAATGCTAACCTTTAACCCTAAAGTTTCCAGCTTCTACACTAGTAATATTGTGCAAGAAAACACTCATATTGCATTTTAAAAAACACTGCAAAAAAACAAACAATGAAAACAATAACAACTGACAATTACATATCCACCAACAGAATCAATTTCAGCGCAATTACCATAGTAATCTACACATAGGCCAACCACATTGCGTTGTCGCCTGTTTTGTTTGCGGTTTCCTCATCAACTGTTAGAACGCTCATAAACAAAGATGTTGGTTAACATTAATCCTAATCCTATCCTTTTCCCATTTTATTGATTCATAATAAATTAAAAAAAAAAAAAAAAAACTAACAAACCACAAGACAACATTGTGCATTTAAAATATAAACAGTAAACTTCCAACTTGCCCATTATGGGAGCCGTGATAGCGCAGTGGTTATGCACTGACTTCCTAGCTCGGTGGTCCATGGTTCGATCCTCAGTTAAGGTGGGATTTTTTTAGACTGCAAACGGCTCCGGGGTCGACCCAGCCTTATGAATTGGGTACCAGAACAACTCTGGGAAGGTTAAGGTGGCCGGCATGATGCTGATCACATCACCCCTAGTGTGCCGATGGTCAGTAAAAAACTACTTCCAGCCAGAGATTAAGCAGGCCAGCATGGAGTGGCAACATTCATCATTGCTGAAAGCAAAGAAGTTCCGTACAACTCGGTCGGCTGGCAAATTGATGCTCACGCTCTTCTAGGACTGTAAAGGCCCGATCCTGGAACATTACATGCCCAGGGGACTCACTATCAACAGTGAATCATACTGTGATCTGCTTCAGAACCACTTGAAACCTGCAATCAGGTCAAAACGTTGTGTCTTGCTCAGTTCTGGTGTGTTGTTAAAGCATGATAACACGTGGCCGCACACAGCTTGTGCGACAGTAACGAAAATCATGAATCTGCGTTTGGGGTGTCTTCTACATCCTACATTTTCACCGGACCTTGCACTGAGTGATTATCATGTTTAGAACCCTCAAGGAGGCACTCAGTGACAAGAAGTTCAGTACGGATGATGAGGTGAAAGAGGCAGTGCATACTTGGCTATGCAGTCAGTCAGAAGAGTTTTATTCTCGTGAAATCTAGGCATTAGTGAAGCACTGGCACACCTGCATTGAACGTGGTGGGGACTATGTTGAAAAGTGATTAAGTGCTTTCATTCCTATTTGTGCATATTCTGTTAATAAAAAAAATATTAAGGTTACTTTTTTTTACTCCTTGTATAATAGGGTTTGATTGGTTGCTGGGAGAGCTCTTGTTTTAAAAATAGGTGCTGAGAAATCCCAGGATTTTCAAAAAGTGGATTTAAAAAAAATCTTCGTTTTTTTTTTCCCTCGAGAAAATCCGTACAACGACCTTGTACGGGTGTACACAGCTAATAGTGTTAATTTCCTGTACGTGGTATGGGAATTCCATACAGGTTGACAGATATGTATGTATGTACAGTGCAGATTTAGGGTTTTCCTGCAGCTTTTCTACCACTCAGCAACGTGTGGAGTGAAGTCATGAGTTCCAGCTTTTTTTCCCTGGGTATGCCATCAGGGCTGTGCGTGCATTTAAAGAATCTTCACATTTTTTACGCTTACAGGGAGAGAACTAGGGGCAGCATACTGTGCATTATTTCTCACCTATAGGTGAGGCTCTTAAAATAAGCAGACCTAAAACACTGGGCTCTGGTGCACATTCTTTATAAGCTTTAGGTTTAGTAATCTTAAACACACTTAATTGTGACTTATTTGTATGACATTAAAGAACATGACCCACTATCCTTCATTTTAACTGGACTGACTCTAGAAACTTAAAAGCTTATGCAAACTAACTTTTTTTTCTAATTATGTATACAAAATATTATGACAATAATTTATTGGAAATATATAATAGGGCAAAATATAACTGGAAGGACGAAGAGAGCGATAAACATTACAACAAAGCAACCCTTTTTACAACTTCTCTGAATTTTTTTTTTTCGATGGCATCTCCATGTCCCTCTCTGATTTCACCACTTCCCAGCTCCCTTCACCAGTCACCTATCCACTGTGGGATCCTCCTGCATGAAGACAAACAGGTAAAAGCTGGAGTTAAATTTGGGGCTTGAGGGATTTCCCCAAGTTTAGTGTGCAATGCTGAGTTATCAATATGTTTCACCATAGGGCAAATCATGGTGTTTGGCTGCTCTAGTGTGGTAAATTGGTCTCTGAGCATTGGTCAGGCAACTCAAGTTTGGAAAGTTGCCTGTTTCCAGGACGCACCACGTGGAAGTGCTTCAGGATCATGGTTAGTAGTCTAACTCTGGAATTCACATGAGTGCAATAAAAAATAACAATAAAAAAATTATTTTCATCAGTGAAATTTTTTTCTTTCAGATTGATAATGAGATTGACAAATACAAAGAGTCTCTAGCACATATCAAAAGGAAACTTGATGCTCTGCAGGAAGATGTTTCAAAGGAAGAGGTATTATATGAAACATAAATATTTATGTATATCAATGTCACAAGATGTTCTTAAGGCTACAATTGCAACTTTTTGTGTATAAAAAATGATAAACTAATGCTATTCATATTATAGTAATTTTCAAAACACAATTTTTAAAAATCTGTTATAACAAAAGCATTCATTAGAACTACCACAGTTACATCATATTGTTGTTGTTGTTGTTCAGAATCGACATGGGACCTCAAGACGCAGCAATAGAGACCGCAGTCAGCGACTCATAGCTTGACTGCCTGCGTCAGGACCAGCGAACCAGAGCTGGTCAAGACCGCACTCCACCTCCACATGGTGGTCCTGGAAACAGTCTGCAGCAGTGCAGGCTGGCTGAGCGAGTGCGGATCGAAATGGGAAGGCAAACCCGGTCCTAAAAAATGCCGTGCTGAAGTCGGATGTGTCGGCCGAAAGGCGCAGATATCGCAGCTTCGCTGGAAACAGACACAACGCAACCAACGTCCTTTTCAGGACGAACGAGGAAGAAGAAGAAGAAGAAGAATCGACATCATTGCACTCTAGCTAACAGTTCCTGTTGCACACTGATTGTATATACGCCAGATGCATCCTCTCATACGTTCATTCCTACCAGTCCCACGCCTAATGCCAAACTCCCGCAATCTCAGCCATGATGATTCATCGATTGCAGCGTCATTCTCTAACAGGCAATCATTAATTGTCTTCAGTATCTCTCCCTTACCCATATTCAACGCACTCACTATAGGTGCTCTTGAAGCTAGTCTATCAGCTCTTTTATTGCCGTGTACGCCTGCATGACCAGGACAGTAGATCCACACCAGTTCCTGAAGATTTTAGGCTGCTATGGAGGTTTTTCATTCATTCCATAGCCATCCATTTTTTGGATCTTCCAAAGTCTGACACAATAACTGCTCTTGTTCAGCGATGATCATGCCCTTAATTCTAGCTGAGAATCCCCATCCTGATTTCCCACCATGGGCTACAGACCAGATCAGTGTACAAATAGGCATCAGTATTCTTAACATTTTCATTTATCAGTTGATCAATTTCCAGTTCTGCTTTCCCATTGCCCCAAGCTCTGCATTCTCTGCCAAGGCTGATGTTAACCTGTAGGTAGGTCGCCAAGTTCTCACTAGACCTACTCAAGTCCTCTCACTTGAATATGTTTTCAACTGTGGTCACCTGTCGAATAGTTGACTCAGCCTGCACCATCCATGACATCTTCCTCTTTATTCATACTCCCTTGGTGTCAGCTATTATTAGATTATGACTATTTGAATATTATTTAATTCGTACTATTTGTTATTTTTTGTATTTGTTTGTAATTTTTATTATTTCATTATTTTAATTGTCATACTATTTATTGTTTAATTGTACTATCATATTATTTAATTCATACTACATAATACAAATTATTATTCATACTCCCTTGATGTCAGCTATTATTATAATCATATTAATAGTCGGAACTGAATATGTCACTGAGACATTCTCATTTTCTTCTAAAAATAAAGATTGCATGCATTCTTGCACTTCTTCATGTTTATAATTTCTTTACAACATAAATTAATGACCTCTTGAATGATGACTTATTGAAATAAATATAGACAGCATCAAAGATTGCAAAATTTATGGTAAGTGTTCATAAACCAGTGATAGTGACTGCTATAATGTTTAAATATAGGCATGAATAAATATATTTTAAAATATTTATTTTATTGATAGTTGTAGCGGGAGGTTATTTAAATTTATTTATTATGTAAGAGTATGCCAGTAAATAGTTCTGACCTTACAAGTAATACCCCAGTCTTAGAAATAAGCACTGGTGTATTGTTATCATAACAATAGTCAGACTGTGAAAACCCTGGCCCAGTTGGTAAGAAGTAGTACCAGGATTTAAGGTGTCTCCTCCCTGTGACTATCTTATGATTACTTATATGCTAGGGGATAAGTAAAATGTACATTCACTGAACCCACAAAATGGAAAAAGTGAATAAATCCTCAGGTACAGTTAAAATAGTTTAATAATTACACTAATATTCTATTTCTACTAGTTGGAAAAGAGTATACACATATATATAAAAATATTCACACAATTACTATTATTGTCTGTTTAGACTTCAAGATCTTAAATAATAAATTTACTGAAATCACTGTTATTAGTCCTTTGAATTTAAGGATAACTGTCATCAGTTGACTGAGTTTATGTATGGTTACTTATTGTTTTCAACTATTGGCTGTTTCACATGTATAGGTGGTCAGTGTCAAACAGGACACTTATCTTTCCAACTTGATACTGCTGAAACTGTCCTTTGCTGGTATCAGACTTGGTAGGCCCAACAGTAGGGATGCCAATGACCAGTTGAAGTTCACTCTTTGGGGTCCTGCACTTTTGTGGGATTGCCTCGGGTAAACTGCACCGGCTTCTGATACTGGACAGTCTGGTTTGAGTTATTTCATGGAACCTGTAACATATCAGCCTGGCTAGTATCTGGCTAGACTTGTAGCTGACTAGCACAGATGTCAGACCAGTCAGTCATCAGATGTCACCGTTATACAATCATAGTAAGTAAGGACATCATTTCAGTGATATAGCATTAATATTAACATTTCAATTAAGTATAACTGACTAGCACATAAGTCAGACAAGTCAGTCATCAGGTGTCAAAGTTATACAGTCATAGCAAGTAACATCAGTTCAATGATATAGAATTAATATTAACATATCAGTAATAAACATCATCTGGTTTAATCCGCTCCTATACATCCCTTCATATTCTATAACTTGATCCTTCCAAATCATATCAAGTACAAATTCAAATCTGATGCTATCTTAGCAACTACCCAAAATTAATACATAAAATAAATAAAGTGAGTGACCATGTGATCAGGTTGCTTTCTACTGAAACTGGCTGTAGAACACTCCATTTTACCAGCTGTAAATGGGTACAAAGTTGTGCGCTCGAACTAGGGAAGGCAAAGGCAGCGAGGAAGGGGACTAGTCACCTAACCTCGTAAAAGCGGTATCTTCCATGCTGAAGCTTCTAACAATTTATTTCCCTAAGACAATCTCTGGTCATGGGACTGCCTTTATCTTCGTAAGCGATAATGCATTTAATATCGACGAGATACAGCATTAAATATAATAAATATTTTCTATTTGGCTGTGGGGCTAGTTTTGATACGTTTTTGTACAAGCAACCATCTTCCACTAAGCACATGAATAAATCATATTAAAATAATAATACGTTATATCAATGAATATTATACAGGCATATTTTGTGAATTCTAAATGAACCTGTAATACAAAATAAAAGAAATTATTATACAGGATAGCTATCGTAAATTCGCTTACCCTCAGACTCCCGACACTTAGACTGAAATTTTCTGGCGATCCGCTCACACTTCAGATGGATTTAGAGTCGTGGCGTTATCTGCCCTCAGTCTTGTCTCAACCTCTTGCGTTGTGTATCTCTCTCAGTTTACCGATCCGCTTTAAATACCTATAGCGCGGACGTATCGGAGAGTACCGACGTCACAGCTTAACCTAACCTGAAAAAATCCTTCCCGAACCGTGATTTCAGCCGATCTGTGCGTCGACTGAAATTTTGCCTTTCTCATTCTCAGCATATATAATATCCATATTGTTCCATCTTATCTAGTTTTATACAGCTGATAAAACTCTATCTTCCTATCCATGTAAATTCCCAAACTGTTATTTGTTGATTTTAATATTTCGAACAGAAGTGGGTTTACCAGCTGTTAGCGTAACTGTGGGCAGCCGAAATACGCATATATCTCCGTAAATGAGAACTTCCTACCGTTCCATCTTATATGCAGTTATACACCATCCTTCCCTGTACTGAAATGTAAAATCCTTTTCCTACGGGTTCCCTTCTATTTTTTAATTATTGTTGGCGATTCCCTCTGTCCGATACACGTTTCGCTTATACGCCGCCATTTTGAAAGCGGTCACTCGATCGTAGATGGGTTTATAAATCTAACTGAACTCATTTGCAATGACTTGAAAACAATTTCGCGACATAGCTCCCCCATATTTTAAGCTGGATGATATCTAGCTTAACTATTGGGTACAAGACAATTGCAAATCGACCATTCCGAGGTTAGTTTTCCTTCCTTCTATCCTCCTCAAGCTCTGTGGGATGACGACTAAGAAAATCTGCGCCCACATTCTGTTTTCCAATAATATATTCATCCTTTACTATCTCTCTCCTTCCGGTTCGGCTTTTCATCCAGGCTCTTACTGCTGGTGAAACGGGGTCGGTAGGTTTCCCATGAAGTTTACCGCCCTCTTTTCGTTGATAGTTGGATGTGGTTTTCCCTCGCAAATCCGTAGGTGTTTGATTTTCGCTACGTGATTTGTTCCTTTTTTCCAGCGCATGGGGTTCAGACTGCCATTGAACCTGTGTGGGATGTTTCCTTTCCCCTCCCGTGCAAATCTCGGGAGTACCCCTGATTGCTGGTTTGCTTGTAGACTTTTGATGAAGACTCTTCCGTCGACTTTCTGAATCTACATAGGTGCACTCTGGACAGGAATTTACATACTGATTTATGTCTTCCGTAATACCTGGCCAGTAGAACTGGGTGGCTATTCTTTGTTTTGTGGCACCATTACCCAGGTGTTCACTCAAAGTTGATATGTGTCCCCAGCCTATAACCTTATTCCTATAGGTGGATGGTACAACAATTTGACCATGACTTTTCGTCCCTCTTCCAGCTTTCCTGTACAAGAGTCCATGTTCCATATAGAAATGTCCTTTCCTTGGAGCTTTATGTGTTTTTGATAATTTGCCAAAACAAGGCTTCAACGTGCTGTCTGCTTCTTGAGCCCGTTTCATTTCAGTCGAATGAAATTTTAAGTTGGTGTCCCTCTCTATGTTCCTGGAGTCAGACCTGGTCTGGGTTTCTGCCATAACCATAGGTTTTACAGGGTCTCCCAAAAAAACATATTTACGCCCCAACATTAGGGGGTAAAAGGGATCATCTATCACAGCTGCATTTATCTCCCCTTCCACATAGCGACAACTGACATGAATCTTTGCTATGGGTAATGTAAGGGGTGATGTTCCTTTTAGTGGCCCTTGAATGTCTACTGTTTCTGTGGTGATTTGTTCAGGGCACACCAGAGATGCACACACGACTGCGTCATAGGACAAACCTGTGTCATACATTCCTGTGACTTGTTTTCCATTCACAGTCACTATCTCCTGGGTAGGTGGGTGATGGAGGCTATTCTGACCCACAGTCAGTTCCTTCCTAACAGAAGTCCTCACCTGTAGACATGCAGCATGATGAAGGGGTTTTTTCCTCCCACATTCATCCGTGTTGTGGTTGCTCATCTTACAAAATTTGCACCACTTAGCTCCCTGTTTGTAGGGTTTATTTTCCTGAGTCTGAGGGTTCTTGTCCTTATTATCAAATCTTTGCTTGTTTCTGTATGGTTGATCCATTTGGTCAAAATCGGTATTCTGCGGTGGTGGCTTATATCCTTCTACCTGCTTCCTTTTTGTTCCTACCAATTCAGCTTGAGCTGCTTGGTATCTCTCTGCACATTTCAAAATGTCTTCCAGCCTCTCTGCTCCTTGTTCCATCAGGAATTTCCTCATTTCTTGAGACATGGAATCTTTCACTTGCTCTAACATAACCATTTCTTTCAGATCCTCGTAGGTTTTCTGATACTTACCTAAACTACTCCATTTCAACAAATACGTTTCTAGCCTAGCTGAGAACTGGTTATATGTTTCTCCAGGTAGAAGTTTAGAAGTTCTAAATTTCTTCCTATATGCCTCAGAGTTCTTTTCATACCGGATCAGTAAGGCTTGCTTTAGTATTTCATAATTTTCCTGATCTTCTTTGGGGAGTTTCAGAAACACATCATATGCAATACCTCTCAATCCCTGGGATAACTTTAGACTCCATTTTTCCTTTTCCAGTCCATATGTAGAGGCTAGCCTTTCATACCTATCCAGATACGACTCAATTGCGTCCTCCTTTTCAACAAATGGATCTAGGTGGAAGTTCATGGCCCCATTTGCTGGGTTCTGAAAAGAGCTATTCGCAGAATGAGGTGAGCTATTACCATGGGTGATAGTCCCAGCCTGAAGTTCAAGATCAAGCTGTCTCATTTTCAGCTCATGGTCTCTCTCTGCTTGTAGCCTCCTTTCTTCTCTCTCAGCTTCCAATTTCTTGGCTTCTCTTTCTGCTTCCAATTTCTTGGCTTCTCTTTCTGCTTCCAATTCTAATTTCTTGGCTTCTCTTTCTGCTTCCAATTTCTTGGCTTCTCTTTCTGCTTCCAATTTCTTGGCTTCTCTTTCTGCTTCCAATTTCTTGGCTTCTCTTTCTGCTTCCAATTCTAATTTCTTGGCTTCTAATTGCTTTGCTTCTCTCTCGGTGTACTTTTCACATTCCGTCGTGACATACCGGATCAGAACGTCACCATCCATGCCAAGCTCTTTTCCCACCTGCAGTGTAGCAGACCTAAATTTGACCAAGTCAGCCATGATGTATCTGTAGTCTAGTAGGGCAAGCGATCTTACTCCAACTAATTTACTACAATATAATTAACTTAGTTAAAATTAAAGTTAATTAAACTGACTTCACCATATATGAAACAGCTTTCTTTATCTGTACTCAATGGTACTCCTAAAAATATAATTATTTCCTACTATGTTTACTCTTTCCAAAAAACAAATTTCAAAAAAGAAAATTTCCTACACAGGAGAAATAGAAAGATGGCTCAGGAATATCAAAGATATATCCCGCAGACGAGCCCCCACTGTAGCGGGAGGTTATTTAAATTTATTTATTATGTAAGAGTATGCCAGTAAATAGTTCTGACCTTACAAGTAATACCCCAGTCTTAGAAATAAGCACTGGTGTATTGTTATCATAACAATAGTCAGACTGTGAAAACCCTGGCCCAGTTGGTAAGAAGTAGTACCAGGATTTAAGGTGTCTCCTCCCTGTGACTATCTTATGATTACTTATATGCTAGGGGATAAGTAAAATGTACATTCACTGAACCCACAAAATGGAAAAAGTGAATAAATCCTCAGGTACAGTTAAAATAGTTTAATAATTACACTAATATTCTATTTCTACTAGTTGGAAAAGAGTATACACATATATATAAAATATTCACACAATTACTATTATTGTCTGTTTAGACTTCAAGATCTTAAACAATAAAGTTACTGAAATCACTGTTATTAGTCCTTTGAATTTAAGGATAACTGTCATCAGTTGACTGAGTTTATGTATGGTTACTTATTGTTTTCAACTATTGGCTGTTTCACATGTATAGGTGGTCAGTGTCAAACAGGACACTTATCTTTCCAACTTGATACTGCTGAAACTGTCCTTTGCTGGTATCAGACTTGGTAGGCCCAACAGTAGGGATGCCAATGACCAGTTGAAGTTCACTCTTTGGGGTCCTGCACTTTTGTGGGATTGCCTCGGGTAAACTGCACCGGCTTCTGATACTGGACAGTCTGGTTTGAGTTATTTCATGGAACCTGTAACATATCAGCCTTGGCTAGTATCTGGCTAGACTTGTAGCTGACTAGCACAGATGTCAGACCAGTCAGTCATCAGATGTCACCGTTATACAATCATAGTAAGTAAGGACATCATTTCAGTGATATAGCATTAATATTAACATTTCAATTAAGTATAACTGACTAGCACATAAGTCAGACAAGTCAGTCATCAGGTGTCAAAGTTATACAGTCATAGCAAGTAACATCAGTTCAATGATATAGAATTAATATTAACATATCAGTAATAAACATCATCTGGTTTAATCCGCTCCTATACATCCCTTCATATTCTATAACTTGATCCTTCCAAATCATATCAAGTACAAATTCAAATCTGATGCTATCTTAGCAACTACCCAAAATTAATACATAAAATAAATAAAGTGAGTGACCATGTGATCAGGTTGCTTTCTACTGAAACTGGCTGTAGAACACTCCATTTTACCAGCTGTAAATGGGTACAAAGTTGTGCGCTCGAACTAGGGAAGGCAAAGGCAGCGAGGAAGGGGACTAGTCACCTAACCTCGTAAAAGCGGTATCTTCCATGCTGAAGCTTCTAACAATTTATTTCCCTAAGACAATCTCTGGTCATGGGACTGCCTTTATCTTCGTAAGCGATAATGCATTTAATATCGACGAGATACAGCATTAAATATAATAAATATTTTCTATTTGGCTGTGGGGCTAGTTTTGATACGTTTTTGTACAAGCAACCATCTTCCACTAAGCACATGAATAAATCATATTAAAATAATAATACGTTATATCAATGAATATTATACAGGCATATTTTGTGAATTCTAAATGAACCTGTAATACAAAATAAAAGAAATTATTATACAGGATAGCTATCGTAAATTCGCTTACCCTCAGACTCCCGACACTTAGACTGAAATTTTCTGGCGATCCGCTCACACTTCAGATGGATTTAGAGTCGTGGCGTTATCTGCCCTCAGTCTTGTCTCAACCTCTTGCGTTGTGTATCTCTCTCAGTTTACCGATCCGCTTTAAATACCTATAGCGCGGACGTATCGGAGAGTACCGACGTCACAGCTTAACCTAACCTGAAAAAATCCTTCCCGAACCGTGATTTCAGCCGATCTGTGCGTCGACTGAAATTTTGCCTTTCTCATTCTCAGCATATATAATATCCATATTGTTCCATCTTATCTAGTTTTATACAGCTGATAAAACTCTATCTTCCTATCCATGTAAATTCCCAAACTGTTATTTGTTGATTTTAATATTTCGAACAGAAGTGGGTTTACCAGCTGTTAGCGTAACTGTGGGCAGCCGAAATACGCATATATCTCCGTAAATGAGAACTTCCTACCGTTCCATCTTATATGCAGTTATACACCATCCTTCCCTGTACTGAAATGTAAAATCCTTTTCCTACGGGTTCCCTTCTATTTTTAATTATTGTTGGCGATTCCCTCTGTCCGATACACGTTTCGCTTATACGCCGCCATTTTGAAAGCGGTCACTCGATCGTAGATGGGTTTATAAATCTAACTGAACTCATTTGCAATGACTTGAAAAGCAGGTGATCAGCCCGCTGTGCGAAGTTTTTACGGGATGGGGTAAACAGCCCCATGCCCAACCCTCCTTAGTCGCTTTTTACGACATGCGTGGTAGGGTGCAGTGTTACTATTCTTTGCTCCCCTTTCGGGCCCCGGCAACACACGGGTGAACTGGACATTACCTGATCTGAAAACCTACTTCACTGTGTACATAATATAGTTTCACTTCTTGAACTTGTAAAGCATTCTAGCTTTATTTTCTCTCACAGTAGATTGTGAATAAAGACTCATATATTCAAATTAATATACCTTCAATACCTAAGCAAAAACGTTTTTGTGTGCCACACAATACCTTTACATGCCCAGTCTGGACAACTCATATGTTTAAAACCAGGAGATATGTTGGAGATGCCAGTAAGGGATATTATGACAACCACTAAACACTTGTCTTCATTTTCCAGATGGAGGGCATGAATTATCGTTGGTCACACATTCAAGAGATTAGTGCCCACAACCGGCTGGTTGGAACTAGAGGATGCAGGCTCAAGGTATGATTAGCATGGCTAGAGCTATAACAAAAATACTCAGTACTGTAGTTTTATTGTTTTAAAAATTCTATGAACACAATTTTTTTGGAACCAGTGTTTATTACTCCACAACATTCTCACTTTTGAGCTGTTTTAGATTTAATTCTAGTTTTTTTCTTCCATTGTAATACACATAGTTTTAAAGGTTTTAAATGAAGGCTGTAGCCCTGAGGCTTGAGATTATGTGGAAAGACCCATATTGTAGGTAACTAAAACAAAATACTCACAATGATTCATCTAGAATGAAACCAAAATATTTAACTATAGATCACGAATGGCAGCATTGGTTACATTATAGCTTTTTTAAAATTCACAGGCATTTTGTGCTTTGTTAAGGCATGAGTCATCCACCTCATTAGAGTCACATGGCAGTTTCCAGCAACCTTATTTCTCAAGCATGTTAATTAGGCTCACAAAGAAACAATATATCCAGAGAAAGTGAAAGTTTCATATGCCATGTCAGGTCAAAGGATCATTGGTTTCATTTTCTTCTAAGAAACTGGGGACAGAACAGCATATTTGCTTTTTTTTATCTCAGTCAGTGAAGAACAGTTGGACATTATGGAACTCAGGTTACGTTAATTCCAGCAAGATGGTGCAACATGCCACACATCAAGAGAATCCATGGCAATGATCAAGAGTTTCTTTAAAGATTTATTTATTTCCGTGAATTTGTTTTTACAATGGTCACTTGACCCAGCTCCTTGTGATTTGTTTTTACTCCACAAATCCAGCACAGATGATGTACTGAATTAGAAAAAGCCACAAAAGCCAGTCAGAAACATGTACTAGTCATCAAAAGCAAATAATTTAACTCAGTCATCCAAGAAAGAAGGAGGTCGTTCATCAAGGAGGATAATGAAGCAGTATTGAGAAAACTTAAATAGCTGACTGACCTTTGACATAACACAACTTCCAGATTGGGTACCTAGAATGTTCAGGCACTAAATGAACAAGAAAGAATCTCACAGGTGGTAGAAACAAATGGACTAATGCAGTCAGAGAAATTGTAGAAGACACTTAATAGAATGGGTAGCAATGGGACCAAGATTAATATCAGCAACATTAAAAACTGCCAAATAGTAAATGTAAACATCAACCATTCTTACGTGCCAACTAATAACAAAGAAAAATCTGTAAAAGAAGTTTAATCTGACTTCAGAATATTATGCACAAAAAGAGAAGTACACATTACAGTCTTGAAAGGTGAAATAATGTAAACATATGAACAAACATTAACAGACAATAACAGCTTTGAAGAGATTATTAGAAAATGTTGACTTGGGCCAATGAAAAAAATGGAGAATGAAAATATGTCTGTGCCTAAAAACAACTTGCTGTAGAAGAGTATCTGAGAAATTAAAAAACCAGTAGAACTATTAACATGTACAATATCTAATAAATGCCATTCCAGCAGAGGCCACAAAAGCAAATAGTGACATCTCTAATTGGAGAGCAACGACAAAAAAACACAAAAAAGTAGACATTCATAAATGGGTGCTCGAGTAGAAAAGAAGGACTGAAATGGTTTGACAAGATCACTAATGTGGAACTGATGACAAGAACCAGACAAGTGCCAGTGGAACAAGAGATGAGAATAAGATACTGGTGATGGATAGGACACACACTAAGGAAACATGTTGATAGCATTACAAGGCAGTCTTTGTTCTGGAATTCTCAGAGTAAGAGAAGTAGAGAGAGACCAAAAACACACGGAGAAGAGAACTGGAGACAGAAATGAAAAGGATGAGGAGAAATGTTGAGACCTTGAACATTAGACATTAAGACTTGGGCATGAGTTTGTTCAAGACCTATGTTCCTTGGGAAGCTGAAGGATAGTGATGATGATATGCAGACACAACTGTAGATGTATAGCATATTCTTGACATGTCTGCATATCAGTGTTGTAATATTCATCATGACTATTACCCATTAGCACCCTAGGGAGCATAGCCCCTCCACAAATTCATGCCAAGCCTTTCTGGTCTTCCTGTGGGTTACTAGGACCCAAAATGGAAGCAAAGTGTAGTAACACTATACCCTACCATGCATGTCATAGGAGGCTATTAAGGAGGGTTGGACATGGGGCTGATCCTGTAGAAACTAAGCAAAAAATAACTTAATATAATATAGGCTGTATTTTATTACAGCCAATATTTATAATTTTTTTTTAAACTTCTCATGACATTTTGTTTGAATATTATATAAGGCAAGGTAAAGGAACCCGTTACACGCACATTGAGGCATGTTGGGAATATAATGTTAGGCCCATATTTTCTGGACCAACGGCACACTAGCGCGGATGTAGTCAGCATCATGCTGGCCACCATAACCTTCCCAGAGTTGCTGTGGTACCTTGGGGCCATTTGTAGTCTAAAAAATCCCACCTCAACTGGGGATCAAACCATGGACCACCTAGCTAGGAAGCTAGTGCACTAACCACAATATAAAAGAGAAGCTGACCAAAAACAACTTGACAGAGAACTGTGGAGGCCGAGATGCAAAGAATGAACCAGAGCTGGGGCACTGTACGAAGGATGGCAGCATACCGAACAAAGTAGAAGCAGTTTGTTGCTGCCCTACAAGACACCACCAGGCGTGATGGCCACTAACTGCTTTGACAGTCAGCAGCTAAGGATCAAAGAAGAAAGAAGAAGAAATGTAATATAAACACGTGTTTTCTTATTGTTCTCAGGTGTTTGAAAATGGAAAAGCTTATGGAGCATTTATTTACTATTTTAACATCCGTGAGGCTTTAAGAGGAGTGGATAGCAACAACAGCAAAGAGAAAGTGATGCAGAAGGTAAGCTGTAAATATGACGTTATGAGAGTGTGAGATTTATCTCTCTTGACGTTTGCGCATTTTTCTTTTCTTTGGATTTCACAGCACTCATGAAGAAAACTTGCAAGGTTTAATACAAATTGTCTATGAATTTCCAAGCATTCTGTTAAAAAAACAAATGTTATACCCAGTTCATTTAATTCCTTTGGCTCACAGTTGAATAGCTGCTACATCATCATCACCTTCTTGTTCGCGTCTTATGGAGCATTAAGCTATCACTGCAGATGACTTCCCTTGAATAAGCCTACGGCAAAGCACAAACTCTTACAGTTGTTGTTTCTGTAACAATTTTCTTGACATGATGAGTGGTCTCAAGCTCTTTGCACAACCTCATATTAGTCACCTATTACGACATGCTTCAAGGAGCAGTAATCGTTTTCTTTGTTAACCTTCTCAAAGACCCACAGGAATACACAGGTTAGCTTGCTACAGAAGTTCCTAAATGTTTATTTTCCACAGCTGCTAGATGAATTATCCAGCACAAAGTTTTCTGCAGGTGCCAGCCGTAACCTGAACGCTGTTGCTACCAAGCTGTATGATAAAAATGGCTGTGAGATCACTGATGTGTCAACCCTTGAGCAAGAGCAAGTCAAACAAATTGAGGATAACATTGAACAACCTGAGATATCTGTCTGGCTGTCATTTGGTGAACCTTACATTTGTCCGTTCAGTAAGTCAAATTATATGATTTATATCATAGATTAATTTCTGATTCAAAAGCAGTTATATCATATTTTGTCTTTCATCTAACAATTGCTGTTTGCTGATACTCCTTCGAACTCTTTTGAATAGTCAGGGTGTCAGACAAGAATGTCTGTTTTCATAAAAATCTTCCTCCAGGTGATGAGACAAAGAAGGGACAAAAACAGGAATACAATGGACAGATAATTATAATCAACTAGAAAAGCTTGATTTTTAAAGATGACCTGTGTCTTTTATCATGTAAACAACAGGACACACAGAAAAAGACTAATAAACAAATAGTAGTAGCAGCAAAAGTGAACAGCATGTAAATGAAAATAATACAAAGAAATGTTAGTCTAGATTTTGCCTTTATCTGTAGATTTGACAGTGACCCGACTTCCAGTATCTGGCTTACATCAGGCCACATTAAATACCTCTCTTGTGAAGATTCTTCAGGATACAGGCTGATCATTACAAAATGTGCAGTTTGAATTAACATATATAATATTTTCTACTTGGGTTATATGCCCAGGAAGACTGGTTGTGTGGCCTTTATCTGGTTTCTCCCTATGACTTTTTCTGCTTGATTGAACCTGCCAGGAGAACAGTGCTCCAGTTGACTTAGCACATACTATCTACAAGGTATGTAAGTCATCCAACACTTCAGAGTAGAAGAAGTAGAGAAAGTCCCCATAACACATAGAGAAGAGAACTTGAGCAGTGGTTCTCAAGGTGGCCATATGGCCCCCTGTGGGGCAATGCCATATTTCTAAGGGGCCACAGTAAGATGGTAAAACACCATTTTCCCAGCTAACAGCCACTATGAGGGGGCCACAGAGGCAAATGAGACTCAGGAGGGGGGCTATGAGCAAATATAGGTTGAGAACCCCTGAACTAGAGAACACAAAAGATGTTTAAGCAAATATTTAACTAGGACAGGATTCATAGAAGAGTTGACGAGAGCTGGTTGATGACCTATGCTCCACTGGCAGTTGAAAGATGAAGAAAAAAATCTCTATAATATACCCTAGATAGATTGAGCAGTGCAGACGGCTGCAAGCCTTCTGTTGCTGTTTTATTACTACTAAATATTTCATTTATTAAAATAATCTTTTCTTTTCTGTAACCATTTTCCACTTAAATAAAACATTTGTTTACATTTTAAATCTTTAGATTAATGACACTCAGTTCTTTACTGACTTTGTAGACATCTTTAAATTAATGGCACATTATTTTCTTTTGTGATTTTGCAGCTTATGCACTGCATTTATTTTTGGACAAAGTCACCATTCGTGATGAGAAGGGCGAACAAAGAATCACAAGGGAACCCATTACACCTGATGAAGAACATCTTGTCAAAGAGTAAGTATGCACCCATCCATTGTATGTAGCATTTTAACAGAAAATTGATGATCCTCCAGATATAAAACAAAAATGTCTTGTCGATGTCAAAAATAAGTATAAACAGTTACTGACAGAAAGCATGGAGCAATGCAGAAGAGAAAGCCCAGAAGAAAAAGTAACCACAAAATGGGAATGTTTCAGAACAAACGATCAATCAGCAAATACAAATTTACCTTAAAAGGAGTTTAAGAAAAATCAAATTTTGATGCCAGATGACATGTTGAATAAAATGGCAGAAAGAAAGAGAGCAAAAAAACACTCCAGAATATAAAACAATAAACAACAAAATACGTACTATGTGTAGACAAGCAAAAGAACGGTGGATAGAAACAAAATGCAAGGAAATAAAAGACATGGAAGCAAAGCACATGACAAGAGATATGCATGAAGAAATAAAGAAATTATCAAATAGGTCGCGGTTTGCCCAAGGAGAAGGCTGTATCAAGAATACAAATGGACAACAGAGGTAATAAACCATCACAAGATTCCAATGAAGGCCCAAACATTCTCAGATCAGAAGTAGAGAATGCAATACAATGTTACAATATAGAGAATATGTTACAAAAAGGAAAATCAGCAGGCATGGACAACATAAAAATTGAAATGATAGAAGCCCAAGAGAGCTTTGGTATAGATACAATCACAGATATGTGCAACGATATATACAATACAGGATATATAGTACCACATGACCTGAAGACATCAGTCTTTATAATGTTGCCCAAAAAACCTAATGCAACAGAATGTTCAGACTTCAGAACAGTCAGCCTGATGAGTCATGCAATTAAAATACTGCTCAAAATCATACAGGAGAGAATAAAAAAGTAAGGTAGACAGCAAAGTCCAATAACAGCAGTTTGGTTTTAGATGAACAGCCGAACAAGAGAAGCAATATTTTGCCTAAGAATATTAGCAGAAAAATATACAGAGGTCCAAAAAAGTATGTACATATGCTTCATTGACTATAGGAAGGCTTTTGACAGAGTCCATCATGAAAAAATAATTGAATACCTTGAAGACATAGGTATTGATGGAAAAGACATAAGAATACTCAGTAACCTTTATTGGGAGCAAACTGCTACAGCACAATCTGGCAGGAACCACTCACCATATATTGACATAAAAAGAGGTGTCAGACAAGGTGGCATGCTGTCCCCCGCGTATTTAATCTATACACAGAAAACATTCTCAAACAGATACAGGAAATGCCATGACTGAACGTCAGTGGAAGGTCAATAAGCAACCCTAGACATGCAGATGATACCGCGTTGCTAGCGGAAGTGAACAGGATTTACAAGAACTAGTGAAGCAAGTAAACTACATAAGTCACGAATATGGATTTGATATTAACACTGAGAAAATTAAAAACTATAATATTTAGCAAAACAGATGACAGGCCCACATTAAAGATAAGCATAAATGGGAAAATCCTGGAACAAGTCAAAAGCTTCTCATATCTTTGTCATATAATAACAGAAGGTGGCAGATGTGAAGCAAAAATTAAGAAGAAAATAGGAATGGCCAAAGCTATTTTCAACAACATGAAACAAATACTAACATCTAAACAGTTAACTCACAAATTAAAACTGAGATAACGTTTTATATCTGTCTTTTTCCTTACTGTATGGTGTACAAACATGGACAATGAATAAGCAATTGGATGAAAGAATTTAGGCTCTTGAGATGTGGATATATAGAAGAATGGGGCACATCTCATGGAAAGAGAAGAAAACAAATAAGGAGGTCCTAGAAAGCCCATACATGCCACATGCTATGGTTTACCCATAATCTGTACAAGCTGTTTGCATTTTCAGATGTGTACACCCTGTACATAATTTATGTACAGGTTTTCTAACCCATTCCCCTTATTACTGTGTCTCAGAGTTCTTTTATAAGGTCCTGTTGAACACAGGATTTCCCAGTCTGTTAGTGATAATTAAGCACAAAAATAGATTAAATTATGACACCATCACATTATTTTTACAGTGTAAAATAAACTCAGACATTTATTGTTTGGGTTTTTTAAAAGTGAAGACCTGCTTTAAAAGGCAAAGTCCCCGTGCCTCAGTAATAATGCAGCCCACTGTAAATGAAAATATTTTTTACACAAATTAACTCTTTTGATATGTTTTTTTCAGTCTGTGTACAGGTTTTGCGGGTCTTTGTACAGGGTTTTGGATTTTCTGTACAGGTTTTTTATCTCCGAGGTGTGGCATGTATGAAAGCTTAGGTATGAAAGGAGAACTAATGAAGGAGATAAAAATTAGGCAGCTAAAGTATTTTGGCCACATAAAAAGACATAACATCTTGCAGAAGACCACTTGCTGTGTTACACTGGATTCGTGGACTTTGAAAAGGCTTTCAATCATTTAGACACAGAATCACTCTGAAAAGTAATGAGGCATTTTGGAGTTCTTTCTTAAGTTCATTGACCTAATACAGAAAACATATGTAGAAATGAAAGGTAGAATTCTTCAAGAAGGACAACTTCTGAGCCCTTTGAGATAAGAGCTAGAGTGTGGCAGAGATGCCTCTTGTCACTATTTATATTTTTACCTCTTATTGACTTGATTATGAAAATAGCAGCATCAGCCAACATAAATGGAATTCAGTGGACTGGGTTAAAGCAGCTTGATGATTTAGGTTTTGCAGATGACCTGCTCATTGTAATCAGATTCAAGACAAAATGAAAATACTTACAATAGTTTGGTTTAAAAATACTCAGGAAAAGGCAAATATTGAAAGAATAAATTTGACTAATGATAGTCAGATTCCAGCAGAGGCCTCAAAAACAGAAATTGAGATACCTCTACAGAGATATTATAATAACTACTTGACAAAGTTTTGTGGGAGAGAGAAGAAATACCAGCAGAATGGAAGGAAGATTATCTGGCCAAGTTGCCTGAGAAGGGAAATTTACAAGAGTGCACAAATTATAGAGGAATAATGTTACTATTAGAGGAATAATATTACTATCAGTGCTAGGACAAGTATTAAACAGAATCATCCTTGAGAGATTAAAAGAGTCCTTAGACAAACAACTGAGAGATGAACAGTCAGGTTTTCAACAAAACAGATTCTGTACAGACCAGATACCCACATTGAGAATAATAGTTGAACAAAGTCTGGATTGGAATTCACTGCTTTACATTTTATTTTTGGACTAGGAAAAGGCATGTGACAGTGTAGACAGAGAATCACTTTGATGAGGCATTATGGAGTTCCCATGAAGATCATTAATTTAAGAAAGAAGACTTATGAAGACATGACGTGCAGGGTTCTTCATGAAGGACAACTTACAGAACTGTTTTGGGATAAGAACAGGAGTGCGATAGGATTGCCTCGTGTCTCCATTTCTTTTCTTACTAGCAATAGATTGGGTTATGAAAACATCGATATCACACATCAGAAATGGAAGCCAGTGGAATCTGACTAAACAGCTTGATGATCTAGATTTTGCAGATGACTTGGCTCTTCTGTCCCATAACTATAATCAGATGCTAGACAAAATGAAAATACTATATGAAAGGTCACAACAAGTAGGTCTGAAAGTACACAGGGTAAAGACAAAGATAGTGATAATCAATGCAAGAAATGATAACTAGGTTAAAATTGAAGAAACAACACCAAAAGATGTAGATATCTTGGCAGCATTAAACAAAGTTAGAGGGACAGATAATGATATAAAAACAAGAATACAAGAAGCAAGAGGAGCTTTCATTACATTGGGAAATGTATGGAGATCAAGAGATTTCAAGTCCAGCATGAAAATAAGAATCTTTAACTGTCAAATCACTCCTAATGTATGGCTCTGAAACATGGAGAACAACAAAAACAATGACAATAAAGTTACAGACATTTACAAATGCTTGAGTAGAATAGAAGGATTGAAATAGTATGACAAAGTCATAAATCAAACTGATGACAAGAACCAGACAAGTTCTAGTGGAACAAGAGATGAGAAGAAGGCATTGGCGATGGATAGGACACACATTGAGGAAACTTGTTGATAGCATAACAAGGCAGTCCTTGTTCTGGAATCCCCAGAGAAAGAGAAGCAGAGGCAGAAAAAAAAAGACATGGAGTAGAGAACTGGAGACAGAAGTGAAAATGATGAGGAAAATGTGGAAAGAACTTGTCAGCTGATGGCACATGACAGAAAGACTTGGCATGTGTTTGTTGAAGGCCTATGCTCTTTGGGGAGCTAAAGGATTTTGATAGATTGATAAGATGGTAGCCAGATTATACTTTGAGATACATCCCTACAAGATGTGGAATCTGTACATCATATCTTGGCAGCAGTAAATACAAAATTGGAAGAACAAACAATGGTAAAGGCAGGCACATGGCAGATATTGCTATAGAGGAGTGAAGTGAGACTTTACTATACTATGACAATCAGATGAAATCAAGTCCAGTACAGAAATAAGAATCTTCTACTCAGATGTCTAGGCAGCTCTATTGTATAGATAGGATAAAGAAAACTAACTAACTTTAATAAATGGGTACTTTCCCAGAAATGAAAGATTAAAATGGAATGACAAGATCACCAATTTAAAACAAATAGGAAGAACCAGACAGATACCAGTGGAACAAGATGTAATCCAAATGTTGGCATTTGATAGGACATACACTGAGAAACCAGTTGATAGCATTACAAGCCAGACAGTGTTCTTGATTCCCCGGGGTAAAAGAAATAAAAGACCAAAAAACACATGGAGAAAAGATTTGGTTTGGTTTAATTTTAAAGACCATCTTCTTTGCACATGGACAACTCCATAAAAGCTCTGACCTCCTCTCTTATATCACACAAGGAGGATCTCAGCGCAATGCACAAACTGCATAGCACTGGCGAGGATCCCAGTGTGTGTATACAAGGAATCACACATTCTATAAATATTTTTATAGTGGGTAGGTTTCCTAACTTCTTTTAATTTTGCCAGGGCATTGGCCAAATGGCCTATTCTTTATGATTTTCAACTGTCAGGGGATTTTTAACATGCGCAACTTGCAACCGAGACCCTTATCCGATTATCACCCTTATCCGAAAAGACTAGGCATCTGATCTCACTACCCAGGAGATCTCACTACCCAGGAGATCTCACTACCCAGGAGATCTCACTACCCAGGAGATCAGGGGGGAGTATAACATCATTAAGAACCACTGGTTCTGAAAAACAATTTCCATCAATTATATTCCCTGTGTTGGGAGTGAGCCCGGTATCTTTAGAATTAGAGGCATATGTCATACCTCTGAGACACTCCAACATGGAGAAGAGACATGGAGACAGACATGAAAGAGATAAAGAGGACATGGAACCTTGAACAAATGGCACAGGACAGAAAAGTGTTGATGACCTAAGCTCTTCAGGGAGCTAAAAGGTCATGGATAAGTGGATGTGTTTGTTGACCTAATCTCTCTAGTGAGCTAAAAGGTCATGGATAAGTTGATGTGTTTGTTGACTTAATATCTTCAGGGAGCTAAAAGGTCATGGATAAGTGGATGTGTTTGTTGACCTAATCTCCCTAGGGAGCTAAAAGGTCATGGATAAGTGGATGTGTTTGTTGACCTAATCTCTCTAGTGAGCTAAAAGGTCATGGATAAGTTGATGTGTTTGTTGACTTAATATCTTCAGGGAGCTAAAAGGTCATGGATAAGTGGATGTGTTTGTTGACCTAATCTCTCTAGGTAGCTAAAAGGTCATGGATAAGTGGATGTGTTTGTTGATCTAATATCTTCATGGAGCTAAAAGGTCATGGATAAGTGGATGTGTGTGTTGACCTAATATCTGCAGGGAGCAAAAGGTCATGGATAAGTTGATGTGTTTGTTGACTTAATATCTTCAGGGAGCTAAAAGGTCATGGATAAGTGGATGTGTTTGTTGACCTAATCTCTCTAGGTAGCTAAAAGGTCATGGATAAGTGGATGTGTTTGTTGACCTAATATCTCCAGGGAGCTAAAAGGTCATGGATAAGTGGATGTGTTTGTTGACCTAATCTCTCCAGGGAGCTAAAAGGTCATGTATAAGTGGACGTGTTTGTTGACCTAATCTCCATAGGGAGCTAAAAGGTCATGGATAAATGGATGTGTTTGTTGACCTAATCTCCCTAGGGAGCTAAAAGGTCATGGATAAATGGATGTGTTTGTTAACCTAATCTCTCCAGGGAGCTAAAAGGTCATGGATAAGGGGATGTGTTTGTTGACCTAATCTCTCTATGTAGCTAAAAGGCCATGGATGAGTGGATGTGTTTGTTGACCTAATCTCTCCAGGCAGCTAAAAGGTCATAGATAAGTGGATGTGTTTTTGTTGGACCTAAATTCTCTCCTTAGAGTAGCTAAAAGGTCATGGGATAAGTGGATTGTGTTTGTGGTTAGTTTGTTGACCCTCAATCTCCATAGCGGCAGCTAAAAGGTCATGGACCTCCACTATGGATGTGTTTGTTGAACTTAATATCCATAGGGAGCTAAACGGTCATGGCATAATACTCGGATGTGTTTGTCTACTACACTAATCACTTTCAGGGAGCTAAAAGGTCGATGATAACGGGATGTGCTTCATGTTGACACCCCGTCAATATATTCTCTAATGTAGCTCAAAAAAGGCAATGGATGAGTGGATGTGTCAATCGTTGGTTCCTATCTCTACGGGCAGCTTTTAAAAGGTATAGATAACGTCGCGATGTGCTTTCCGTTGAAAACCCAATTAGACTTTCTACGGTAAGACTAAAAGGTCTGCGTCTACCAGTGGATTGTGTTTGTTGACCTCATCAAATAACCAGAGAGCTTAAAGGACTATGGATACAAGGATGCTGTTTGCGACTACCTCTTTCAGAGGAGGCGTTAATCAGGATATGGATTAGTGAGGTCGTGTTTTTCGATTCTAATCTCTAGGCCTACGCTCTTAAGCGTCCCATCGGATAAGTGGTGTATGTTCGTTGAAAACTAATCTCCTCCAGGGAAGCATTAAAAGGTCATAGCCAATGAGTGGACCATGTCTTCGGCTGGACCTAATCTATGAAGGGCGACAAAAGAAGGTCTTGATGAGTGCATCGTGTCTTGTAGACCCCTACTAAATTATCCCTGGTCCGCATAACTAGGAATGGATAAATGTATGTGTTTGTTTGACCTAATATACTCGCAGGCAGCCTAAAATGTTCCATGGATCTGCTGATTGTCGTTTTATGCTCCTCATCTCTGCATGGGACGCATTTTATGGTACTGGAACTCGTGGATCGCCCCAATAGTGGTTTGCTCTGACCTAATATCTTAGGTAACCATACAATGTCAATGGAAAATCATGTATCGCTAGTTCGCTAAGCCCTAATCGTACTCAGTGTCGCTTAGAACAATGTCCATTAGCGATACTGTGGGCCACCATGTGCTTTGCTCTGACCTTATCTCTGCAGGGACGACGATAGTACATTATGGTCCCTGCGGCTGTCACGGTGGATCGTGTTTCGTTGATCATCTCATCACTCTTCTCAGTGGAGCTCTCTAAAGGTCAACGGATATAGGATGTGTTTTGTTGACCCTAGAATCTCACCAGCGATCTAAAAAGGTCATAGGATCTGTGGATTGTCTTTGTAGACTTAATCCTCTTCAGGGGATCTATAAAGGTCCAGTATAGAGGATGTGTATTGTAGACCCACTTATGTCGAAAACCTCTTCATGGGAGCTTAAAGGTAACGGCATAAAGTGTATTCTATGTATTGTCTCGAAAACCACTAATCTCCTCCCAGGGAGTACTCTGCATAAAAGCGTCATGCGCCCCTCCGTAACTAAATACTGGATGTGATTGTTGAACCTAATCTATCTAGGACACACAAAATAGGAACATGGATAACGCCGGCCACTGTGTATGTGTTGAACACTTTATTCTCTTTCATGGCGAGAGATTAACCAATGGCTCCTGGATAAGCTGGAACCTATGTGTTTGTTGATTTAATATACTTCGAGAGCCTAAACCGGTCATGCGTTACTCCCGCTCTGTACACTCGCTGTGTGCTTGACCCCATAATCTCACTCTATTAGGGAAGCTAATCTAGCGCCTCATGGGTCACTGCTGGATCTGTTTGTTATTGACACTAAAATCTATTAGGTCAGTCTGTCATGGATCAATGGAAAAGTGCTGTTTGCATTATTGACCTTTATCTCTCAGGTGAGCTAAAAAGGATCACACAATGGATAACGTCGCGACATGTTTGTTGACCTCTCTAATCTCCAGGAGCAGCTAAAAGGTCATCCGAGATAAAAGGATGGTTGTTTGTTCGACAAATAATTCTTTCGGGAGCTAAAAAGTACATGATAAACTGACACCTACGTGGATGTCGCAGCCCGGTTCGTGCACAGGGCTCCGGCAGTGAATTAATGTAACTATTACAACAACATGACTAAAAGTGCAATCCCTACCTCCTCACACATCCAACCCTAACCCAACATCCCCCATTTTTCTAATATCCCAACCATATTTCCTTCTTCCATCAAACTCCCCAACAAAGACCATCCCTTATTACCACACTTAAACCTCAAACCCATAATCCCAAAAACCAATAAACAAAATACCCTAACACCACATCTTATCATACCATACTTCTAATTACATTCATTATCAAATACAATTATTCATCCAATCCAACAACCTAAATCACTCTTTATATCTTTTTATCAAAATTATCATCGCTTCTACATAAATCTACCAATTATAAAACTTCCTAATATCCCCTAGACAATTACACTATATACATTCACACCACGCACCGACAATTTCATTCCTTCCTTTACACTACCATAACAATATCCAATACTAATCACATGTATTTACATATCCAATATATAAACACAAATAATTACAACAATCCCCACACAAATTTCTCTATAGCATATAATAATTATTGCCATATATATTTTTATCACATGCTTAAAATTACATACTAATATATTTTAATTTATTATTTTTTTTATTATATTTTAAATAAAAACTTTTAAAAATTTAAATATTTTTATAAATCAATTTATTTTTTAATTAATTTTATTTTACTTTAATTAAAATTTTATTATATTTTACTTTTTAATTTTAAATATCTTTGATTTTTTTTTTAAATTAATAAAATACTCCATCAATATTTATTTAAATTTTTTTTGTATTAATTTTTTTTCAAATTCATTACTTTTTGAATTTTTTAATTTTATTTATAAAATTTAATATCCAAATTTAAATAAAAATCCTTTTATTTTTTTTAAATCCCAAAAATAATAATTTTCCCATAATTTAAAAAATTAAATTTATTTTAAATTTTAATTTTTAAACTTAATATTTTAATATTACAATTTATTTATTAAATCCATTAATTTTATATAATAAAATCCTTCCATTTTATATAACATCACCATTTCTCCTAATTATTATTTTAATATTTACATTTCCCACTATACATTTATTAAATTAAATTTAAATTTCCCCATTAAAATTATCATATTCCTATTATTCTTGATTTAATTTTAAATCATTTAATAAATACAAATTTTCCCATTATTTTTATAATTTTTATACTAAATTTTTAAATAAATTAACTTTTTTTAAATTTTTATCGGGTAAATTAAATATTTTTATAAATTTTTTTTTTTTTGGGTAAATAAACTTAAATTAAATTCAATTATAAAAAATCCATTTTTATTTTTTAATCTATAAAAAATATCTAAATTAAAATCCAATAATTCCCAAAAATTTTATCTTATTATTTAAAAAAAATATTAAATTTATTATCATCTAATATTATTT